>CM056169.1:50099924-50587326 GCA_029691765.1 Entomobrya proxima
AGTTTACGGAACAGTCAAATCTTTATGTCCATATCCGCACACACACCGGAGAGAATGGTGAATATCCATGTTCGAAATGCAACAGGAAATTCAAAACTAAAATGGGTTTAAAAGGACATTTCAATTCTCATGAAGGTAATCTTCTATTCTTCAATCAAATTGCATTTGGTTGACGTAAATGCTTTTTACTAAAATATGTTTTTAATGCAGGTGTTACCATCAAGCTGTTTGATTGTGTATTCTGCCCGTCCTGTTTCCCAGCAAAGTCCAGTTTGCTTAGACATATCAAAGGCCACACAAAGGAGAATTCATTCATCTGTAAGCATTGCCAGAACGAATTCCGTAGAACTTCTCAGCTGAGAAAACACATCGCTGCTGTGCACATTGGGAATCGAGATTATTGCTGTGAATTGTGCAACAAATCCTTCATAACAATCGCAGAGTTAAGAGTGCATTTAGGAACTCATTTAGGCGAAAAACCATTCAAATGTGATATCTGTAATAAAGAGTTCAGACAGACATGGCATCTAAAAGATCACTCCGTGGTCCATAGTGGGACTAAAGCCTTTGCATGTGACAAATGTGGGACAACGTTTTCACAGCGCTCTAGCTTGGTAAAACATGTAAAAAAATTCCATCAACAATGAATCAAAAACAAAATTTTATATGAAATGCATTCGCATGTTCGGACAAGCCTGGTGAATATTATGAGTATGCGTAAGGCTTGTCTTTTCCTCTCGTTTTTAGTTCTTAAATTGCTTTTGTGTGGTTTTCCTTAAGCTATCAATTATCAAAAGTGCAAATGTTTTTGAAACTTTACATCATGAATGCATCTATTTTCTTAAATAAACAAAGCTAGGGAAGTTCCCTTATACACCCTTTTTTAACATTCAAGCTTACTATTATTTGTTCTTATAAATTTTGAATACACGATTGCACTAGCAAAACTACTACATTACAGCTTACAAAAAATGCAAAAACAGCTTGAGACTACAATTCATTCATTAATCATTTTCGTCTAAACAGCATTATGTTTTAAATGTACTACTGGATTACTTGTTACTGCATTTCGAATACACTCATACAGGTCAACCCATGACATTTGATGATTCGAACCAGTTGACTAGTTTATCTAAGTCACAGCGTTTCTTTTCACAAAATGAAATTATCAGATATGGTTTGCGTGCCATTATTTTAGTTTGATTAAATGGGTAAAACAATACCAAAACAATTCTTACGAACTTTCTGATGTTTTGGGAGGATTTGTTTGTAGTTACCTTGAAATGATCAGCTTTGAATTAGAGGTTCTAATTTTTCATTGAGTGGTTTACATTTTGACAGTTGCTCCATTGTCTACTTTTTAGTCGTACCAAAATCTTTCATATATAAATCGGTTAGCTCCCCTTCCATGCCATTTTTATGTTTTCCGCACACAAAAATGAACTACATACTTCTAGTTATTGTGCAGAAAAAAGTAATACTTCAAAGAGCATACACATTTTTAAATTAGGAAGTGCAGCTTTGTCTGCTTAAATTTGAGGCAAATATTTACTCAGCTTAGTGAACGTAAAATTTTGCTTCTCCGATGTTCCTTACGGATTAGCAATTTAAAGTGTACGTGACCAACCTCGTAACTTAATCTTTTACCATCTGCCTTTATATATATATATGAAATAATCAAGAGTAATTCTGCACTCGTAAACTCATAATCTTTGTATGCGTCTACTACTAAAACTGTCTAATAGTTAAAAACTAAATGCAATATTTGCAGCAAAGATGTTTTTTTAAATTAGGGATCATATGCGCGTTCACCTATGTGACAAACCGTACAAACGCAGGCAATATAGCCAATCATTCAAAGAGTCGATAATATTTTATTCGGGGTAAAATTTTGACTTACCGTTACAACTCGGTTTATGCCCTGGGGCAATATTTCAAATTTGAGGTCTCAGACCCGGCTATAATTCAAAGCCGGTTAAAAACCAGGGCAGGGCAAAAATCCAAATTTACGAGTTTTCCACATAGTTTGATAGTAAAATCGCAAAATGTTCTTGCAGTATTTTGAAATTTTGGCGATATTTAAAAGTTTTTTTTGTGAAATTTTGTTAGCACTGTACCTAAATACCTAAAACCACACTAGATAGCATGATTACACGAAATTTCATTAAAAAATGGTACTTATTATATGCTTTTGTTTACAGTTCATACTAAAGCATTTTTAACACTGGCATAATCCGGGGCAGGCAAAATATGAAATTTTTGCCTCTAGACCCGGCTATAATTCGAGGCCGGTTATAAACAGAGGTCCGGGTATAATCCGAGTTTTTACAGTAAATTTAGAATAGATTTCAACAAGCATTGCACGTCGTCAGGCTTGATAAATTTATGAATGACGAGTCCCCAATCTCCATGACTCAAATCGAAGAGATGTACATCGGTAAAAATATTTTGTATTTTGTGATAAACTTGGAAAATTTTATTTAACTAAACTCTTCTGGAAATACTGGTAGTGAAGCCAGTTCTCGGTAATTCCAACTAACAACCACATTCAGGATAAATCTTTAAGAATTTTTAGGTGTCAGACTCAATTTTAAATTGGTCGACATTAAAAAACTTTTTCCCAAGTTGCTTTGACACAGAAAAATTATCACAATGTTGATGTGTGGTTGTTTGATTACAGGTGCGTGGATTACGAATACAATATCCGTTCGTGTGAGTGGGCCTTAACAAGAAATAAATTGAAAGATTGTGATTAAAAATCACAAAAGTATCACAAAAATGCCTATTGTAAACATATTTTTAAGCAGGGATTATATTGGCAAGTGAAAAAATTTAACTGGGTATAAAATTGTAATTGTATCTTTTTTAATTTTTAATAAAGTATTTTGATTAATCTGTGTAATGATATTGTTGGATGAAAACCTTACAAGCCAACATAATCATATTGTGTTTAAATATGTAATATTAACTATATATATTTAATATATTTTATTTATATATTATTTAATATATTATTTTATATATAGTGATTTGTATATTTAATTTTCACTATCCCTTCTTTAGCTACCACTAACCAATCTGATTTTCTCCTTTACAATTTTTTATTGGTGCATTGGGTTGTGCAGGGCACGATATATCACACAGACTCCAACACCGGTTTTCGAAGGAGCTCTGTGGTAGGAATTCAACGGAAGATTATTCTGTATTTTATGCTAATTATTTGTTGGTCCGTTGGACCCTGAAGTAAAATATGAGAACTGCAGGACTGACTGCATTTTTGCGGTGCGAAACAGCAGGAAGGTGAAGGTCTACCTATCAGCAAAGTTTGGTATTGGATTATGTATACACGCTACCACTTTTCTTCCTTCTTCATTGGGTTAAACATTTTTTCTCGGAATTCCATTTATCTGCTTCTTCTTGATTGACGACACCAATTAGATCAAAATAAAGTGGCACATTCATTCGAGCAAAGACAGAGTTAATGCTTGTAGAAATACCTGCGAAAGCAGAAGTTGTAAATTTATTATATCATATCTATTTTAGCTTACAGTTTGTACGTAGCACCTTAATACACTGTATAGCCTTACTGTCAAACAAAAGTTAAAATATTGTTTTTAAATACTGGCGCTAAAACCAAACTGGGTGTACTTTGCATACACGTTCTCATGGGAACATATATTAGGAATTAAATTTGCGTGATACCAAAACTGTCCATTACTTTAAGTTTCAATCTTTAAAAATGCATTTAGTGAAAAAGTCACAACTGAAAACTAATTGCAATATCTGCAACAAGCAGGTTACTCGTATTCACAATCACATGCGTGTGCATTCAGTAGACAGACCACACAAATGCCAACAATGCAGCCAGTCATTTAAGTGGCTACAGCATTTGAAATGCCACATCAGCAGAGTTCATTCAATTGAAAAACCGCACTTGTGCATTCCGTGTAACAAAGTTTATAGCACACCAACACTTTTAAAATCCCATACAAACGCATCACATTCAAGTGAAAAGCCATTCCAGTGTGACAAATGTGACAAAAGTTTTGTGGTAAAGCTCGATTACTTCCGACACGTAAGGGTGCACAGTGGGGAGAAACCGTATGAATGTTCCTTATGTCAAAAGAAATTTGCTCACTCATCAAATCTGTATGCACATGTTCGACTGCATACAGGAGAAAATTAATATTCATGCACACACTGCAACAGGAAATTTAACTGTAAAAATGGCTTCGAAAACCATATAGCTTCTCATAGAGGTAATGTCTTCGTTATTAAAGAAACTGGTTTATTTTGATTTACAAATTATTTATAATTATAATCCTATATAATAATTTCCTCTCACTATTTCGGGAAAAATGGACAAAATGTCCCTGGTCAATGCTTAACCCCATGTTAATTCCCTCCATGCTTAACCCCATGTTAATTCCCTCCATGCTTAACCCCATGTTAATTCCCTTCATGCTTAACCCCATGTTAATTCCCTCCATGCTTAACCCCATGTTAATTATAATCACATATAATCATTATAATTTCATCTCGGTATTTCGGGGAAAATGGGCAAAATGTTCCGGGTTTACATGCTTAACCCCATACAAAAACTCCCCATGCTTAACCCCATACAAAAACTCCCCATGCTTAACCCCATACAAAAACTCCCCATGCTTAACCCCATACAAAAACTCCCCATGCTTAACCCCATACAAAAACTCCCCATGCTTAACCCCATACAAAAACTCCCCATGCTTAACCCCATACAAAAACTCCCCATGCTTAACCCCATACAAAAACTCCCCATGCTTAACCCCATACAAAAACTCCCCATGCTTAACCCCATACAAAAACTCCCCATGCTTAACCCCATACAAAAACTCCCCATGCTTAACCCCATACAAAAACTCCCCATGCTTAACCCCATACAAAAACTCCCCATGCTTAACCCCATACAAAAACTCCCCATGCTTAACCCCATACAAAAACTCCCCATGCTTAACCCCATACAAAAACTCCCCATGCTTAACCCCATACAAAAACTCCCCATGCTTAACCCCATACAAAAACTCCCCATGCTTAACCCCATACAAAAACTCCCCATGCTTAACCCCATACAAAAACTCCCCATGCTTAACCCCATACAAAAACTCCCCATGCTTAACCCCATACAAAAACTCCCCTTGCTTAACCCCATACAAAAACTCCCCATGCTTAACCCCATACAAAAACTCCCCATGCTTAACCCCATACAAAAACTCCCCATGCTTAACCCCATACAAAAACTCCCCATGCTTAACCCCATACAAAAACTCCCCATGCTTAACCCCATACAAAAACTCCCCATGCTTAACCCCATACAAAAACTCCCCATGCTTAACCCCATACAAAAACTCCCCATGCTTAACCCCATACAAAAACTCCCCATGCTTAACCCCATACAAAAACTCCCCATGCTTAACCCCATACAAAAACTCCCCATGCTTAACCCCATACAAAAACTCCCCATGCTTAACCCCATACAAAAACTCCCCATGCTTAACCCCATACAAAAACTCCCCATGCTTAACCCCATACAAAAACTCCCCATGCTTAACCCCATACAAAAACTCCCCATGCTTAACCCCATACAAAAACTCCCCATGCTTAACCCCATACAAAAACTCCCCATGCTTAACCCCATACAAAAACTCCCCATGCTTAACCCCATACAAAAACTCCCCATGCTTAACCCCATACAAAAACTCCCCATGCTTAACCCCATACAAAAACTCCCCATGCTTAACCCCATGTGAATTTGTCCATGTATAACCCCATGTAAAATATGTCCATGCTTAACCCCATGTAAAATATGTCCATGCTTAACCCCATGTAAAATTTGTCCATGCTTAACCCCATGTAAAATATGTCCATGCTTAACCCCATGTAAAATATGTCCATGCTTAACCCCATGTAAAATATGTCCCTGCTTAACCCCATGTAAAAGTTATCCATGCTTAACCCCATGTAAAAGTTATCCATGCTTAACCCCATGTTACTTTCCTCCATGCTTAACCCCATGTTAGTTTCCTCCATGCTTAACCCCATGTTAGATTCCTCCATGCTTAACCCCATGTTAGTTTCCTCCATGCTTAACCGCATGTTAGTTTCCTCCATGCTTAACCCCATGTTAGTTTCCTCCATGCTTAACCCCATGTTAGTTTCCTCCATGCTTAACCCCATGTTAGTTTCCTCCATGCTTAACCTCACACAAATTTCCTTTATTCCTAACACAATGCAACTTCCCTAAATCTTAACTCCGTATTAAATCTTTCCATGATTAATTCCATATGACATTTGTCCATGCTCGATCCGGAGCAAAATATATAAAGCGTCACGCTAAACTGGATAAAACCAATCATAATTTCTCACTCATTACTATTACCTATCCACATATTAGCTGCAGTCAATGCTTAACTCAATATTAGTTACACGTAATGTGTAACTTCATAATAGCTACATGCAATGCCTAATACCATATTTGCTGCGCGCAATGCTTAACTCCATATTAACTATACGCAATGCTTGATCCCATATTCGCTACACGCAATGCCTAACTACACGCAATGTGTAACTTCATAATAGCTACACGCAATGCCTAATACCATATTTGCTGCACGCAATGCTTAACTTAATATTAGCTACACGCAATGCTTAACTTAATATTAGCTACACGCAATGCTTAACTTAATATTAGCTACACGCAATGCTTAACTTAATATTAGCTACACGCAATGCTTAACTTAATATTAGCTACACACAATGCTTAACTTAATATTAGCTACACGCAATGCTTAACTTAATATTAGCTACACGCAATGCTTAACTCCAAACTAGCTACACGCAGTCCTTAACTCCATATTAGCTACACGCAATGCCTAACTCCATATTAACTATACGGAATGTTTAATCCCATATTCGCTACACGCAATGCCTAACCCCATATTAACTATACGCAATGTTTGGTCCCATATTCGCTACACTCAATGCCTAACTACACGCAATCATTACCTCCATGTGAGCTACACGCAATGCCTAACTCCATAATATGGAGTCCATATTAACTATAGGCAATGCTTACCTCCATATTAGCTACACACAATGCTTAACCCCAAACTAGCTACACGCAATGCCTAACTACACGCAATGCCTAACTACACGCAATGCCTAACTACACGCAATGCCTAACTACACGCAATGCCTAACTGCACGCAATGCCTAACTACACGCAATGCCTAACTACACGCAATGCCTAACTACACGCAATGCCTAACTACACGCAATGCCTAACTACACGCAATGCCTAACTACACGCAATGCCTAACTACACGCAATGCCTAACTACACGCAATGCCTAACTACACGCAATGCCTAACTACACGCAATGCCTAACTACACGCAATGCCTAACTACACGCAATGCCTAACTACACGCAATGCCTAACTACACGCAATGCCTAACTACACGCAATGCCTAACTACACGCAATGCCTAACTACACGCAATGCCTAACTACACGCAATGCCTAACTACACGCAATGCCTAACTACACGCAATGCCTAACTACACGCAATGCCTAACTACACGCAATGCCTAACTACACGCAATGCCTAACTACACGCAATGCCTAACTACACGCAATGCCTGACTACACGCAATGCCTAACTACACGCAATGCCTGACTACACGCAATGCCTAACTACACGCAATGCCTAACTACACGCAATGCCTAACTACACGCAATGCCTAACTACACGCAATGCCTAACTACACGCAATGCCTAACTACACGCAATGCCTAACTACACGCAATGCCTAACTACACGCAATGCCTAACTACACGCAATGCCTAACTACACGCAACTACCTCCATATTACACGCAATGCTTAACTGCAAACTAGCAACACGCAATACCTAACTCCATATTAACTACACGCAATGCTTAACTCCATATTAGCTACACGCAAAGCTTGATCCTATATTTCTGAAATGCAGTGTTTAATCCCATACTTCCTACACGGAATGTTTAATCCCATATTGGCTACTCGCAAAGCTTGATCACATATTTCCAAAATGCAGTGTTTAATCCCATACTTCCTACACGGAATGTATAATCCCATATTGGCTACACGCAAAGCTTGATCCCATATTTCCAAAATGCAGTGTTTAATCCCATACTTCCTACACGGAATGTTTAATCCCATATTGGCTACACGCAATGCATAACTATTAAAATAGCGGGCAATTTTAAGCAAACCGGGCTACCGGCTCTCGTCCTCTATTATAATTTCCTCTCGGTATTTCGGGGAAAATGGACAAAATGTCCCTGGTTTACATGCTTAACCCCATACAAAATCTCCCCATGCTTAACCCCATACAAAATCTCCTCATGCTTAACCCCATGCTTAACCCCATACAAAATCTCCCCATGCTTAACCCCATACAAAATCTCCTCATGCTTAACCCCATGCTTAACCCCATACAAAATCTCCCCATGCTTAACCCCATGCTTAACCCCATACAAAATCTCCCCATGCTTAACCCCATACAAAATCTCCCCATGCTTAACCCCATACAAAATCTCCCCATGCTTAACCCCATACAAAAACTCCCCATGCTTAACCCCATACAAAAACTCCCCATGCTTAACCCCATACAAAAACTCCCCATGCTTAACCCCATACAAAAACTCCCCATGCTTAACCCCATACAAAAACTCCCCATGCTTAACCCCATACAAAAACTCCCCATGCTTAACCCCATACAAAAACTCCCCATGCTTAACCCCATACAAAAACTCCCCATGCTTAACCCCATACAAAAACTCCCCATGCTTAACCCCATACAAAAACTCCCCATGCTTAACCCCATACAAAAACTCCCCATGCTTAACCCCATACAAAAACTCCCCTTGCTTAACCCCATACAAAAACTCCCCATGCTTAACCCCATACAAAAACTCCCCATGCTTAACCCCATACAAAAACTCCCCATGCTTAACCCCATACAAAAACTCCCCATGCTTAACCCCATACAAAAACTCCCCATGCTTAACCCCATACAAAAACTCCCCATGCTTAACCCCATACAAAAACTCCCCATGCTTAACCCCATACAAAAACTCCCCATGCTTAACCCCATACAAAAACTCCCCATGCTTAACCCCATACAAAAACTCCCCATGCTTAACCCCATACAAAAACTCCCCATGCTTAACCCCATACAAAAACTCCCCATGCTTAACCCCATACAAAAACTCCCCATGCTTAACCCCATACAAAAACTCCCCATGCTTAACCCCATACAAAAACTCCCCATGCTTAACCCCATACAAAAACTCCCCATGCTTAACCCCATACAAAAACTCCCCATGCTTAACCCCATACAAAAACTCCCCATGCTTAACCCCATACAAAAACTCCCCATGCTTAACCCCATACAAAAACTCCCCATGCTTAACCCCATACAAAAACTCCCCATGCTTAACCCCATACAAAAACTCCCCATGCTTAACCCCATACAAAAACTCCCCATGCTTAACCCCATACAAAAACTCCCCATGCTTAACCCCATACAAAAACTCCCCATGCTTAACCCCATACAAAAACTCCCCATGCTTAACCCCATACAAAAACTCCCCATGCTTAACCCCATACAAAATCTCCCCATGCTTAACCCCATACAAAATCTCCCCATGCTTAACCCCATACAAAATCTCCCCATGCTTAACCCCATACAAAATCTCCCCATGCTTAACCCCATACAAAATCTCCCCATGCTTAACCCCATGCTTAACCCCATACAAAATCTCCCCATGCTTAATCCCATGCTTAATCCATACAAAATCTCCCCATGCTTAACCCCATACAAAATCTCCCCATGCTTAACCCCATACAAAATCTCCCCATGCTTAACCCCATACAAGATCTCCCCGTGCTTAACCCCACACAAAATCTCCCCATGCTTAACCCCATACAAAAACTCCCCATGCTTAACCCCATACAAAATCTCCCCATGCTTAACCCCATACAAAAACTCCCCATGCTTAACCCCATACAAAAACTCCCCATGCTTAACCCCACACTAAAACTCCCCATGCTTAACCCCATACAAAAACTCCCCATGCTTAACCCCATGTAAATTTTTTAACCTCATACGAAAACTCCCCATGCTTAACCCCATATAAAAATTGCCCATGCTTAACCCCATATAAAATTGCCCATGCTTAACCCCATATAAAATTGCCCAAGCTTAATCCCATATAAAAATTGCCCATGCTTAACCCCATATAAAATTGCCATGCTTAATCCCATATAAAAATTGCCCATGCTTAACCCCATATAAAATTGCCCATGCTTAACCCCATATTAAATAGCCATGCTTAATCCCATAGATAATTTGCCGCTATGCTTAACCCAATGTTAGGCACGCTATATAAAGCGCCGGTAAGCACTAAAATTATTCATTTGCGATCTACACCTACTCAAGAACGGACCTATTTTTCATGTCTAGAGCAGATCACCCCAGTGAGGTTGATAAAATTTCAACATTTACAAGGCCATAAGTCGTTTTGTACGCGCCTTTAGTACTGATATTATCGCTTAACCGATTAATACAGTTGACTGTAAGACACAAATATTGTGCAAGTCGTAAAATCTTACGCATTAACGTATTTTAATATGTAATGCTTAATCCTATGATTTACAGATGCAATGCTTAATCCTATGCTATACAGATGCAATGCTTAATCCTTTGCTTTAGATGTAATGCTTAATCCTATGCTATACAGATGTCATGCTTAATCCTATGCTATACAGATGTCATGCTTAATCCTATGCAATACAGGAGTAATGCTTAATCCTATGCTAAACAGGAGTAATGCTTAATCCTATGCTATACCAGAGTAATGCTTAATCCTTTGTTATGCCCATCCATTGTTTAATACTTTACAACATAATATTTGAGACGGAATCAAGCGTTCATTTAGTCTTAACACCAATTAAGTAATCTGCCATCGAATATCTATCATAACAGTTTGCTGATTACGAAAACAAACAAAATGAGCACATGTCCAAAATTTTGCTGGACTCCTCAAGCGAAATTAGATTTACTATCTATCGTTGACTCCAGTGATACATTAGTAAAATGGTCTAGCATTACAACAAAGTTTAAGGAGTTGTATCCAAACTACGCAGGAAAAGAGGAGTCATTAAGAAAACAATGTATTCGCTTTAAAAACGCTGCTAGTGATTCAGATTTCAAAAGTGCTGAAAGAGAACAATTTTGCTGGTCTGCAGAAGCTAAGGTAGATTTGTTATCAATTGTAAACACAGAAAACATTCAAAGCAATGGACCATGTTGGTCTAATGTGGAAACCAAATTCAAGATGTTACATCCCCAAAACACACACGGAAAGTATTCGCTACGTAAGCAATCAGTTCGACTTGAAGCACAAAAACAACATGTCCAACCGTTCGTTTATACAAAAGCTCAAACTCTTGAGTTAGTTAGAATGGCAAATTTAATATGCGTTGATGGGTACCCTAACTGGAACAAAATTTTTCATACTTTTAAGCGCAATCATCCAAAATATGAAGGAACTAAAACTGACTTGATACAACATTATGAAACAGTAAATATTGACGACAACTTGTCCATATCAACGGCAGCTGTGAAAAAGCTAAATGATTGGAATGAAGAGCTTGATCTTATGTTAGCCCAAGCTGTGGGCCATGCGCAGCATGTGAGAAGTGCTCAAATACGAGACGGGCGTCGAAATATTGTTGAAAACTTAGGCAAAATGTCTGTTAAAATATTTAAAGAGTTTTACAAGGCCAAAATGGGCGTTGATTATCTTGGAATAGATGCAATTGTTCTTCAGCGTTTTTACAACTATAAAGAAACCATCTTTCCAAGCTGTTTTGTGAGCGATGCAGATATTGATACAATGTCGAACATAGATCATACAAAGTTACAAGCATATGCTTCGAAAAACCATACACTGGCATTTTCTAGCGTTTTCAGTGAATGTTGCCATAATTGTGGTATGATATTTCCACGAGTTTTAAAAAACACAAATCGTAAAATGATATCAAACGCAATAAAAGACCACCCTCAAGTACTCGAAATGAGATCTAATGTACCGTATAATTATTCCATTGGCGAAAAGTTCATAACCTGTTCAGACTGCTTCAGGAACCCAAACTGGCAGGATGATTACAACGTATTGATTGCCCTTACGAATCAATATGCAACCCCAAAGGCGTTACGGGGTCCTAATGAGTACGAACAAAACCAAATTGCTCTGTGCGGAGGGTTTTACTGTGTATACAAAAAACAGAATGTTCAGTGTAAAATATTTGAACATAGACAAGGGGAATGTAATATTGGGAAGAAACGAGACATAGACTATCAAAAGGTGTTTACAACATACTACAATGTTGAAAGGCCAATTCAGCTGGACACTTCAGGCGAAAAGATCAAGTGCGCCCTACGTTGGTTAAAGAAAAATAACCGGTTATTTAGGGATTTTCTCTCGAATTATGAAACTATCTATGGATACCTTCTATCGGTTTATAACATCCGGCCAGAAGAAAGAATTATACAAATTTCAAAAGGAAATCTTTCGGATTTGGTGGGAAAGGACTCAACTGGCCTCCTTATACCAGCAGAGAATGTTAAAATTGAATCTGAAATGAAATCTGAAAATCATCAGTTTGGAGTCCAGCATCCATTACAAAATATTTTAGATAAAATAAGAGATATTATTAATGTAAACTATTCTGATCCGGATCTTGAGGCTAAAAGATGGCCACATTTGTTTCCTGAAGGAAATGGGAGTTGGAAATACAACTCATCTCTCAAGCAGCAGACCTATGTGAAACATAGATTACTTGGAATAGATTCCAGATTCAGAAAAAACAATGAATTTATGTTCTTCTGGTACGATCGATTAATAAAACAAAGGTTGCTTTATGTCAAAAATCGACAACGCACTGTTAACGTTAGTGAACTAGTAGAATCTATAAGCGCAAAGGATATTCGCGAAAATGCAAATAAGTACGGAACAGTTGTGCCGCCAACAATACCTGGGTCAAAAACTTACTGGAGATCTCGCTGCTATGACCTCTTGTCATTAGTACGCGATCTAGGGAAACCTGATTTGTTTGTAACTCTAACGCAAAACGACAATTGGTATGAGCTACAGAAAGTATGCGGAGAGCTATTAGTCAAGGATTTACAAACCCTGAATCAACCTATTATGCAACCAGCTTTGGGAGGAAAAAGCGTGGTGAATTTTCCGGTTGAAACTGTAGTCGCCTTTTACAGACGTCTTGAAATGTTCATGAAGTCATGCATTCATAACAAAAACGGGCCTTTCGGAGAAGTTTTAGATTATTGGTCAAGAATAGAATACCAAAACCGGGGAGCTCTTCGTTGTCACATGGTTATATGGATTTGTGAAGACACGATTCCAGAAGATGTTGTACTGGCAGAATTGCCAAGATATTCTGGTACTGATGATGAGGTAAAGCGGCAAACATTTTTAGCAAGGGAATACGTGAAGGCTTTTCAAATACATACATGCACGTTAGGGGCATGCAAAAAAGATATCACTGCAAAATGCAAATATGGATTTCCTTACGATATACAAATTGCGGAAGAAATTAACAAGTCGAAAATGGGATATACTTACATTCGCCATTCTGAAGAAGACAAAAATATAGTTCCGTACAACATGTACGCATTAATGAGCTGGAACGGACATATTAATGTACAAAAGGTAACCTCTAACGGGATAGAAGCTTACCTATGCAAATATGTCTCAAAACCGGAAAGGTCAATTGATATAAAAGATATAACTTCAGATGCAGAACGGTTTCTTAAAGCCAGAGTTGTTGGAATTTTAGAATGTGTCGCCCATTTATTACAATTTCATCAGGTTGGATCTTCGAGAAAGACAATATTTCTTCCATGTGACTTTCATCCAAAGCAAAAAATGTTGAAGAGAAAATCTCATTTACCTGTTGACAATGAGAGTGAGGACGTATATTATCAAACCCACCTTCACAAATACTTGGTTCGTCCAAAGGAACTAGAAAACCTTACCTTTGTAGATCTCTTTCGATTTTACGACGTTATGTCTTTTAAAGCAAACGTTGTACGAACACAAAGTTTTAGTACTCAAATGTTTGAATCGCAGGATGAGTCAGACAGTGAAATTAGGCCAAAGCTGGACGCATCACAATTCGAATTTACTGGAAGAGTTCGCAAAATTAAATCCCAAAGGAAAACGTATGTTAGCCACGGATACAAATACACTGAGCGAGGTAAAGCTGCGGTTCCTAGGTGGCGATTTCTAATGCCATTTGGAAACGAATCTGAGAAGTACTACGAACAACGTCTTTTGTTGAATGTACCAATTACGAATGACGAACTTAATGATGAAGGCTATCCTTTCAGTGATGAGAATAAGTCGAAGTCATTTGTTGAAGAGTGCTGCCTGCGTGGCTTAGTTGACTCAGAAGAAACTGCGAAATCGGCGTTGCTTGGTGCAGTGCAAAGAGGGTTTTCCGTTGACCGTGTGATTGAATTGGCAACAATGTTTGTAGATCAATCTTTTGTAACAAAAGATTTTGTCGATTCAATTATATTACCATGGGTCGAAAGCATGCCAGTGGTGGAAAATGAAGAAACTGAAAATGAGTTTGGAGAAGAACTTGCAAAAATGGTCGAGATGCGTGTAAAGTATGAACCATACGAAGTTTATCTTGGTTCCATGACGGACTCTCAAAGAAGCATTATGAATTGGGTAGACCGAAAAATGCAACGGGATGAGCAAATATTGGCAATTATATCCGGCGGAGCAGGTGTTGGTAAATCATATATTACCAGAGCCCTAAATTCATACTTTACAGAAAAAAAGATGGTTTGTGTTTTACTTGCAACAACCAATAGCGCTGCTCATCTTATATCTGGTACAACAGTACATTACTACTTGAAAGTTGATATATATGGAAATAAGTATCTGCAACCCGGTACAATATCTGCTAAAATCGTTGAAGATACAGATGTTATTATTTGCGATGATTTTTCCATGCTAAACGCAGACCTCCTTGATCAGTTAAATGATTGTACGAGACAATTTGGTATATCCAAACGGTCTCCTCTTGGCGGCAAGCATCTGTTTCTTATTGGAGACCCCTGCCAGTTACCTGCTATAGGTATATCAGTGTTTTCTAATCCACTTCTGAATGAGTTTAGCATTTTGCTACTTAAAGAAACTGTTCGACAAAAAGACGAATGTTTTGCTGCTTTGCTTAATCGGGTACGAGTCAACATGATGACCGAAGAAGATAAAAACCTCTTAAGAAGCAGATATACTCACACAACCAGCATTGATTTTGTCAATGATACACTAATTGTGACAGCAACTCGGAAAAAATGATGTTTTACAATCATCAATTTATAGCCAAGTTACCAGGCGATACTGTTACAATAATGGCTCAAAATTTTGAGCAAGCTACTAACAAAGAAGTTAGCTCCGCTGTTAAAAAAAATTAGAAAGTATCTAAGAAACCTTTGGGACGAGAAACTCATACTAAAGGAAGGTTGCATAGTAAGATTGCTTCGTAATTTGGACGAACCCACTGGATGGGTAAACTCCAAACGTGCTAAAGTTTATCGAGTATCAGCTGATGGAAGTTACGTTATTCTTTCAGATATTAACGATTCTAATAAACAGTTACCTTTAACAAAAATTAGGCAACCTTTCAAACTAGGTGCAAATTTAAATTATCGTCTCCAATTCCCACTAATTCTGGGGTACGCCACCACGGTTCACGCAGTACAGGGTTCTACGGTCACAGGAAATTATTATGTTGACCTAGACCGATCTTTCTGGGAAAGTGGACAAGCATTTGTAGCACTTAGTCGTCCCAAAGAGATTTCTCAGTTATATTTGTTGAATACTCATTTTGAAAAAGTCTGTTTGAAACCCTATTACAAAGATCTGCTAGATTGGATGATAGAGGTTGATGAAATAGCTATAATGAAGAAACCAAGAAGATAGGGAGATTTATCGCTTATCCCATTGGAAGATCAGCAATGCTCAGATATACAGGCTTTTCCATTACTTCCAGGTTCAGAACCAAAGACAATTGAAAAAAGTTTTGCTCAGTTTAAGCCGCCAAGACAACTTAGAAAAGAATGCTCGGAATCTTTAAATGATTTAGTTGTCGAAACATGTAAAGATAAACATTTTCAACAGATTAAAAAGGCTAAAAGCCAAGTTGACTTAAGTGATCCCACTCCAAGATTAAGTCAGCGCATGTACAAATTGGCTGAAGATTTCAGTAATATTTGCAATAGCACTTCAGTTACACAAAACAAATTAAGATTCGGTATTAAGTTTATGAATGAGTTACTAGAACAACTTAAACACACATTGAATATTCGTAGCGTTCTCGATCCTGTTATTTGCGCTGAGGCACGTAATCCAGTGACTGTGGCCGTAATACAACAATGGGACAACCAAATTCAATCCACAAAAGCCTGTTTCCAAAAATATGCTTGTCAATTCAAGACAGAGTTTGAAACGTTTGCTAATTTGATTTCTACCTTAGAAGTGTCGCATTATGCAAATCAAAATCTTGCTGATAATACGTTCGCATTCCATCAGAATGCTAAAAGATGGCAGCCGGTTAGTATTGTAGGTGATGGCCGGTGCTTTTACCATTCAGTTTCCATGAGTCTTATTGGAAACTGTACATTAACAAATTCATTGAAATTATTAATAGCATTTAAAATTATCAGTGAGTATGATATTTTTAACTCAATGTTTTCGGCACTTGCATCATCAGCTTCAAATGTACTGCTGAAAGTACTGTCTTACAATACATGGGCAGACTTGGAAATTATTATGGCCATGTCATTTTCAATCGAGCGTCCTATTGTTGTTGTTAGCGGTTTGGATGGAACTGGAAGGGTTTCGACTCAGAAATATAATCCGCTTGAATTAGACAACGAGGCAATTCATATCGGTTTTGTAAAAATTTCACAGGAAAATCTGAAGCCAAATCATTTCATTGCGTTACTGTCAGATGTGTCGTTCTGTTCTTTAGAAACCGATATGAAAAGTCTTAATAAAACCATAGATAGTATGGGTATCAATACAAAACCTGAAATTGTAACAATTGAGTTGCCAGATGACGATGTAGAAATGTTGGACGGCAATGATTTAGAGGAGTCACTATAGATTTAAATGCATTGAATTGCAAATTGAAGAGTACAATTATATACGTGTAAAAAATCACATAAAATTAATATAGGTATAGTTTCCATAAGGTTAAGATTATATATAATTAATGTTAGATTAAGCATATAAAAAGTTAAAAAGGTTAAGCATTAAGATGAATATAACATGGGGTTAAGCATTAAGATAAAAATAACATAGGGTTAAGCATTAAGATAAAAATAACATAGGGTTAAGCATTAAGATTAAGATAACATAGGGTTAAGCATTATAATTAAAATAACCCAGGGTTAAGCATTAAGATTAAGATAACCCAGGGTTAAGCATTTAGTAAATTTAACATTGGATTAAGCATGCAGTTTTAGTTACTATAGGATTAAGCATGCAAAAAAATGGTATAAATAGCCCGAAAAATCCGCTTTCTGCCTCAGTTTGAAGCTGACTGTCATGCCGTATCGACGCATTTCAACTTACTTCTCGGATTCTGATTCTGAAGGAGCCTATCCACTGGTAAGTTTGTAATGCTTAATCGCATTTCGAACATATAGGGTTAAGCATCACAGTTGATTAAGCATTACGAATCTAACCGTTATTAGTTTTAATGCTTAGCCCCATATAAAACTATGGGGTTAAGCATTAAAACTAATAACGGCTAGATTCATAATGCTTAATCATATTTTCATTGGATTAAGCATTAGTTTTTGGTTTGTTTCAGGTTCCCCGTTCTAACCTCCGGTCCGTTGCATACCAATATTTTTTGGATTTTGTGGTCCTTTCCGTCCTCTTCCTGCTTCCTTTGGTTCTTCTCTCCTTAATATTCGTCCTGATCAGCAAGTCCATCACGCCTCAAGGTCAATCGCAGTGTCGTTGTGCTTCAAACCTATACAACTATGCCCCCTCAACGTCAGAGAGGAGTCCATTGTGGTGATTCTAGAAAAGGGGTAAGTTGAAATTTCTGTTTTGGGGTTAAGCATAAGGGTTAAGCATGAGGGTTAAGCATAAGGGGTAAGCATATTAAGCATGAGGGTTAAGCATAAGGGTTAAGCATAAGGGTTAAGCATGAGGGTTAAGCATAAGGGTTAAGCATATTAAGCATGAGAGTTAAGCATAAGGGTTAAGCATAAGGGTTAAGCATATTAAGCATGAGAGTTAAGCATAAGGGTTAAGCATAAGGGTTAAGCATAAGGGTTAAGCATGAGGGTTAAGCATAAGGGTTAAGCATGAGGGTTAAGCATAGGGGTTAAATATAAGGGTTAAGCATCGGGGTTAAGTATAAGGGTTAAGCATCAGGGTTTAGCATGTGGTTAAATATCGGGGTTAAGTATAAGGTTTAAGCATCGGGGTTAAGTATAAGGTTTAAGCATCGGGGTTAAGTATAAGGATTAAGCATCAGGGTTAAGCATGTGGTTAAATATCGGGGTTTGGCATAAGGGTTAAGCATCGGGGTTAAGTATCAAGGTTAAGCTTGGGGGTTAAGCATGAGGTTTAAGTATAAGGTTAAGCATCAGGTTTAAGCATCAGGGTTAAGCATCAGGGTTAAGTATGAGGTTAAGCATCAGGGTTAACACATTAAACATGTTATTTTTTGTTTTTCAGAGAACCGTAGAATGCTATTTCTGCCCTCACTGTGGTTACCGGCATCGTCCTTCCTTACGTATTTGCCCTTCCCAAAGCTGTGCCAGGCCAGTTACCACTAAGGTGCGATGTGGCAACTGCCAGCTCCCAAGAGAAGGTAAGCATAACATGTGATTAAGCATTGTATTTGATTAAGCATGTCATTTCTTAAACCTGTAAATATGAAACACTTTGCATTACAGATCCAAACTATTGCTTTTGTCGCTACTGTGGACTAGCCTACATGGAAGTTGGCGTTGTGAGACCACCTCAGCCACCTCAGCTCCCATCTTCAGCGGAATCTTCTGCGTCAGTTACCGTTATGGATTCAACCAAATAAAGTTTCCATTTCCATACAGCGAATTCACATGGGGTTAAGCATACTGCGGTTTTACATGGGGTTAAGCATACAGCGGTTTACATGGGGTTAAGCATACATCGGTTTACATGGGGTTAAGCATACAGCGGTTTACATGGGGTTAAGCATACAGCGGTTTACATGGGTTAAGCATACAGCGGTTTACATGGGGTTAAGCATACAGCGGTTTACATGGGGTTAAGCATACAGCGGTTTACATGGGGTTAAGCATACAGCGGTTTACATGGGGTTAAGCATACAGCGGTTTACATGGGATTAAGCATACAGCGGTTTACATGGGGTTAAGCATACAGCGGTTTACATGGGGTTAAGCATACAGCGGTTTACATGGGGTTAAGCATACAGCGGTTTACATGGGGTTAAGCATACAGCGGTTTACATGGGGTTAAGCATACAGCGGTTTACATGGGGTTAAGCATACAGCGGTTTACATGGGGTTAAGCATACAGCGGTTTACATGGGGTTAAGCATACAGCGGTTTACATGGGGTTAAGCATACAGCGGTTTACATGGGGTTAAGCATACAGCGGTTTACATGGGGTTAAGCATACAGCGGTTTACATGGGGTTAAGCATACAGCGGTTTACATGGGGTTAAGCATACAGCGGTTTACATGGGGTTAAGCATACAGCGGTTTACATGGGGTTAAGCATCAGAAAAATTTCAAAATGGTGTAAATTTTGCTCTTCGAAATATTTGGTGGCCCTTAAAAGGGCCGTTTTTTAAACAAACATCAATTCCAAAAGTCATATTCAGTTCATTAGACAGTCCGTGTTGTAGCCATTAAATCCTATTTGCACCACTTCTTCATGTGATTTAAGCCTGTGTAATAGGCGAACTCCTTCTTGCATTTGGGGCATTTTGGTGTTCCTAGAAGATGCACCTTCATGTGCTGGGTCTTCATGCAGGTGGTATTAAAGCCCATGCAGCACTCTTCACAGGTTAAATGTGGCTTTTTAAAAGGCCCATTTAACGGTACCACGTGGGTAACGTGGCAATTTCCCACGGTGCAATATGGAGAGACTACTGTCCTATCTTCTTTGGCGTTGCGTTGCATCTTAACCATGCGGTCAAGGCAGAATTGGTGGAAAACGTGGTCGCACCCATTGGGTTTAACCACGATTCCACGTTTTTCGTAGAGGCTTCCATAGCAGATAAGGCAGTCGGTATCTTCGGCCATGATTACGGGTTGAATGATGACTTCAGAATGCTCCTTGTCTTGACGAAAACCCTATTTATATGTTTGGGCTGAGTCGAGATCTGAGTTGAAATGTCATTTTTTGAAGATTTTTAATTTAAAATAATTTGCATTTTTCAAAAAAAAATGACATTTCAACTCAGATCTCGACTCAGCCCAAACATAAAAATAAGATATTTGTCAAGACATGGAGTATTCTGGACTCAACATTCAACCCATAATCATGACCAACGACACAATTTTCTTTAATGCTTGAATGGGACTGAGATTTACTGTAAGCTCATACTTTGTAAAAGCACTTAAAATCTGATTTACATAAAATGCTAACCTGACATGCGACGAAGAAAGAAAAAGTGTGAAGCAAAGGGTTAGCAAAGAAAAAACCAATTCACACTTGGTCTTTCTTCGTCTCAAGTCAGGTTAGCAATTTATGTAAATCAGATTTTAAGTGCTTTTACAAAATATGAGCTTGCAACTCAGATCTCAACTCAACCATATAATATGGGCATTTTTACTGAATGGGAAGCGAACGAAACCGCTTAAGTAATTACAGGCACGTTCGCACCCATTTTGTCCTATACGATTTGCTAAAGTACAATTTTCATCCATTTTGTGCTTGAGTAAAAAGTTGAGTTGGAAGGTCAGCTTCTGGAGAAATACAGTTAGATGAATTTACATAAAATGTTATACTAGTACATCTCCAGAAGCTGACATTCCAACTCAACTTTTTACTCAAACATAAAATGCATGAAAATTGTACTCTAGCAAAAAGCAAAATACGGATGAGTAAGCGTTATGCACACTTTTTGATGAAAATTTGTTTCATTAACCGCTGCATGGATGTAAAACCGCTTGCGGTACTTGTTTCACATTATATTTTATTTCGTGTAGAAGACACCATCAAACCCTTTACGTGTGTGTTTTGCCCATCCACTTTTCAAACAAAGCTCTATTTGTTTCAACATATCAGTGGACACACTAAGGACAAAATTCAGTTAGCTTTAGGGGAAGCTTAAAACGTTTCCTACTAATATCCTCATGCATTGCGTGCGTGTATTGTTTTTATGCAGTTTTTTGCGTCACAGTATGTATGTAACTAAGTATGTAACCTTAGTTGTTCACCCGTGACTCTATTCTAGAAACAGCTATTTTTTGTAGCAATAACTTTCTAAATTAGTTTGTAGTTCATAGTATTTCACAGTGAGATTAAAGCTTTGAAGGTTGAGAAATGTGGAAAAACGTTTTCACAATTTTGTAATTTATTGCGGTATCTAAAATATGTACACAAGCAATAATCAGAATGAATATTTGTACAGAGTTTATTGCGTTGGTCAAAAGAGATTGTTAACAAATACGAGTTTACAAAGTTTGTTTTTGTATTTTCGGTTTTTGGGCTGAGTTGCTATTATTTAGTTTTTGTACAATTATCTCTGCATCAAGTTTTTGTCTATACAAATGTATAAAAGTATTTGTTTCTTACAATAACATGAACAAACACATTTTGCATCCAACATTAACATCTATCTGACCGTGCCATTATTTGTTGCAACAAATTTTAGGTGTACGGTGTAACCAGCCAAATGCAAAGAATGAATAAAATAAAATAAAAATAAAATCTGTTCCGCTTTGAATGTAGTCGTAGTAGGTTACTTGTAACTGCAACTCATTTAGACTAATGATGATCCACTCATTATGGGTACTGGTAAACCAGCTCGCTTTTGCTTTGCTAGATTATTGCGTTGCTCCTCACGAACTAGTCATATTATTTATTTCCATCGCTTCTTAATATTTTATGCGTCTTAAAACATCACATAGTTTCCCTATATATACCAACAGTGTAATATTCAGGTATACACTTCACACAGTTTACCATTATCACCAGCATAGAAATCGACTCAAGGAATGTAGGCAATTCTAAATTGTTTTTTGTAGTCTCATGTATACTATTACAGATACTCATTACATTCACCTAATGAATTTTCTTATTGAGTTTAATTATCCGCACGTGGAAAAATATCCGGAACTCATTAAAGCTACTTTGGCAAAACAGTAGAAGACCACCAATATTAACACAAAATGTTTAACTGTCCAAACAACAAAACATAACATCGGTCAAGGTGATGGAGCTATAAAAATGTAAATTCAAATTTTCGACGTAAACATGTTTTCGTGTTTTTGTCATGAATTCCTCTTACACGTGAAAACAACTAGATATTTATACATCCGTAGGATAAAACTCCTCATTTAAACACAACTGGTCAGGGAAGCAAGATTGTGGCTATCATGATTCACGCTTCGCACAATTTACAGTATTTCTGAAAAATTCTGCGAGAAGAAAATCAAATAATTTGAAAACGTGCATATAAACTAATGTTGGTCTCAAAATGAAACCTTGTACAGCTTTGTTGTGTTTTATAGTACTTTTTCAAATTGTCAGTTCTCAGATTTCTGAATCCGAAAAACTTTGTAATAACAAATATTTCAAGTCAGTTGCTAAAAACTTGATAACACTAACTAGAAATCATGTGGAAGATCACGTCATCTATTTTCACTCATTTCCTGTTTTCTGTGATTTCGATATATGGGACCTACGATACATGTACTTCAATTCAAGATACAAAAAAGATATAGGAATAGTATTTCCGTACAGACACACCCAACCAAATTCTGTTGTGATTGCGCCATTGAAATGGAAGAAAACAGACCAATATAGCGGATACGTTTTTGACAAATTTAAACAGTTATCACTTCGCGCCTCAACAATGTATATTTTTATGCACACCTTTCCAATAACGTTAGAAAAATTTAAAAATTTATTCTATAACGAAAACGCAGGCGTGCCTGCTATAAAAGTGTTGATGGAGGCTGTTCCTGGTAAAGGCATTACAACACGTTACTTGTGCCATGGCTATTGTGGCAAAGGTACACTCTTACAATTCCTGACTATTCGACCCTGGCACTTTCTTCAACCACTAGATCTACATAAGTCTATGTTTTTCAATGGGCGAAACGTTCAATTAATTTTAAGAACGAAATTTCCTAAGAATACTGAACTGATTTGCAAATATTTCAAAATAGCATCTATATGTTTTACAACTAGAATGCTTCCGTTAGCAGTATCAGAAATTCATAACATGTCTATTTTATATCAAAAGAAGGTGTACAACGGAAGCCAATGTGATCTAAATGTTCAGTGTTTTTTACCACGTACAGTATTTTGCTGCCAAGACGTCATTGGTAACAGGATTGGGCATTCTGCATACCTTAAAACTGGGTTGTTATTTGGAAAAGTTACTGGTGACTCCTTGTTTTATTGCGTAAATAGCCTTAAGGGAACTCATTGGTTTTCAGCTGGTTTAAACTCCTGGTCAGGAATAATGTCGTGGACTAGTATTGGTATTTCAGCTGTATTTGTTCTTGCTTTAATGTATATATTGCCTTATCTTGAAACACGGAGAATTAATGTGCAATATTTACCCGATTTGATAGGACTATTAATATGCTTTTCAATTTCAGTTAGCCGATATCGATCTAATATAATCTTTTTCGTAAGTATGCTTGGAATGGTTATCAGTCCACTGTATTCAAATATAGTAACTGGTCGGGTTACATTTAGAATTGAAGAAAAGCCCTACAAAACATTAAAAGCTCTTGTACATGCAAACTACAAGCTTATATACCCCAAGACATACGGACTGAATTTGCGCATGTGGGAAAACGAATTTGGAGAATTTAGTAACCGTGGCTTAATGGATTATTTTATCACGAACATTTACTACAATAGAAGTCTGTCCGATAAACAAGATGTGATAGCAAAATTACTGACCAGAAGATTCGTCTATATGAGAAGCGCCATAGATATTGAATTGAACTTTTTAGAAATTGAAAAACTGGTCAAGCAAATCACCAGCAACAGTGACACATACTGTTTTAAGCTGTCTGAAAAACTAGCAGCACGAACTGAGTACGCTGTTACCTACACAATTAACCGTTACTGGATAATGCAGACAATTAATTTCTTGACGCAAAGTGGAATATATTCCAAATGGGACGACTGGTCGATGTTTAAGCGAAGGTTTAACAAGAAACTACAAGGAAGCAAGCTAAACTCTGATAAAATCGTAACGGCCGGAGACTATGTGAATTTTGAACACTTGATGATAGTCCTGCTACTGCTTCTTTTGCTATGGGGTTTGTGTGGAGTAATCCTCATTGTAGAAATAGTGTACATGTACAGCTTAAGAAAAGGGACGAGTAAATGTAACTTCTGTAAGCCAATGCTGTGCAAATGGATAGCCAGAAAATATTATCAAACAAAAGTTATTAAAATAAAACTATAATATAGTTGTTTCTAGGTACTATCAGATTACACATTTCGGGCAGTTCTATTCAAATAAACACATTGTGATTCTGTTTCAAAAATGTATATTGGTATTTTGTGGAAATGGATGTAAACAGTATTAAAATTTTGGCATCTGGAAGAATTTGCTTGAACAAGTTTGTTCCTTAGAAGTAATTTTAATTTCTCTTCACTTAATAGCTAGTGAGCAATCTTATAACCCAATGACAAGCTTCAAGCTTTTCACAAGTGTCCAAATTCATGATACAAACGGTTGCTATAAAAACCAAGTAGTAGATGGCATCTAACTTACAACTATCATTGTTTTTGAGTAATTAGATTTTGTACTCTTGCAGTCCCTGCTAGACTTTTTAAATTAAATTATCAATTTGTTTCTGTGCAAAAGTAAATACTGTGCACAGTATGTCTAAGAGAACAAACTTTGTGGCTATTAAGAAAATTATTGTTTCTTTTTTTAATACTTCATATTTCCGAACCTTTTAATCATTAAAACGGCAGTATGTTATCAACACGAACAAAATTTTGTCCAAAAATGTATTTTGTATTGGCAAAAGGTTCACACAACAAATAATTTTCCTTAACAAATACATACCTTGGTGCGGTTTTATGGATTGAAAATATGTCATAATCTATCAATATACAAGGTTTTTATAATATACTAACTCCCCAAAAACCTGGTAAGATATCCTATTTTCCAATCTCATACTTTTTGTGTTTTCTGTTATACTCCACACAACGAAAAAAATACTGCAGACATTTGTAAAACAGTAATCGAATAACTCCAAAACGGCAATTAATCTGGCGTCTTAGTGAACATATCGTAGTAATCACTCTCCTTATTTACAATTTTTAAATATGTTTCCTATAAACTGTTGAACATATATTTATTATATAATATATTTTCAATAATGTAAGCAAATAAAAGAATATATTTTAATAAGCTTCCCTAAAGAAGCAAGAAGCTCATAATGTAAAATATCAAATTTATAAATAACATGTGATGTGTATATGTATGAATAACATCCAGTACGACAGGTACAAAATATTACTTACTAACGTTAGTCGTATTTTACATAATTCATCCTGTTTTACTCTCCTTTATTTGTATACAAAGCTATGTGTGCATAATATGAACCACTTTGCGTGCAAAGTGTTAAGGTGCCTCTGCAAAAGCAAAATATCCTACCGAAAATTTTCATGTAACATTTTTTGTATATCAAGACAATAAAAAACTATGTACTAATGACAGGCGACTATACCTTAGGCATAATGGGTTTTTGAAAAAACCATGATTTGCAATATATCAAATATATTTCTTGTTCACTGTTAAAAATGTTTTTGATTTTAAAAAATATAAATAGATAAACATAACGTATGATTTTGGAACGCAAGCTGGAAATACTAATATATAAATTAAATTACAAATACCTGTGCTAGGTTGATACATAATAAGCGTTTGCACATATAAATTTTGGTAATTAATATTTTTTGTTAACATCAACATTCTATATCGTCGACGAAAATTGATTAGGCGCTTTCGCGAAGCATGTCAATTTTGACGAGGCGTCTTCGCAAAGCATGTCAATTTTGACAAAGCGCTTTCGCTAAACATGTCAATTTTGATGAAGGCACAACGCAACTTGTCATGAGCCTGCAAAAATGGCACAACGCAAAGTCTGGGGCAAAATGAGCTTTTTTATTTAAAAGAAAGCCTATTCAATTCTGCACATTTTCATGCCTCACACTTATGTAGTGGGCAAACAAAACCGACAAACAAAATACTGAGAAATCATGTGCTGTAGAGACAGCTGAACCAACTCTTTAGTGCAGTTGTCAGCTTTGATTTTTTGGCGAAATAATTTATATATTTATAGAAGCAGTGACTCTCGTTTAAAAAGCTAGTTTTCGAAAATTGACCAAATTCGGAATTATGGTGACGATAAGGGAGACGCCAAAAATTCCGGATGCTTGTAGTAATTGTGATTTTCTTCCTAAACTAGGTATTTTGCGATGTGCCCATTTCGCAGGCTCATGACAAGTTGCGTTGTGCCTTCATCAAAATTGACATGTTTAGCGAAAGCGCTTTGTCAAAATTGACATGCTTTGCGGAGACGCCCCGTCAAAATTGACATGCTTCGCGAAAGCGCCTAATCGATTTTCGTCGACGATATACACTTAGAATTCACTATGTATATTTTTAAACGAGGCAAGTCTTCGTACCCGGAAAAAGTATTATACATGGTTACTTCGTTCCCAACGTTTTCTTGTATGCACGTTAACTGTCCAAGTGTTACTATCTGCTTCACAATACGAAATAACCAGATTCTCCAATTTTGAAAGTCGTTGCCAGATCTTTAAATTGTACGCATGTCAATAAGATCAGTTAAGGTAAAGGTGGAGATAAGTTTAGAAACATCTTCTTCAATACGTGCCTACATATTGATTAGCTTATCAGAGCTTGCATTCGTCTCACTGGGAGGGCGTTTGAAGCTCTCTGTAAACTCAAAGTTTGTTTGGTTTGTATGAAGACATTGAGCATTAATTACTAAATTCGACAGGTGTTCCAAGGTTGGAAAGAACGTCTCATTTGATTTATATCTTTGTTCCATTTGACAAACTCTACCAAGAATTGGTTCGTTTGTTTTAGTGCACCACATTCTGCTAACCATGTTGGTCACTTTTTGCCAGTTTTGTGATCCTAATGGTAGTTCAACGGATATCGTGACAATTGTCTTCTTCATGCGACTTACAATATTTGTAAACACATCCGCAAAGCTTAAATATAAATTTAGTGTTTGCAAATTGGGCACTTCGAAATAATGAATGTCGTCAAAAGTTTCGTTTCTGTTTCGATTTTTAATTTCCAGTTGTTGTATCTGGTTATTAGCTTGGCAAATTCTGCATAAATTGCGTAAGGGGCATCCACTATTTCTACACGTTTAAGACTTTCAATTTTAGGAAAAGGTGTTTCGGTCACTGCAGTTAATAACTGATTTTGTATGTCTGATGACACATTGGTTGGTTGCAACTCATCGTGTAAAAACGTTATGTCAGGTTCTTTCAGATTGGGAAAATATTGCAGCAAATTGCGCATTTGCAAATAATGTGCGCTTGTTATTTGTAAAATGTTGTCAAACTTAAATCCCAAGTACCAGATGTGACGTCCGTAAAATGTAAGCAGCCTCTCAAGTTCTGGAACAAAATTGACATAGTCCGGAGTCAAAGCGTTTATGCAAATTATCATACTTCTACTAATGAATGGATTTCGTCCAGTAAAAAATGAGTTGAAGCAAAATGAGTAAGAAATTCAGACAGATTATCTTCTTTAAAATACTCAAAAATCTGGTCATATTCGGTATCCATGATGCAGTTTTTACTTTGGTAGTAACTGTCAACTGCTTCACAATAGTTTTTGCAAAGCAGACGTAAATTGAAAATTTCCTTGCGACACTGTTTTTTTATTTTGTCACGTCGATTCTTCTCATTGTTGTTTTCTTCTGCCTCTACTCCTTTTCACACAATATACAGCAAACTCATCTAGTAGGCGTTCTGAACTGAATTTTTAAAAATTGGGAGAAAACTATTATATGATGCATTTATTATTATTGATATGATATATGATTATTATTATATGAAGAGTACCGAAATAGCAGCAACATTTAGATCAAATAAAAACTTAACCACAACTAGAAATTTTGGAATAGGAATTTTTGAAAAAAGTCAGCATTGTTTTTCCATGTGAAAAAGAAAAGCTATTCATCGATTTTAAACACCTGGAAAGAATCTATGACTACACCATTATGTTTGAAGTTGAGTATAATAATATGAAAAATTTTCTTGGAAATTTGAATGTACCTCTGTCAACAAGCAAAGAGTTTCAGGTACACCAGAACATTCGTATGCATGCAATTTTTCATTCCACATGCGTTCTGTCCACCTACCGCTGCAACGTTGCTTTGTTTTAATTCTTCTTAAAATCCCTTGTTCTCACGAGGAAAGAAAAGGAATGAAAAATGTAAGTATTGTAAACCAGGGTCTGAAACAAAATTTAAGCAACATAATCTATTGTGTTTGTACATTTCTTGGAATATGGGCATTCGTGCAGATTCTTAACCCTTTAAACGTGCTAAGTACATTCAATTAGCTTGTATTTACGAGACAACTCAAAGCATAAATAACTATTTATAATCCTACTCAGCCTTAGTTCAAATTGTTTATGCATTCATAGAGTTGAGTCTACTTATAAGAGTGGCAGAACTCTCTGCAAAAGGCAGATACACCTAGGTATCCATACACTAAGCTAGACTTTTCGTTATATCCAGTGTTTTACAAGCCGAATTGGCGTTCGGAATTTAATTTTGTCTGCAAGCTACATTCGTGTTAGTGTTCCTTAAAACTCGTGCAACCCTACAGTTAACTGTTTTGAAGACTTTAACATTGTAACAAACTTAGGGAAAAGTCTCAACACCATATATCTAAACGCAAAAGGCTTGTGCAATTATATTTGCTTTCTAAACAAAATTTTCCATTAGTTTTTATTCTGAACGTATAAACATGAATAAAGTAAAAACCCCTGGGCGCCGAACTAAATGCAATATCTGTGGGAAACAAGTTCTTAAAATTAAAAATCACATGCGCGTGCACACAGGTAAAAAGCCGTACAACTGTAGTCACTGCAACGAGTCATTCAGTGAACAGGGAAATTTGAAAAGACACATTAATAGACTTCATTCGATAGAAAAACCTCACAAGTGCAATTCGTGTAGCAAGGCGTTTTCCACACAAGGGATCTTAAAAACCCATAATAAGATGGCACATTCAAGTATAAAACCCTTCAAATGCGAAAAGTGCAACAAAGGTTTCGTGACCAAAGATAAATTCATCCAACACTTAAGAGTTCACAGTGGTGACAAACCATTTGAATGTTCTTTGTGCCAAAAGAAATTTGCTCATGTGTCAAATCTTTATTGCCATATTCGACAGCATACTGGAGATATTGAAGAATATTCCTGCACACAGTGCAGCAGAAAATTTAAAAGTAAAAATGGACTAGAAGGGCATGCAATTTCTCATACAGGTACCTTTCTAGTCTTTAATTTAAATCGTTTAATTAGATTAAAATCTGATTTTCACTAATGTTTTGCGTGCAGAAGTCGCCATCAGGTCATTGGCATGCGCGTTTTGCCCTTCCACTTTTCAAGGAATATCCAATTTGCTTAAACATATCAGAGGCCACACTAAGGAGAAACCACACAGCTGTAAACACTGCCAGAACGAATTCTTCAGTACATCTCATCTGACCACACACATTTCCTCCGTTCACGACGGAAATCGAGATCATTGTTGTGAATTATGCAGTAAAGCCTTCAAAACAAGCTCGAATTTGAGATCTCATTTAAAACATCATTTAGGAGAAACGCCCTTTAAATGTGATGTATGCAATAAACAGTTTGTGAAAAATGGAGATCTGAAAAAGCATTTAAAAGTCCATGGTTGAATTAAGACGTACAACTGTCAACATTGTGACAATCGTTTTTTGCATACAGGAACCTGTTACACGACGTTAGAAATGTACACAACAAATAAGCCAACTTTTATACAAAGCAACGAACGTAAAATATTTGGATCAATTCGAAACGAGTGTTCCACATTAACTTTATTAAGTTACTGTCATTTAATATAGCTTTCTAAGTTCACACAAGGCTACAGATGTTTGCAATTGAATTTTATTAACTTTTTATGCAAATAAAAGTTTCATTTAGTATTTTTTCACATGCTTGTCTGAAGCATGTTTTTTATTAATTCCATTACATATTGTTGAACTGAAAGTATTGCATGTAGAATTGAACTTTCAGCCAAATAAATAGTCATAAGCAATTTTTTCAAGTCAAGTACTAAACGGTGCCGGCTTCGGTTTACTTCGGTTTGTCGAGGCCGTATATTTTCAGTTCACGTTTGTAAGCTTTGCTACAACTTTCATTATATTCTCCGGGGTTTAAAATTACTCGGAGACAATGGCACTTATACGATTCCATGAATATTTGTGCAATTTCTGGGGTTCCTTTTTTCATGCCTGCTCGAACGTTTCCAAATACACGTCCAAAAGCAACGCTTTCTTTAGAAACATTCGCTGTTGCAAGCAACTAAAGCTACCGATGTCCATTGAGCTAGTGCATACTTAATAATTGAAGAGTTTTCTATAATTTAATGCATTTTTTGTAATTTTCATGTACCTTTTTGACATATTTGTAGGCCAATCTTGTGGCACAGAACGATGAAAAGTTATGAAAAGATAGATAATTGGCATTTGTGAACATGCCTTTATCCAAATCCTTCCGTAAAACTTTCTATATATTTTAGCGAGATGTGTTGCATTATTTAACCATTGAAATTTGGCTGGATCCACTTTTTAATAGATGAAAAAATTTATTTTCATAATAAATGTTGATTTTCGGTTTTTGTTTCCCAGGACTATTCGTCTCGTAATTTTCTATACGCTCTTGCCTTGCGGGTTTTTTAGTCAGAATGGATCACGTTATAAGCACACTATCCTAAAACGTTGCTCTTCTTTATCAACAACGTGATTTCAAACTTTCCTGGCCCTGTATATGCTTGGAAAGCTAAAATTCGTGTTGTCGTACTTCCAGTGACACCAGCTCAGGCATTTGGGCATAAATATAAATTAAGGCACACAAAACAAAAATAAAATGCCTGTTTTATAAGACCATGCCATTGAAAGTTGGGTACAAGAACAAATAATATAATTTTTCCAGCCCTAAACCGAGGTAAACCCAAGCCGGAGGCCCTGTACATAAGTCCGATACAGGCTAATAGTGATACAATAGACAAAATGTCTACATGTATGTATCAAGCAATATAGTGGTAATTTTTTATTATTATGCATACGACGGATTTCTTGCACAACTTTACAAGACAATGTAGATGCCAATGATCACATTACATTTAATGCGTTTTTCCACATATTTTACTGCAGCAATTTGCAAGGTAAACATCAGTCGAATGGAAATGTACTTGTCATTACCATCTCTACCAGATGGTATTTCTCCAGCTAATACATTCTTGGCCATTTTGGAGCAGGATACTAGTACGAGAAACCTCCTAGTCATTTTAAGATGCTACCACTGAAGTACACAGAAAGGCTGATTATTTCAAAGGTTAATTCGTAACGTTGTGGATAACGTTACGCAAAGCTTATTTGAAAAGTTCACAGAAATTAAGCACATAAACGTCAAGTCAATCATCTAAAAGTTGTATTGTTCAGATGTGTATAATATATAAACTCTTAGATTTTCAAATTTTTTGTAAAAATGCACAAAATCAACAATAGAACTCTGTTTGCGTAATTACCTTGCAGTAAGGTTGCTAACTTGTACCAATAAATAAATAAAATAGAGTTAACTGAAACTGCAAAGTTGACAAAATCGTTTATTGTAAGTCACAGGCGGAAGATTGGTATGTCAATTCCAAATAATAAACCTAATATGTGCCTTAAGTTCTATTTAGTTAGCTAAATTAAACTCAACTGTAATACGACCAATGATTAAATTTTTTTGATTTGTATTATCAAAACACAAATCATATCGAGAAACAGAGCGCACGGGACACTACACAGTGAAAAACTTGATTTTGTTAACCTACGGAATCAAACGGGTTTCATAAGCTGCTGACAGATTCCGTGCAAAACGGTTAGGTGTGGATCTATAACTCATTGGGCGTAACCCATTTTTTCAGTTGATCGGCTGCTGAAAAAATAAGTTTGGTAGAAATGATAGGCTTGCAGTGTGGATCTGAAAACCCCGATACGCTGGCGTAGACTTAAAGAGATTAATAGGTTCAGCTCAAGTGTGGAAATACCTTGACTAAGCAGATTTTTGTTCTTAACCACGTCAAGTACTTTACGTTGAACTATGCTAATTAGCTAATTCCACGAATTTCGTTTTTTCAGGATTTTTCCAAGGAAGATTATTCAGTAGCTGCTTCTACGATAAATTCATTCCATTCGATACACTCCCATAAGAAGAAATGGTTTATTTGCGTTTAGGATTTTCCCTTGCCATAAGTACAAATTTTTATAAATAGGGGTTTAAATGCACCTAAGTAGGGTAAGATTAACTAAGATGTGGACTGATCTAAATTTTAAGAGTTAAGTTCTAAGAGATTGATTACATTTTGTTTTTCTGTTCTACTATATCAGAAAAGTGCTTAGGCTTATTTCGCTGCGACGTACGTATGTCTAAATACGTACGTAATGGAATTGCATATGTGAACAAAAAAGCACTTAACTCATTTTCCTGGCTTTGTCAGTAGGTTCCGTAACTGTTAAGTGCCTATGAAGTTCAACCGTTTTATATGCAAAGACAGTATGTTAAGGTGTAAAAATAAGAGCACTGAGGGATGCACGGATACGTTTCTCAAAGTTTCAAAGTATTATACTACATAATTTATGTCTAATTATAATGATGGAAGAACAAAACAATACATTATTAAAAACAACTAGAGTTTGATATTACTAAACATGAATCTACTAAATCTCTTCAAAATATTCGATACTTGGAACGCTTTTGTTGACACGCATATCCACAATGCAGATATTTCACCAGTGTATTTTGTAATAAAATATCAAATATATACGATTGTAATAAAATTATTATGTAGTACAGTCGAACGTTACTTTGTTGTAAGTATATCCATATAAACGAGAATCCACTTTTGTCACCTAAAACTATTGAACAAACATACTTTATTTTAGACACTAACATTTGAAACTACCAATTTTTATATACCGCTTTTAAAAAATACAAAGCTGAATGTATCATTAAGGTTTGTTATTTATTTGATGCACTTACCACTTTCAAACACTTAATCAATCATGTACGGACGACAGACTTCCTGGCACTTCCTTATGGACCAAAAGCGATTTCTGGTGCCACCGCAGCCTCCATAGATCCAGGGAGTACAAGTTCTTGTAGTATAGTTGAAGATGAATGTCCTGTGGAAGTCTTTGCACCTTGAACGCTTTATTGACAACAAGCACATGCTGCTGTTGTAATACAACGTTGATTCAAAGTCGGGCTCGTTTTCGTTTTCACTTGGGATTGTCTGAAATTGATTTGAAATAAACAATTGTTAACTTAATAAAAGAAATGCCTGTAATAATAAGTATAACCATTCAACAAATATTTGCGTACCCAGCGTTCGTTTTGAGTGTTTACCACACGGGATAACATAAGTTCAACTGCTGCAAGCAGCAACGACACCCAAATCGTAACCAACTTCATGTAAGCAAAATGCTGATTCAAATATTAACCAAGAAGAACACTCGGCTTCATGGGCGATTGCGGAATGTGAGCGGCAATCCTAAATACCTCTTAATTTATATATGCTTGTATACTTCCGCCGTATAATTCAAGTACAGAAAGATAAACAAAATAAAAAGTTTTAATTTTGACAATGTTATAAGAAATTGCAACCTATTGCCTATTTGTAAATTATGTATTTTTTCCAGACACGAGAAACCCATTGAAAAGGTAAAATTCCAAAAAGTTTGATTCTGGTTCAGGCAGAAGCAATATTTATGTGAAGGTAACGTCCGCCATTAAAGTTCTAGTTGATCAAAATGCTAGGCAGTAAAATATACTGAAAAAGATTTGTCGGTAAATAGTAAAAAAAAATTATGATGAAAATTGGATTTTGAATAGCCAAAGGAAAAACTGTATTGCTTCCTTGAATAGTGCAGTTAATTTTGTACTTTTGAAGGTAGTAAAGCTGGAAGCAAGAGAGTATACAGTTTAGTTCTCATAAAAAGTTTCCATTGTCATTGTATCCAACGGATTAACACCTTACAGCCTACGTGACAAACCTCATACTTTATCATTTACCATCTACCTATATACAGGGAAAGATTCCGTAGCTTGCTATACACGTAAAACAACTTTCAGTGTTACATACGTGTCTATAAAAAATGAACTTCTATTGCTAACACTACCATATAATCAGAATGTAGAAGTCTTAGACAAACAACTTGCAGTACTGACATTTTATGGTTAGGTATAATTTAGCATAGCATAAATCCTACAACTCATTTTTTCTGTAAACGAGTACCTAAAACTAAAACTTACGTTTACATTTAATCCTAGCCATTGTTTACCATTAAAAAGAAATGTGATTACGGGTTCCTGGAAACGCTAGCATCGGTATTTTTTCATAATCGGGTTTAACCACTTATGTCTTATTTGAGAAGCATTGAATATATACATTAAGCCTAATACCTAAGTAAATTTTAACGCATTACACTATTCAAAAATCGGACAATGCTATGCATTCATAAACCGAACAATATATATCTTGGATTATTCTGGTGGTCGCTTCTGCCACGGTTTTCCTTTTCAGAAAAGTGTATTAGCTATTTTTAACCGAAGCATATCATACATGTAACAGAAGAATCCGAGTAGCACATAACTCATTTTCTTGCTGATTGCTTGTTGATACTAGAGTGGCAAGTATTTTGTGCTCAATAAACGTAAAGCTGTGGTTTGCATAAGGTTAGAAGTAGCTATCAAAATTTTTTTATTAGAAAACAACTATAAGTCTGAACAGTGAGCCGTGTAACTAATTCCATTGCAATAAATCCAATCGGACAAGAGTCGGTTATCGGTTGTTAATACTTGTTATAAATTATCCCATATTAATATTGTGAGTTCGAAACATTATTAAAATGAAAAAGTTACCTTTAAAAACTAAGTGCAGCGTTTGCAACAAGCAAGTTTCCCGAATTAGGGAACATATGCGTGTGCACACCGGCGAGAAGCCGTACAATTGCAGCCAGTGTAAGCAATCATTCAGTGAAATGGGAAGTTTAAATAAGCACGTGCTAAGAATTCATTCGGTTGAAAAACCGCACAAGTGCAACATTTGTAACAAGTCATTTGGTACACAAGGACTTTTAAAAGTCCATGCACTGAGGTCACATTCAGGAGTAAAGCCATTTAAATGTGACAAGTGCGACAAACGTTTTATGTTTAACAAACATTGTATCAAACATTTAAGAGTTCACAGTGGCGAGAAGCCTTTTAAATGCTCGTTATGTTTAAAGAAATTTACTCAAACCGCAAGTCTGTATTCGCATATCCGCAAACATACTGGAGAAGTTGACGAATATTCATGCACAAAATGCGACAAGAAATTCAAACGTAGAAGTCGCTTGAGAGAACATGCCCGTTCTCATGAAGGTAACTTTTTAATCCTTAATTGAATTGTATTTGGTTGTTTTAAAGTTTATTAGCACAATCTTCTTATATGCAGAAGTCCCCGTCAAACTGTTTGACTGTGTATTTTGCCCATCCTCTTTACAAACAAAGTCTGGTTTGCTGGGACACCTCAGAGGCCACACTAACGAGAAACCATACAGCTTCAAACACTGCCAGAAAGAATTCTTGAAAGTTTCTCAATTGGCCAGGCACATTACCTTTGCTCACGACGGGAATCGAGATCACTTTTGTGAGCTGTGTCAAAAGACGTTTGTAACAACGACAGAATTGAAAACCCATTTACAATGTCACCTGGGCGAAAAGCCTTTCAAATGTAATATATGCTATAAAGGGTTTAGACCAAATTCCAAACTGAAAAACCATTCTGTAGTTCATAGTGGAATCAAATCTTTCAAGTGCGACAAATGTGACAAACAGTTTTCGCAATCAAGCAAGTTATTATGCCACGTAAAAAAAATACACAATAAATGAAGCAAAAATAAATCCCATACACAAAATTCTAAGGTTATCAATGTAAATAGAAATGACCTCACATATTATGAATATATTAAACCACAGAAATGATTTAAGTTGATTGCTTATGATAATTTCTTATTTTGGGATCTACAAAGCAGGCGGTTTAACTTGTATGTAATATGTTTAAAATGTTTTGCGACAAATATAGTCTTAAAGCTTGTTATTTATGTTAATTTCAAACTTTAGTGTTTTCACACACTTTTGGTTGTATCATGTAAATATGCAGCGTAATAAACCTACCTAACATAGTAAACACATGGCTCGTGGCAACGCCAATATAATGGTACCACAGTAACATCATATATTACAAATATAATCGTCTTTTCATTAAACTTTATACAATGTGCAATTGCCAATTTGCAAGACTTGAATTATATGAGAACTTACCCAGGAAATAAACACAATCAATGAAACAGAAACACGACTTCATACAAAATTTATTGAAAATAAAAAAAGCTTGTTAATTAAGGTCTGTACGAAAATTCTACAATCACATATATATTTTCAAACATTTGTCAACCAAGCTAGTGTAAAGCATGTGAATGATAAACCAAATTTGAAGTTTGTTCATGAACTAAGCCCTAATATATTCCCAAAGTGTCACAAAATTCCGGTTACTGCTTTCGAAGAAAACGCAAAAGTTTGTAAATGTCATGAAAACTGGACTGTTCGCAAATTATAAAATCAAGCATTATAACTGCAGTTTTTATAACAAAAGTGATGTTACAAACCCAGTTTTGACATTTTTGATGAAAGCAGCTTCCAGCAGTCCTAATCCAAGAAACGTTTTGATAAAATATAAATTTAACCAAATTTCGGTTCGTTACGTAGTTTTTATGACGGTCGAAGCAGTGGTCGGCACATGGAGTGGAACCCTGCCAACCAAAACTTGAATACTGTGGTTGTATTATTCATTGGATCTTACTCGTTTTGAATCTCAAAGCTATCCTACGTCCATAAATGTTGCCAAATAACCCCAAAATGTCGTCGAGATAATAAAACATACAAAGGTACTTTCAGGTACCTGACGTCCTTTTATAAATTATGAGCATATTTTTGACAAAAACAATTTCTAATTTGCCTTCCAAGTTTTGTTTGTGATGCTTTTGTATAGCATCTGCTTACCTTGCAGTTTTATTAGAAAATGTTTTAACCGTTCCATTGCATCAATGTATCTGTTTTTAAAAGAAACCCACAATAGCTCTATAGTTAGCTTGGCAATAGTGTAATAATCACCAAGCTGAATGAATGCACCTAGTACTTTAAATCATTTTCTCATGCATTTCAAATTCAGAGCAAGCGATTTCTCACATGGAACGAAATTTTTTGAAAAGGTTGAAAACAGGTAAATTATACTAATGATAATATTAGACCTAATCATCAATGCCACTGAAAACCGAATAAGCCTGATAGGTGCATAAATATGCTGAAAATTCTATAAGGAGAATGTGCAGATCAAGAGCCGTAATCATGTTCTAATAGTTTTTGATAAAAAGTACACAAATAAAATATAGTGTTGGCTTCAAGGATGTTTTAAATTACGTAAAAATATGTGTTTCAACTGTTAACAAGTAATAGGGAGATCATAAGAGATTACATTGCTTTTTCCCATGTCCAACCTAACTGTAGAAAGAACCATTTGGTGATTCCACTAAAACCAAAAGCTTAAGTGAATAATATTTTTTTAAATAGTACAAAAAATAACACAATAGTAATTTTAATGAAAATATGGTAGAGAATGAACTTAGGGAAAAAGGACGAGTGCGACTTGGTGTGTCAATCTATCGCACACAAATGAATAATTGATTTCATGTTTATGACTAGCCTAAGTTAACTAAGCTAACAGCAACAGAATAAATGATCCTTGCAAAAAATTTGTTTAAATATTGAAATGCTAAGCACCTATAAATTAGGCACGTACCAGTAACTATACCTGTTCCCATGTTTACCAGTAGAACGATATCAATGGTTATATACAACAAACATTAGTTTTATGTTTGCACTCTTTTTACATTGATATCACCATTCGTTTGAACCAGATAGCATCAGGAGTTTGAATAGCAGTAAGTGTTAACAAAAGCAATGAGACAATGCATCAGAACAAGCAACAAGATAATCAAGACTAAATCCACTTAATGGCTTGATCATAATCAACTACTATTGGAAAAGTAAACAAAGTCAAGTCTGGGAACTACTTCGAAATGCAAAAGGTTTCTACGGTATATATGCCAAGTATGAAACGAGGAAATTCATCTAAAGACTATTAAATACTAATTTAAAATTGGCAAAACTAGAAATTTGTTTGTAGCTTCCTAGTATGCAAGCTGTATTTATACCAGTTTCTAGCTTGACCCATCATGCATTTTCTATTTTTTGAATTGTAATTGGATGAAAACTTCTGAGAAGCCAACAATCAAACAATATCCGTTCTTGCTTCTAATTACTTAATACATTTCTTGAAAGTATCAACAATAGCTCTGATAAACATAAATCATGCATTAATACTTCCGCGCTGCATAGACTACCAAAGTTGCACTCGTCATCCACTTTGTAATATATGTTTTACGAATGGTGCAGGTAGGATTTAGATTTCAAATTGCCATTTGTTTTTGTTTTGTTCTAGAATTATGCAATTTACTTTCTAATGCAATCAAAACCTGCATTTTGCTCGATCATCTGATAAAAGGTTCTTTTGACAGTAACATGCTTTTACACTTCAAATTATATAAGATTTAAAGTATTTTTATTTTTAAAAGAATATGCTTAAAAACTACAGAGTAGCAAAAGCGTTTCGCCTCCATGACAATTGAAATGGTAATTTAATTTTTTCAAAGTTGTTGTAGCGTTATGAAATTGGTTAGGTTATCGTGTGTATGAATGCAAAACATGGAAGGTTAAAAACGCAAATTTTATCATGATGAGTATTATTATGTCAATTATCAGCTTAAGAGCTTATACGAACATCATAAAATTATTGTTTTACTACAGTAGTTAGTTAAGTTTCTTTATCACGAACTTGAATTTTTATATATAAAGTATAAATATATATAAAAGATACTCTTAAAAAAAACTTTCAAAAATAAATATTTGTCTTGGTTTCACGGTATTTGATCGTTTTGCCAACAAGAACACCAACTCAAACCTTCTCCTTCTTTCCCTTGTTACAACTTCTAGGTCTACAATTTGCCATGTGCTTCCACCAAGTATACGTGTAACCAACAATTAATAAAACCACTAAAACAACCACTCCATGTACCTGACTGGGAGGATCAACAGTAAAGTAAACCGTATTGAGGTAGTCAACAAAACAGTCAAGCTTAGCACCCTGCCCATTTACTCGAACAAACCTCCATCTAGCAAACGCATCATCATCACTGGTGCAGTTGTTTGAGAATTCAACACTTGCGCCGTCGTTCGAACCTCTAGCACATACTCCAGTTGCCCAGTGCGCCAGTAGAAATTCCTTCCTTTTTCACCTCTCAGTTCTTCCATAATCATACAGTAAATATATTGTATGCAAGAGAAAATCTAACTGGAATGAAGCTACAATGAAACACACGTTTCACAGTTTTAACATGGAATAGAATATTTCCTTATCGATTTTACTGGCGCCTGTTTGTCGCTTCTTCATCTTTTCAGACATGATATAAAGCAACATTCCTAATGCCACACATGCGTACTTACCCATAATAATATTAAGTATTTTTACCCATTACAATTCATACCCGTTATGTTCAAATGCAATGTTTTAACCATGAATTACTTTCTCTGATGAAATATAGCAAAACGTTTTAGAGTGTTGAAGCCACCAAAACATATTGAATTAGCTAAGTAAATGTATGGATGTGCCATGAACAAAAATCAATTTTTTAAACAAACAAAACACATGCTTAGTTATTCTGGTACTGCTATTGTTGTAAATATACAATTCTCTTTTGAATACATCCATAATCGTGCAATAAACTACCCAATTTTTTTATTTGTAGGATATAATAAATATTATATGTTTATGATATCCTCAGCCAGCAATCCAGTTTAATTAAACTAAACTTAGTTGAAATACCCGTGTCATCGAATAAATAATTCATGTTCACGAGCTCACAAGACGAACACATACCAGCCGTAAGCCCACTTATTTTGGCGGAAACATGGAAAACTGCGACGCTATGCTCAAACTTAATACAATACAGTTAATATAAAAAAACTCGAAACACGTAGTACTGGAAAAATCAATCAATCCATAAAAGCCGACGCAACATACTAATGGAGGAAAATATTATTTGAACTACGTGTTAAAGAATTTACGGTTTTGGTAAGTATACAAATGTAAGAAAATTTTCTATGGACAGTCAAATGTAGCCATCTACAAACAGGTGTAAGCTAGTCTTGACGGTTACGTTTGTGTGGCATATTGCTTATGGCTATACTAATTGCTATCGGAAAATAAAGAAGTTATGTCTCTCAAATATTTTTAGCGGACGTTGAGGGTGTTGTTATCCGCTAACTCAGCAAGCAAACTTAGCGGAGTTTTTGACAACCTTAGCGAATAAAATTTCAAAGTTTAATCTGTGCATCAATACAATCCAATACAGCAATTTATTTAGTAATAGTTGACAATTATTAGAATAAATTTTGTTTTATTTCTTGTCCGTAGTAACAATTCTATATTAAGGTTTAGTTTAGCCTTTTCTCAAGACTGTTTTACAGGTTTGCAAACATTTGACATGCAAATCCAAAAACAGGTTTTTGACGCACCGCCAGGATGCTAATAGTATACCTAAAATCCTTTTTCTTATTTCTTTTTTACGATACGAAAACTTGACTACACGCGTGCGTGCTTTAATCTTGAAATGGAATTCTTGAACTTTTGAGAAAATCGTTAAACAAATTTCCAAACCAAACGTTGCGCAGCAACCTGCAAGCATACCCAGCAACACGTAAAATTGTACTACAACGTTTGTCGACAAAGAAAGCGGTACTGGATCATTGTGAATCTTTTCTCGATTTGCCAGATATTTCCGAAAATCCCTAGTAACGTTTATGGGTAAATCCATTTTGCTCAACTCTTTCCAATGCACAGTCAGACCGGAGTGAGAGAGGGAACGCAGTCGTGTCCAAAATAAATCAAATGAAACAGGCAAATCTTGAAACATAATAGAATAAGTCATTTTGTAAATAGGAGAGCTACTTATGTGCAAATCAGCTTCGTTAGTTATTTGAGAGCTAACATTGGAATACATTTTTAAAACTTCATCGTATGAGTCAATAAAAGCTTCGCGTTTACACACTACTAGCTTTTTTAACATGTACGCATCTACTGGGGCAATGTAAGCCTTTAGATGCGCTGGTCTGTTCAGTATATTTCGTAGTTTAACATTTTGTTGAATTGCTTTTTTATCACAGTATATATCAATTGCATTACAAAATTTGATAAGTACATCCAACTTTGTGGGAAACTTATGTTTAAAATCTTTCCAAACCCTATTGTAAACCAAATATAACATGTTACTTCCATATTTGGCATCAAGCTCTGAGATCTGTTGATACAAACTTCGCAAATTCTCAAGTGGAGTAGAGTACACCGTAAAATTCATATCCATTAATTCAGAAAGTGTCTCAAAATGTTGCGGTGCAAGTCGGCTTACTAGCTCATTGATGTTATCACCGCGGGAATAGTTACAAAGCAGCATACCAAATACTACCCAAGGGAGAAGCAGCCACTTGTTGCGTTCAAGAATCGAGATCGGCTGACCCAATAAAATATAATAAGAAAACGTGACATGTTCCCAATTGTGCTTGAAATTTGTTTTTGAAAATCTAACTAATACTATTAGACTTGCAATCGTAATGATACCCAAAAGACACCATGTTGTTGTATCAAAAGCGGACACATATCCCGAATACTTGAAACTACTAGGTTTTCTTATATTTGTGCACATAAGACTATGCAAATGATGAGGACTTTCAGTTGTGTACAAAGAAATCTCAGACCCTATATCTACTGATACACCAATACTCGGATAAAACATGTTTATGAAGTTCTCAGAGAATACATTTCCTTTGAATGTTGAAATTAAACTTAAGTTTAAAAAAAGTTGAGAGAGTATACGTGCTGAATAGCTTTTTTTACTAGTAACGCAGTATTCGTGTTTGTCGAGTGTGTAACAGAACAAGACAAGTTTATTGAGAGGTTGTTCACCAGAAGCCCATATCTGCTGAAGATTTAACGAAGGCATGTTTATGAAATGATGTTCTAGCAAGTTAACTCGCGCCCTTGCTGTCCAATAACAGTTGAGTATTTCTACAGTTGCAGTAACTTCGTTAAAAATTTTACTGCACCGTTGTTGCAGAGTTTCATAAAGCATTGCTAATCCCTTCTGGGAGTTGATAATAACATAGATATGTGAACAATATTCAGTTTTACTGTTTTTAAAAGTCACACCAACTGCAATCGCTATTTTGACAAACTGCAATATAAATGTATTTCTTCTATCAAGGCGCTCAATGAATGGAAGTATATCATATTCGGTTAATGCATAGTCATTATGCTGCATCTGTACAACAAATCGGTTCCAGTACGTTTCAACACGCCTGTTTGTAATTACAAAACCATGAAAAAAAGTTGGCGGTAAACGAGGTGGAACATATTCTTTGCTAAAGGTAATTTTCCAGTACTTGCAGGAAGTGGGGTTAATGTATATCAGTACTGAGCATGTCAATTTTAGACTTGGCGCAAAATTTCTGTTTGAACGTGTCGTGCGATTGTACAAGAAACGGTTATTATTACAAAGAAAACTTCGGCTGATTCCCTTTGCTAACGGATACAAAGTGTACAATTTGTTGAGCACGGGAAAGTCTAATCCTTCTATATCGTAAATGTCTTTAAATGAGTTAGTATTCCTGCCAGGCTCTAGAATTTGATTCATTACGAGAGTAATTGTGCATGTTTTGAAGGGCTGCATGGGTTTGTTTAAGTAAAACAGTGGGTTGAGCAGAGGAAACTTGACAGCTAGTGTCCACTGGATATACACCAAAAAGTAGACCTTCGTTGCTAAGTACATAGCTGGTTCAATTAAAAAATCAAAACCGTCAGAAACAAAAATTATTATTTGCGTTCGAGTACTTCAAGAGTCTATTAGATTAGATCTATTAGTCTATTAGACTATGAAGAACCTCTTATATCTCCAGTTTCGTTAATTTGAAAATTCGGTATGTACAAGCCACTTTTAGTTTTATATAAGTTTTGGTGAACGAGTGAGGTAAAACTTTGTGAGTTTTGTATACTATTTTAGGTTTCTGCGGTTGTTAGCAAACTAGCTGGTACATGACCGTGTTGAATGTATTTCAACAAATAAAAGTTGTTTTTCTCGTGTTGGCTAGCATGGTTGTTTTTCCCATGACCACTTTTAGTTATTTATTTATTATGGCTCTGCGTACCTGAAAGAAGCAGGTACTACCAGAATGTAGGTAAGTAGCTGAAAGTCTTGTGATTAAACCGGGAAGAAAGTATGAGGATGGCATAATTTTGTTTTAATCGCAGAATGTTAGTATTTTAATGGTTTACCATGGATGTTTATTATGCAAAAAAAGATGTCGTTTTGGGAGCTGCAAGTAATCAAACTTTCAAACTCAAAACATGGCAAAAAATCACACTTTCAAACTCGGAAAATGTGCAAGTTATCAAACTTTCAAACTCAAAATATGGCAAGTAATCACACTTTCAAACAGATTTTCTATGACAAGTAATCAAACTTTCCAACAGAAATTCAATCCAACTTTGGTATAAAGAGCAGTTTAGCAGGCTGTGCTGCTCGCTGCGCTCGCGAAAAATTAAAACAAATATGTTAGAACAAAGCAGGCGCGCTTGCCGTTGGCAAGCCAAGCGCGCCCTTTCTCGGCGGCTTCGCCGCTTTCGAAATTCCCATTTACCCGTTACACGTTCAATCATGTAGACTTCGTACCAGTTTGAAAGTTTGATTACTTGCCATCGAAAATCAGTTTGAAAGTGTGATTACTTGCCACGTTTTGAGTTTGAAAGTTTGATTACTTGCACATTTTCCGAGTTTGAAAGTGTGATTACTTGCCATGGTTTGAGTTTGAAAGTTTGATTACTTGCAGCATCCTGTCGTTTTACCAAAAGTCTGTGTTGTATGAAATTTTTTTTACATAAATTCTGGTAGTATATAAAAATTTCATTATATAAGGTAACTTATTTATGTCCTTAGCTTTACCCATTTACGTGTTTAACAAAATTATTTGTCATGCTGTACTATTGTATCCATCAACTTATGTTTCTGGTTTAGTTCATCCAGTGATCTATTAGATGAAACTGTCGGAGTAGTTGAGACAAGGGTTCAGTTCCAACTAAAGTACTGTGGTGATTGAGCTTTGAAATCGTTCTCGTAATAAAAGGGAAAGCATGTTGTTGAAAGTCACATGCCCGGACGTACAGACTGACAAATTCATACAAAATATGTTTAAAATGCGAGGTATTGTTGGAATGTACGAGATGTTTTTCTGGTTGTTATTATGCTTATAGCTGAACAATTTATATAAATATTTAACTACGCCCCGGGCTTCCACTCTTTGTAATTAAATACTTCGAACATCGTCGCTATTCCATAACGTTAGAAAGACCAAAACATGTTTACATAAAGAAGAATTCAATTATGAAATTGGATACTGTTTACTCCAAATTTTATTACCTCTCTGTTGACACGTGCATACCTTGGACAGTCAGGGTGCTCTGCACTAGTTTATGTTTTTGCTGTCTCGACACAGGTACTAACCATAATAGACTTGCTTGTTATTCAGATATTTGTTTATTTTAATTTTATTTATTCAAAATTAAACATATTTTGCACTATGCATTCACAAACGTTAACTAGTAAGTTGATTGTAATTTTAAAAAAAGGACAATCAGGAAATCTGCTTTCCTGCAAAGGAAATTCTTTCAAATAAAAATGACCTTAATCTTTGGCTGCGCGCGCGGAATGACTAATTTCTTCAGAGTTAATATGGCAGTTTTTGATGCCTTCTGAAAATAGTTTTGCTGTTGTACGGATATGCCAGTTTTAACCAGCACATATTACAGCATCATAGTAACACGTCATACATGAAAGACATTTTAATGCACCTTGTTTCATATTATGTATTTTACATAGGCATCTGCGTGCAATCAGCCTAAGAAAGAAAAACAATTTAGCCCTACTAAAATGACACTATATGCACGTATTATGTACGTACATGGTTCAGTGAGAGACGAAACATGTATTCCGCCAATTTGCTGGCTATTATTCTAATCGAATGTTAATCGTTTAGTTTCAGCTCAATGCAACAGCCAAACGAGATGTTTTTCTTCACTATAAAATTTAATGTTTATGGGTGCTTATTTTATGAGTTTACCTGCACACCTGATTGATGCTTTGTCGTCATTCTACAGAATATGAAAACCAACATTTCTAGATGTAACATGCGCAACACATTTCTTTCTTATGAATTAAATTCCCAAATTGCATATGAAAAGCTTTTTCCTTTAGTCCTACCATTAAACGTCTTTGTGTATTACCTACCTACTCAAACTTTCCGCGTAATATGACGCATGTTGGTGATTAAAAAAGGGTGACCGTAACAAGTAAAAATATAGCAACTGCATCACAGGATTTATCCTAATTGAAATTCCAGCTTCAACAATCCAACAGCTCAAAACGTTTTAACAACCTACTTATTTCTTTCAAGCACAATACATAAATCAAACCACATTATCAGAGCATTTCACACTTGGTTGATACTTCAAAAGCAAACAATAATGACCTTCAGGTTAGCCATTCCAGGAAAACATTAAATTGCACTTACTAGGTAGACTCAAAAAGTGCCGCTCGCATATCAATGAAGTTTATATCAATTTTAGCATATTTCTGGGTCTAGAATCCGAATCTGAACTCCTTTTTTAGTTACATGCACATTTAAAAATTGACTGTTATTTACCGTATTTGGGATTTTACAGGGCAAAACGAGACGATGGGAATGGGCCGTATTACACTTGTTATGAAATCTCGTGAAACTATGTTTTCTATACAAGTAAACCGCGTAGACTTCGTATTTGAAATCAGTTTTATGATTTGAAGCTACATATGAGCCCTACGGACAAATATTCCAAAATTTACGCACGGCCAAGCACTGGCACAGCCAAAACTAATGTTCTAAACAAAAAACCGATTCTATTTTTGGATTCTACGCCTAAGAATCTATTTAAAACGGCATAAGATTCATTGGTATGCGAGCGGCACTTTTTGAGCTTACCTAGTTAGTAGCAAATATATAGGAAAAATATTAATTATACATGTAAGTTTTGGCAGCACCTTTATTTTATTATTGGTCTGACTACTTGATTTTAAAAAACGTAATTCCAGCGTTGTAGAGTTTCCTGGTAATATCCAAAGTAAGGGCTACCGTTCAAAATGACGCAAATAAATACATTGAAAATTGGTGATTCACAGCTGTATAAATAGAGTACAAGATATAAATTTATGAGATGATGCAAGTAGTAGGGCAAGTTCCAAGTAAAAATGTTTTATTCAAAATCCAATTTTCTAACTGCTTGCATATTTTGTAAACAGGAATACCGTAGTTTACTAGACGTACTTTTCGGACTACCCCGCCAATTACAAGATAGGTCAATAATACGATTTGTTTTATGACACGGTTACTGAAAAAATCTACTTCGCACCTGCAAATGACTCTGGCAACCTTTGTTGTGCAAATTGTACAAGGAAAATATATTCAACACGTCAGACGTAGCATATAATAGTAAAATTAAGGGATAAAAGTACGAGACTTGTATAAATGCATGGCAGAAAGATTTTAATTTCGCACAGACGTTCTGGATAGTTGTCAAAAAGTCTGCACGGACCGTATTGCTAATAGCATAGTAAATTTTTGGATAAAAACGCAAAAAGTAAGACATTTTTATAAATTCTAAGCAAATTTCTAAGAAAACCTGTAACGATGAATACTAATATTTTTTCAGAATGGCTAAGATGTTGCTGGTGGTTGTGCTGCTTACTTCTGGTGGACTCATCTATCCTCCATCTCTTGCACTCAAGTGCTACCATTGTGATGGATTTTGTACTAGATCTAACCAAGTAACTGAAACTTGCGATCCAGCCTTCCCGGATTGTGTTATTACAAGCGAGCCTGGACATTTAAAAAAGAGTTGTGGCAGAAGAAATCCAGTATTTGATTGCATACAAAAGGAATTGCGACAACGTGGAGATTGTTACTGGGGATCACTTGAAGAGACGCTAGCCGCTCACCAAAAATGTATAATGCCAACTACTGTTACCTCAGATGTAATCATATCAGATGATAAAAGGTTACAAATAGTTACCAATGCGGAAGCTTTGCGTCAGATAAAACAAGGTGGTATGTATGTGGCTTGCACTTGTTCAAAAGATTTTTGCAATACTGAAGACATACTAGAGGAGACCAATGGTGGTAGTGGCGCTATTAAACACTTAAAGAGTCCAGGCATACTTTTTACCTCTGGCATGTTCCTACTATTGACTAGGTTAAATTAAGTGTTGGAAGGATAAAACATTTTTTATCAAGTTTGGCAGCAGAACAATAAAAATTAAAACGTATAAATACAGCATTAAAATATTTTTGTCCAGAATTTTATAGTTACAGTGATAATAAGCTGATCTAGTGACTTCCAACAAACAAGATTTTCAAGCTCAAGGAGTTGTTATTTCTGCTAATATTTTTAAGAGGCTCCCCAACCTTGTGGTTAAGCTATCGACTTTTTGCACAGGGACACGAGTTCGGATCCCGGACCTGTTAAGTTTTTGAATTCGAACCCGTGCCCTCCGATGCGATGCAAAAAGTCTGTCGCTTAACCAAAAGGCTGAGGCGCCTCTTACAGAATATTTGCAGAAATAACAACTACATGAGCTTGAAAAGCTTGTGTGTTGGAAGTCACCAGATCAGTTTATTATCACCGTAACTTGATGGAATTACCGTTTCATTAGAGTCATATTCATAATTTTGCTAACTTTGTCCTTCTAAATCCAAATATATTGCTTAAATTTTAACAATTCCGTGATTCTTTAAAATACTTAGTTGTGTAGTGTGGGTCGCGGTTAATTTGTAGGAAGCTCCTACTAGGAGCGGTTTCACATGCGGATACAACACCGCGAACAAAAAGCAGGTGGATACGAAACACAAGTGCGTACAAAACGCAGGTGGTAATTTACACAGGGGACAATTTGCACAGGCGATTGCTTGGCAGTTACAGGTGCGTCAAAGTGATTTAAATTTCAAATAAAAATTGTCTACTATCAACACTTAAAAGCATTTAATTTCGTTATCATACATGTACCAAAGTTAGTATATTTACTATCACTTAACCAATCTGGAGCTCCTACGTAAATCAGTAAGAATTATTAGTGTTTACCGTTGTAGCGGATCAGTATTATAGTGCTATTCGATTCCGTCTGATTACTTCAAAACATGGGTTCATTTTCAACGTTCCGAAATGTAAATTTACGTTTTCAACACTTTAAGTTCGTTTGTTTAGAAGCTCAAAAATGATAATGAACTTAATGAACAAAGTGAAATCTCTGGACATTCGCTTCGTACTATTTTCTTTAGAGACATTTCAAATTTCGCAATAAAGATTTTGCATGATGATAATGACAAGCTTGTAAATTAGCTGATAGAAAAACTGCTATTGCTGCATTCATCATTTCCATTTCACCGTACTTAGTATTTGCAAGAGCATCCAATACAAACTCGTAAACCTGCGTTTTCTGTTGGGTAAAACGGCTAAACCAAAGGGAACGTCCAGCTGTCAGAAGACAAACTCTGAAAAGTAAATAGTTGCGCATAAATGTTTGTAACAACGCTGAAGGATAAATTGAATACACAAACATCAGGCATTGAAAATTTCATTGTATTTGCAGTACAATTAAGTAAAATCTTGTACCACTTGAAGTATTCACTTGGTACATTTTGCTCCCGTAGATAGTTCTAGCAGACTTGAACTAATTGGGTGACAGTCTATCGTGAAAATTAAAAATACTTTAAAAATAAGTTAAAAGCTACGTGCTATTTTAAGGTATGATATAGTAAATATGTACGTTCCTACATTAGTTGCCTTAGCATTTTTGAATGTTGTGAAGAATAGATGTACTATGCACATTTGTTCAAGACAAATGGAAATTCATTCACCTGTAAAACAGTCGCCTGTTTTCTTTGCAACCTGTACTAATTCCCGCCTGCTTTTTGTCCGCACCTGTGTTAGGTAACCACCTGTTTTTTGTTTCCGGTGTTTTATCCGCCTGGTGAAACACCACCTTCAAATAAACCTAAACCCGTGTAGTGTTGGTATGTAGTTTACACTTATTGTAGTAAAATTTTAAAAAATGGAGAATATGCTCTTTCAACTACACTTTAATCCATTGCTTATTTACAAACATCCAAAGCGTTGAAATTTTTTTGCTTGTCCATTGGTACAAATTATGGTCAAAGCTTGCAAATTTTGTAACGCTTTCCAAACAAGTTTGCCATTGCTGACGGTATTTGCGTAAATGTATTGACGAATTACTTCAGTCAACTCGTTGCAAACCTCTGTGTCAATTATTGAATTCTTTTCCAGCAATCTGTTTGCACAAATTTTTAGGTTTTTTAGATTCGGTAACAAATAGAGAAAGTCATAATTAATTTTCGGTGTGTCATATATACTAAAACATTCAATGCTACTAATTATCAAACTTCTTGTCACAATAATTCTAGGCGCAATCAGATTCATGCAGGATTGATGGTTACAACTTTCTAAAGTTTTTATGCGCAGAGGTTTCACTTGTTTAAGCAGATCCAACAAATCCAGCTGCTGGTGTCTTGATCCCCTGGGGACAAACTTAATTTTTTCTAGCAGCTTACAATCCAATTGAGTAAGCATATTTGGCAGCTTGCGGTAGTTTGATGCCCATTCCGCATCAATAACAATTTCCTTGATATTCACCAGTAACTCACTGTACTCCGCTTTCCACAATTTTAATGGTAAGCCAACCGAAGTTAACTTGAGGTTTTCAAAAATATATTTCAGCAAGTGTCGATAATCTGAGCATACTACGTTGCTAAATCCTAACACACTGAACGATCTTAAGCCTACCAGTTTTTGTGCTAATCGTTCCTCTTGTACTAAACCGTTAAACCATGACAAGTATACGGGATTTTCTGGTAACTCGAAACCTATTTTGATTGAATGAGCATTTGTGAGAAAACCGATGCACTGAATAACCTTTCTATAAGTGCTAATTGCTAACACTTGGTCCTCGCCTGCGTACAGAGATCCAAAATCTAAAACTGCAAAACGTATTTCATGTCCGAACTTTCGCAGAAATGTGTTCGAAGCACGCACAAACGCCAGAGAAATTCGCTGGTACTCTGATTGTTCAATGTCGTCATGCATTGAATCATACCCCATCAGTAAACTAACGGCTCGTCCTACAAAAGGATTTCTTGGATGCTTGCGTATTGCTTTGCTTAATGATCGAATTCTAGATGTCGTTTTCAGGCAGATAACTGGTCGGATAACTTCAACGTCATCAAAGTCAATCTCGGTACCAAGCACACTCTTGGCTGAAGGTTGGGTATTAGGATCGTTTACAAGTTCTACTTTATCCAACAATTGATCGATTTGATCGCGCCAATGTTTACATACCAGACGAAGCTTTAGCACATCCCTTTTCATAAAAATCCTTTGTTTGAGCATAGTTGAAAAAACCTGTTAACACGAACATGTGATAATCAAAAACTTTATACTGTTTTCATAAGTTGTTAATTGCACAAAATTATTATAACTATTTTATTTTTTTCTTGCCTTTCCAAAATATTTCTGAATTTTTATTCGGTTAAAACTCTGACTTAAATTAGGAATAGAGTTTAACAGGCATTGCACGTCGTCAGCCTTGATCAGTTTATCGATGACGAGTCCCCATAACTAAAACAAAAGTGTAGTAGTTTGGTTAGAAAATATTTTTATTTTCCGATAGATGTGAGAAAAATATATTAAACTAACCTCTTCCGGAAATACTGGTACTAATTCCAGTTCCGGACAATTCCTACTAATATCCATATTCGGAAGGAATCACGTAGTAGGAATTCTTAAATAACAGATTTAGCTTTGACCTACTCAGAACTAAAAAATATCACAAGTTTGTCTCGAATTGCCCTGACAAGAAACAATGGTCAAAATAATGGTTTGTGGTTAAATGTACTAAAAATTAAAGAAACACAAGCATTTTTTCAACACGGCCTGGCTTCTGTCTTGCAACTAATATTCTATTTGCTCGTATGAATGTTAAAACCAAGTAAAGACTTTTACACTCGGGTACACAGTACTACAAATTGTGGCGTAAACTCTTGCTGCGGTCATGCATGAAAATTTGAGTAAGTCTTGCGTCAGGACTTTTAATCTCTTAATGCATACGTGACTCCAAAATAAAGGCCATTTTCACTTCAGGGATAAGTTAAAGGCCTTTCTCAGGAAGGTGTAGTAAAATCGGATTTTTTGTAATTTTAATATGTCAAAAGACGAGGAAAACCACTTTTCAAAATTTATTTATAAAACCAAGCAATATGTTGTCTTGCATTTTTCGAATGTCTCTTGGAATTTGAAATTACCCCGTGCAGGTCAAAAGAAACACAATTTTTTTTTCAAGTACGGAAGCAAAAGACCTTTAACATTTTCATGTAGAAAAAAGACTCATTTGTACTCCATGTTATGAAAAGACTCGTATTACTGCTACAAAAGCTGAATTTAAATTTCCAAAGGGATTAGCTTACCGTTTGCAATGTACAACCTAAATAGCTCAAAAATGGACTCTTCTGTTGTTTCAGTAAAGCCGATAGCTTAAGTGACAGCATTGAAGAGACTTAGCTGGCAGGCCGAACAAAATGCATGTATTTAGGACTTTCAGTTATTCAATACGTTTTTAAAAATTCGGTTCTCATTTTCTGTGTAACAAGCTGCTGCCTGTAAGACAGCGCTGTCGAAAAAAATACTTGAAATTTGTTGACCTTAGTATGATCTTTCTTTCTGTTCACTTCACATAAACAAAAACCTCTTAAACTTGAAACTCCCCAAATCATTTGTGTGAAGTTTACTAGCACGCATTTACTTTTAAGCAGTGTTTCATCAATCAAAAGCCGATTTTGTGCTACAATTAAAAGAAGTTTCTTGCCCTCAAAAAATTTAAAATTCCTATTCAGTTAAGACTATCTTAACAAAATAGCTTTAAAAGGTTTTCAAATGGCTGTAGAAAGCAAACCTTCTTTAAAACGAGAGAATAGGCACTCAGATTTCAAAAGCAACCATGTTCTCATTTGTGCAAAGAGCTTGGCAAAACTTATTTGCCGAACCAAAATTACGTGCTAATGCTATTGCCAAAACACAAACGGTAATCCAATTATTTAAAACAGTCGTTTTGAAATCTTAACGGGAGCAAACCTTTTTTAAACATGTATCTTTGTTTTTAGCGCGAAAACATCGCGTGGCTACTAATTTTCTTTCCGTATATCGCCATTGGCCTACACTTCTTCAGTGACTGTGTTGTAGGGTATCCTATCCTGGAAAGAACAAGGTTTGTGTACTTTATGAACTGGATAGTGACTTTGTGCAGAGCTGAAAATCACATCTACCTGATACAAAAGGTTGCACTATGGAGCATATTGGCAGTTTTGGTCTTTCTTAGATGCTTGCTATATTGGTCTTCTGTTTACTTGAGGCACGCTCTAGATTTGGTAATTTTTTAAAAATGCAGGCAACATACAAATTAGCAAAAACTGTAAAGCATTATTTACCCCGGTTATTTTTTCGTAGAATATACCACCAGTAACGAAAAACAGATTTATTGGATTCTGGAAATGGATAAGCATGTCTACATTGGCGCTTGAATTGACGGTTTGTATCTTGTTGAATGTCTGGATGATTTATGGACCCATACTTTTCTGGACGCCGCGTAATATTGCGAAAATCGTTCGAATCACCCTGTATCAACAAACGCTTCCTTCTGAACCTCTTCCCCTGTTCCAAGATGAAATACCACCATTGTCTACATACACAAGAGACCTTCCTTTCTTCATCATTTGTGCAGTATTATTTTGGGTCTTTCCAATTGTTCATTGCTTTGAATTGTGGAGACAATGGTTGGAACGAAATTGTGAAAATTTGTGTACTTGTACAATTGTGGATGTTCATTTCAGAGAATATCTCTTTGAATGACATAATTACCAATTAGCTGGTATTATTATATTTTATATATTATGCAAGCCGTTCAAACAGTTGGGATATTTAATGCTAACTGTCTACCTGCGTTTTTAGTGCACTTTGTTGTAGTTTTAAAGATAATTTTTTATAATAAAAATACATACTTTAGATCTCATAATAATTGAAGCATAGAGGCAAGTTATTGTCCTGAGAGGTTTTTCTCATTTAAACGATCAAAATGTAGATTCTACATATCAAGCAAACTGTATAATTCTAAAACCATAGCAAACAAACATCTATTCGAAATGTCAAACTTAGTTGTACCATTCTGGTGGTATCCACTACAAAGCAATGATTGATAAACTTGACTTGTTTCACTCTCGTGCTGTTCTGTTTCAGGACAAGCACAGTACTTAATTTTGAAGCCAGCATTTTGCTTGAAATAGTAAAATTTAAAATACACTTTCAAAAGTAGTCTAAAAACCCAAGACAATTTTAAAACCCTATAATTTGGTTTCTACGGAAATATCTGAGCACACAAAAACATCTAGGTTTGTGGAACAAGCAGTTTTTTGAGATGTTAATACAAAAAATCATATTTTACTTTATAGTCTGAGACGAATATACCTACAGCACAGTCAGTGTTGTTCAAAGCTCTTGGGATTCAGAATCATTTTTTCAAACAAAGGTTACATTTCTTCTTTTACAGTCTTCATTTCGTATACATTACATTTAAAATTACTATATGGAAATACAAGCCATCATTAAGAAGCAATCCTTTGTGTAAAAACGTTGTGCGCTTTTCTAGTCGTCCACGTTACTGTTCTACGGTTTTCGGTTAAGTAGTTCCATGCGTCGTTTTACATCATAATCCATGCTTGAGTATTTGTGATTCCAACCACCTTCATGTCCCTGTGTTTCAATGCCTATCATGCTTGTACATAGTTAAAATTTAAGCCCTATGGAGTGTGTTATTGATTTTGGATATTAGAGTTACAGTTGCAAGTTGGTATGAAAATGCATTTGGTTAGCATACTACCTACTGCATGGGCGACCGTATTGTTTCATATGCTCTGCACTTTGTTGTTCCATCAAAGCCTTTTTCAAAATATATCACAAACACACAATACGCACATACGATGAACAATAAAATGCACAATTCAATAAAACCAAATATAACATGAGTATGCATATTCACATAAATGTTAGGTAGTTGTGTACGATACCGAATGGGTGCTTCCATTAATCCTTAAAAAACATCCATATTTTTCTCAGCTTACAGTGATCTCGCCTCGAAGAAAAAACTGGTACATACCAGTTCTCTCACCGAACCTTCCTAAATAGGTATTTAAGTTGTCTCTATAAGGCAAAAAAATGTCCTTTCTGAGAAACTTTCGCAAGGAGCTTCTGAAGATTTCTGGGTAACCTTTTTCATTCTATTTCTAAAGACAGAAGGGACGTTTCTAACAAAGGCATATCATCTCATTCACTTTAACGAACTAGCATTTGCTCTGTTTCCTCAAGGTATATAGTCACATTTTTTGTCTGCATTCATTTATATTTAGTAGAACATATTTATAAAGCTTAATTTTCCGGAATTCGCTTTTCTAGTTAATTTTGTAACTTGTAGTTATGTAAGTTTTGTTTATTGCAGTTTGAAGCTGGTTTAACGTGCAAAAAAGTAGTTTAAATTGCAACGTATAGCAATATAATTTAAATATTTAGTGTCATTTGTTAATAAAATAACCGTTGCCTTAGAAATTATGAATAGTCCGGAAAAATTGTACCGATTATCTGAAATACATTCTACGACCCATGATGTATCGGCAGTTCAGCACATTCCCAAAGTTGTTGAGGCAACTTGGCTTTTGGGATTTTTTCCAAACGAGGTTTGTTACAAACATGGAAAGCAGCTTATAAATCATTAGCATTTTTTAACCAGTAACATTTTTCATACAGATCTGGCTTAAGATTCTTTACCAAGTTTGCCACCCTGAGGACCTTCATAATCTCGAAGAATCTTCCAGCTTCTTTAAGGAACTGCTCAGAACCAGACTGTTGTTCACAGAAGTTATGAAAATATTCATAACAAAATTTCCTGGAACATCCAGAGATATAAAACATGTTTTGCTAAAGTGCCGGAATGTTTGCCGCATTTGGGAAAACGGAGTGAACTCGGTTTTAAACAGTTTCTACAGCAATCGTAAGTTGGTTAAGAACGATTTCGTCAATGCTTCTGAGTCACCGTTTGTCGGAGCTGGTACCTACTTCTCGACAACATCAACTGTTTCGGCATTTTTGCAACATTTTGATCAAGGCTACGCCACCAATAATCGGAATCCATTTTCTTGTAGAACAGTTTACATTAAACTCAACAAAACCAACACGAGAACTTCTTTCGTTCGGGAATTTATGCAGGTTTTACGGATTTTTGGACACCACATCTGGTACTTTACTGCATCAATGATTGAACCTGAATCAAGACTACCTATAGATTTAATTTCATGTTTTGAAGAGTTGCGAGATATGTTACATCTCATGCCAAATCTAAAATCTCTTTCAATAGACTGCAAATCTTGGGTTGCGAATGAAATTTCCTCTGCCTTGGAGCAAAGCATACAAGCAAACTTATTTCCAAAACTAGTTGAACTTCAATGTTTACGTTTATTGAATTTGCCCGCACCCGTTTCTAAGGCTTTGCTACAAAACCATCTTCATGTTGCAACTTTAGAACCACATAACTGGTATACCGGAATTGAAAGTTTGCTGTATACACATCAAATGCCAAATTTGACCCAGCTAGCTCTCAACCTTCCAGATAATGAAAGTTTGGTCCCACTTCAAAACACAAATATAACTTGGCCACTAACAAGTTTAAGCATTAAAATTGGAACAATAAACTTTGACTGGCAAAGATTGTTCCAAATTTTGGAACATCGATTAGGTGAAACGTTGATTGAGTTAAAAATTAAAGTTTGTGACGGTTATCTTAAAAAATCAATGCACGCTTTACCATGCTTGAAGTTACCAAACTTGAAGGTGTTGCTGTTCTTTTCAAACAGCTTTGTTTTGATGGATTTTATTTTACCAATGAGCAGCACATTGGAGCGCCTCTTAGTGTGGTATAGTTATCGAGCAGCAGAGGAATCTGATTTTATTCAAAATGAAAAAGTCATCAAGTTGTACACGTTCTGCAAGAACCCGTTGGAATCAAACATTTGGGCGTTGTTTCCTAAATTGAAAACTTTGGAGTATTTTGATTCAAAGGTTGGTTACCATCCAGTTCTTAACGGACGTCATCAAAACCGTAATAAAATGCAGTAAATCATTTTCTATTGCCACATGTACACTATATATAATACTCATTTTAATTTTGTATATTTTCAAATGTAAGCACAAAATACGTATGAAACCTTTTTTATTGTGGATATTCTTAGTTATGTCTAGTGTTACATGTTATGTACTTGGCTTTTCTTTGAAACTTAACAACATTTACAAGTACTCTAATAATTGTCAGAATGAAAGGCTACAATCAATAGAACAAGTTTGGTAAACATAGGTATAAACATTCCTTAAATACAAGAAAGTGTTTTGAATTAGGTACTAAAATATCAAATTTACGTAAACTAAACTAATAAATTTCTTTTCCTGTTCTATACACTTATTTTATTTGGTAGCCTTGCAGCTATAATTCGACGTTTGCAGTCCTAAACTCTTTAACATATAATTACTTCTTTAAAGATATATATACAGCTTGAAAGATCAGAATGCTTACATTAAGAAATTGCTTATTATATGCCCATGGTGCCAACAAATCGTATATACGTATATATGTTTCGTTTATTTAAACACAAAATAGAATTTGAGCGCTTAGTTTAACGTTTTGAGGAAAATTTGTAAATATTTTTAAATTGAAATAGGTTAAGTTTTTTGCTAAAATTAAACAAATAAAATATGTATCTTTTTTAATAATGTAAAATGATGTTTGGGCTACTACGAGTGTTATGGAAAAATAAATTTTATTCCAACGTTTCGACCCTTGAACACAGGTCCTCTTCAGAGAAAAAGAATAAGAAGCAAAAATAATCACTCTTCTTTTTGAGCACTACGGACTTTAAATTTATATATTATAGAAAGAAGTGAATTCCAGAATTTTGGTATGTAGTCACGACTACGTTCCTCCTTCCGTTCATCAGTGGAATCCCGTCTTTTGTTGCATTTCGAATAGCTGTGCACTCCTTCGTTTCTCGTAAGACCTTGTCGTGTTCCCTTTCAATTACTGCAGCTTCATCCCACAGTATTGATATAATGTTTCACTAAGAACACTGTTGCTTATACGCTAAAATTGATAAAGAAAGAACAAGACAAAAGCTATTGCTTGATTGCTAGGTTTTCGAGAAATGTTATTTAAAAATGCAATGCAGGAACTAGAATTGTTAAATCTGGCTGTTAGCCATGCTTGAAACTGGTATAAATACAAGTTGCTCGATATTGAGCCCCAAATCAAGTTTTAGTTCATTTGAATTAACGTTTTGTAGAGCCTCTGGATGAATTTTATTGTAAGCAGAACGTTACCATGTTTGAGAATACACTTAAAATGCGTTGATTTGTCCAGTCTTTAAATTGTTTGAAAAATATGTTGTACAAATTGTTCCGATTCATGTCATTTAAAAATCCGAATCATTGTTTATCACTCAGAAATTCTAATTGAAATAAATGAATGTTTTTTGTTGACTTTGAATACAAAAATTAATTTTCCGTAGATTAAAGTTGTTTTATTGACGCCTGATAAAACTTGTGTTCTTTACAAATGCTCCAGATTCAGTATATTCAGTAAATGTCATCACTTGGTTAATAGGTTATTATAAGCATGAATTCGAGCTTGTCCTTAAATGAAAGGACAAAATTCTGACGAAACTGTTAATTACCAATCTAAACTATATTGTAATACTAATTATTACAGCATTTTAATTCGATAATTAGTTAACACTCCTTTTCAGTAGTACTCACGTTAGGAAAATATTGAAGATAAATCAAAAGCGCGGCCTGGTTTGTCAATTTATCACGGAAAAATAGAAGCTTGGTTTTGGGTTTCTAAAGAGCCATTTTTGATATTTTAAATATACAAAATGCAGATATAAAAAGCAATTGTTTGATTGTTCTTGGTTTTTGAGAATTCCAAATTCATAACACAATACCATAAAACGTGGAATTGCCCAACAACCACACTTGCAATTGGTATAAATACAGATTATTTGACAGCAAGCTACAAACAAATTCCTTTTTGCCATATTAGTTTTAATATGCAAAATTCACTCAATGACTTTTGCAGTTATATAATCTGGATTAAATTTTAAATAGCCATCTTTGTAATATATCCATCGAAGTTTCAAATTGCGTTTAATTAACCAGACTGTTAAATTTCTAAACATTATGGAATTTCCCTATTGTGGCGGAGTATTTTATGAAGCAAATTTTAATACAATGCTACAAAAAGTTAGCAAAAATTAAGGGTTACTTAAAGTTTCATTTATATAAAAAACGACTTTTGTCGTAATATCTCAATAATGATTGATTGATATCATTAAGCGCATCTAGCTAAACGTATACAAGTTTAACTTAAGCATGTTTTCAGTTAGTGTCGTTTTTGGCTGCTCATGCAATGCATGCAATATAAAGCTACATACCATTTTCATTCATACGCATGTACATAAAAAAGTTCTTCCGGAATATAAACATACTTCTAGTATGAATGTAATTCCACGCTCGTATGAAGTTGTTTTTCTAACAAGTCTATACCGGTTCTTACTAGCATTACGATAATATACCTTTAGGTACCAAGACAATAAATTACAGCAATATATTGTACAAGTAAAATAAAAGGTTGTCCGGGTTGTTCGAAGTTCAGCTCTAGGAAATACAAAATCGTTTTTTCTCAGAAAGGATTAGGCTTTTAGAGCCTGAAAATATTCCACTGCTTACAGTTGTACTGTTCCCAGTATTAAGAAATACAAGGCATGTTTTTCATACATTTAATCCCTACCTAAGTGTTTGCTAGTCGAACAAAGCTTTGTGCACATTTTCTGCTTTATTGTATATATTCTTATAACATTGTTTTCGTTTAAACCCCTTATATGTTTCTGGGGACTTTTTTGGTTTAAATAAATGTCTCGTCGAAACAAAATTGGATTGGAATGCTTCCGAAAATACTTAACTGTGTTTCAACGGTCCTTTCTTATTCTCAAGCCAGCATTTTGAACATTTAATAAGCAAGGAGCCTTTTAAGGGAGCAGAAGTGCTCGCCTTTTGGCCTAAAACATTTTCTTCCTTTATCTATTTTTTCAATAAAAAAGTTTGCAGCGTTAAGACTAAGACAATTCAATTTTTTAGATAGTCAATCACAAACAACCTCCAACGAATTTGTTGCTTGGCAAAGCCAAGTTACAGTATACGTCACTGCCTAATACATTAAAAGTGAAAGCTTAATTTCAATATAGCGGTTTTAAATCATTCGACGTTTATATCTGACAGGTATCGGTTTCCTGCCGTAGTAATATTACAACCGTTGTTAAGTCTAATTTAATTTGTCAGCATTTGATTGAAGTTTCAATACCTTTATTTTTGGGAAGCTTGCGTAATGTTTGTAAAAATTGCTGTAAAATGTAAGAAGAGGAAATTTTATTTTTTACATTACTAAATACTTGTATTGTAAATATTACAGATGGATTGCAAAAGACAAACCAGAATTCCTTACAGTCTTGCCAATTTTCACTGGCTTACTCCATATAATAGCCCACCAACCAAGATGGATGATAACGCCACAATTGTACTTTTGCGGTAAGCTACGTTTCTAAATTTTCAAAAATTATGTTAATTACTTATTATCAATGTTAACGACAGAGAAAACATATCAATGTATTTATTTTAACAATTTGTTGTTTGCAGATTATTATGCGAATAGGTAAGGTGATTCCAGTTTACTAAAGCGGCTCGTGCTGGATGTAAGGCGACATGAGTGCTGTTATTTAACGATAACGGGTCCGCTGAATGGATTATTTAAGTTAACCTTGTTCAAACCAAATACAAACAGGAAGTGAACTCAAGCATTTTGTCGTCATCGCCTAGTATTAGTTAGGCCTTTTTTCTGGAATGTAGAATGCATCGTACGTTCTAGTTCATTTAAAGAAGAATTTTTTTTTGGGTAGTCTTGCACTGAATTTGCGTTTTAGGATTACTTGCATTATCTTTTTACTCCTATAGTGGTAACGATTTTATTGTATACCATGTAGATATATTTATTACGTGTAATATGAAAAACCAAATTGTAATCGGCAGTTTGCTCAAGCAGATTTATACCTATTGGCTGACGAAGTGATGAAAATTAGTTTAAACCTAATACTTATTGAACTAATTAGAAAAGTTTGACTCTTAGGGCGGCTAGATAGGATATTAGGTTTGTAGAATATGGCTGGATTGTGTTCCTGGACACTAGTTGCCATTTTGATTGTTGCCAATCTTAGCTTCATTTCAATTTTTAAGTTTAGTGTTTGAAGCAACATTAATTTTTTGTAACAATCGGTTTAAAATCTTCGGACGTTTTCTTCTTGGGGAACAAGTTCTCGCGTCTCGTTTTTACAGAAATAATATATTACTTGGTGGAAACGTTTGTAGAAATCATTTCAATGTAGACAGATTTATTTCAAAAAATACTTCTAGCGCATTAGTATAAGTATTTGGAATGACGCCCAAATTGCCTTCTTTAGTAAAAAACTCAAGCAATGTTAACATATTGGAAGGAAAAAGGAAGTACAAAATACAAATGACCAAAAGAAGGGTAGTGAATAAAGGTTTAGATAGGCATCTGTATAAAATATTTTTGTGGGCAAAATAAGTTAATGCAGTTGATGTAGAACTATGTTAACTTTTTAACAAAATTGGTTTGGTTGATGAACCCTTTCAAGTTTAATTGTCATTATATGAAATTTTCTTGACATCTTAGATATTTTCTTGAATCCATTATCTGTAGAGAGCTAATATACACATCTATGAATTTAAAAGTTTTTTGTGTAGACGTTGCAAATTGGCAAGCGCAGATGGGGTTCTGTGGCAGCTTTACAACCATTAGTTGACATTTTCAAGCTTTATTTCCAGTAAATGAATATTTCAGGACAAGCCTGAGCAGTAAATATTGCAATTTAGTTTCCAATTTATACTGTTTTGCAATATTGTTTTAACAACTAGGAATAGAATTTTAGTGAACTTTGCTTGAATGTCTAGGCCACGAAAACTATTCCCAGTTGATTTTAAATTTCTATTTGCATCAGCATGCTGTAATATTCACGGTTGTTGTACAGGGTATGTTTACAATGGGTTCTTTTTAGTACTTAAGCCTGTAATAAGCCTTTAAATATTTTTGAAAATGATAGTGTAAACGCTGACCTTGCTTTGGTCCCGTGATAAACTGGTTTAAATCATGAAACATTGAGTACTTTCCATATTGATTACACCTGTAACACATACCTATAGAGTAAATTTTTGTCTTGTAACCGCTTAGTAGAATGCAAATATTAGAGTTTTGAATATTTGAGTTTTCAAGCTTCGTTACTGTGGAAAAAATAACTTGTACAATCTACGGTTCATAGATATTTTGTTGCTGAAAGTATCTGAAACATGATAATATGTACCAAAATTGGAAAGTCGTCATTTGAAAAAAATAAATTGGTGCCAGCTATGGTTGCGTTACGAGGTATATGTAATTTGCGATTTTTGGTAGTATAAGTAGACCTAAATAGTATCTTTAGTTTGATAAACTTTTGTTTTATACCTACGTTAAATTCTTCTAAGGCTTTACACAATATGAGATGCTTCTGAGTGTAAAGCGGATTGTTGATTCGGAAAATAAAATACTCGCACTACGCAGTAGAGAAAAGTTTGATGTACAGAAAATACGTTACAATATTTTACAATATTTCTCTTTATTACTGAAGCAAAGGTTTTGAAAAGTATTTTTGAAAGGGCTGGGGTAGTTAAAAATTGCAATAACAAGTTATAAAGGTCAGGCCAGTAAGTAACCTGAAATGCGTTTTTTATAAATTGAATGCACAGGGAAATTATTAGGCTTCTGTCCTAAATACTCTAAAATGAAATAGTTCTTTGCAAATTCTCCTACGTTTATATTTTATGATATCACGGCCATTAACAAGTTTAAAATGTAATTCGTTATATTTATTTGCTCATAAAATGCACCAAAACAGCGACTTGTCCCATTTTAATAACGCTCACGCAACCTCATATTTTATCAGCCGGGATTAATCCTCAGATCAAAACTAGTTCTGACACAATATGTTATTCTAAGCAATAAAAAACACAATACGTACTAAGCATAATACATACATTAATTTATAATATTACTACATTATCGCGTTTTGGGTATTCATGGCTCTCGTCTCAATAACCTGTAAAAATACCACAGTGTCAACATTTTCAGTTGTGCAGTCTAGTCATATTTGTATTCTACTTCTCGAAAAGTTCTATTTTTGTACATTTTATTTCCCGACTTCTCAATCTTTCTTGAAAATATTTCACTTCATATTACATTTTATATTCTGTCTAAAGAACTTGCCATGGTCATACATATTGTTGTCAATAAGCAGTTCATGCTTTTAAAATCCTTGCATGTCGCAGAGCATTTCCTTTTCTGGCTACCGCATGAGAGAACATACAAGAAATAAAAAACAAAATATCCACTGTCTAGAACACACTCGTTTAAGGCTTGGCTCTTGGCAAAGAGAAAAACCATTCAAGGGGTACCTTTGTATTCCATTAATAAATTTACTAGAAGTGACTCCTAAAATTGAATGGAGCAGTGAGCTTAGTATTCTGAGATTGTTATGCAGTATTTTGCTGAAAACGTTTAATTCTGATCAAGGTCTGTCAGCCAAATGAAGAAACCCGACTTATGTATCCATGTCAGGCAGCGAGAACTTTTGTTGTGAACCGCGGTTCTAGTTTTTAGGGAAGTAATAAAAAATCTAGAAAAAGGGCTCGGTCGCATTTGTTTCTGCCGCATATTATATTGTTCATAAGGAATTTCTGAGTTAATATGGCATAGCAGATTATGGGTTTGTTCTGTTTTTAAGTTACTAGAAGAGTGCACATACAAAACAATGCATGCATTATTTAAACCACTGGTTTTATTGCTCTGGTAGCTTTTAAGTGGAAGGACATAACCAAACAAGTACTAAGAAAGTATTTTGAACTTACATTCATAAATTTGTGGCGGAGTGACCTCTCATATGAAAGATAGGGAATTGCATACAATCATAAGCACTTTGTTACAGTTTTTCATGAAAATGCTTTGGGATTTTCCATTTTATTATACGCCGCACTTTGAGTATTGGGTACTTATACCAAAAAATCAGAAAACCCTTGCAAGTACGTAGGGTACTTGTATTTCCCTATCGGGCTACCGCTTGAGAGTACATATAAGAACAAGAAAAACAGTGCATGTATTGTTTTCACCTCATATTGTCCTAATTGCCCTTAATGCTTTTTGGATGCAAGAGAAATGCACATATTCAATTCGTGCCTTGACCCCCCTTTCATAATTTTTAGAACAGCTACTCTGTAAAACAAAGAATTCAATGAGCTTGGTTCCTTGGACTTTTTGTCTTCTCCATTTTTCTAAAAAAAAATTAGGCTGGTCGATCCCACACAATATTTTCCATTCATGTTCTGGACCTTTGATACGTACGGTACTTTTTACAAGTAGAACTGTGGGTTTTGTTGTGAGCTGTAACTATCAAAGAAATTTCAGAAAATCGTTGAATACTTTTCATGCTTTTGACCAAATGACGAAAATATGAAACTTCAGACAGAACTTAGTACAATTTTGGACGTCTTGAGCGAGGGCAGCAGCTTTCTTGGAGAGCTTCAGTTTTTTCTAAACTGCAATAATTCTTCGTTGAAGACTACACCGTGTTTTGCTTTTTACCCTTTTATTTATTGTAAAAATTTCTGATCTTCATAAAAATTGCAACAGAAACAAGTTCCCATTTTTCCTTCTACGCGTAAATACGGTTCAAGCTTACCAATGATTTGGTAAGTTTTACTATTTTTCGTTCTGAACTTAATGGAGTTTATGTGTTGTTTTAAGTACATACGATATTTTTGCAATTATAAATATGTTCGTGGACATTTTAAAAATATATTTATACTGAACAATTTTTTTGGTTTAATTTATTTACAGAAAGCACATACTTCCTAAAATGCCAATTGTTAAATGGCGAAGGGGCAAATCGCCAATCCTGTCACCTAAAGTGGATTTTGGAGTCTCCCCTTGTAATTAATGCCAACCCAGCCGAGAAGATTATCTGCCTCTGGATGGTTATAACCTTATGTAAACGCTGGATTGAGAAAGGTAGGTCCCTTAGGAAATTTAGTTCATCCTAAAACTTTATAAAAGCTTGTTCGTGCAAGCTTTTCACAAATTTTAAACCAACAAAGAAGTCACATTTCAGATTGTCAGTGAAAACGGTAACACAAATATTTCTATTTCAGTCGATTGAGTGAATGCCGAGTAAGGTGACGAGATGTTCCGCTGAGGCAAACTTTTAACGCATGGACGCCTGAAGTATTTTAGTATTCCTGCTTTGTATAACGTAATTTGATATGCCGAAGTACCGTAAGGTTATGTTTGCAAATAATTCTCAAAATAAACAGTTTAGTCAGAGTGATTCATTTACAAAAGCAAACAGGGTTTATAGAATCCGCCTGATATGTCCTAATTGTTCTAATGGTAGTCAGCTTTTGTATTGTACTAGATCAAACGTTTCTACTCGGATCAATGCAAGAAACACGCAGGTGAATAATAACTCCATAGAGTTTTTTAGTGCAGCTAGTCGTGGAATATTGACGCAGAAATTTTCATTTAGTGGCCAAGAAATCTAACTTATTTAGAACATATTATAAGAAAGCTTGTGGACACACGTTTGTTTTTTATACTTATATGGCCAAACTGTAGGCGTACACGGTTTTGATACTAAAATCATTTTTGCTTGTAGAATGTAACTTGAACATTATCCTATAGTTATTAGCTCGCTGCGTCAGCAGGTGAGCTTATTAACGAGCAGTGTGTCTGTGTGTCTGTGTGTCCGTGTGTCCGTCTATTTTAATTTTGGGGTCTATACCAGGCTATTTGGGGTCAAAATGGGGCTATTTGGGTCAAAATGAGGCTATTTGGGGACAACATGAGGCTCTTTGGGGTCAAAATCATGCTGTTTGGGGTCAAAATCAGCTAATTGAGGTGTAAGTCAGTTAATTGGGGTTAAAATTAGGCTATTTGGGGGCTAAAAATGTCGAAATCAGAAAACGTGGGTCTAGTTGTGTACCATTATTTCCTATTATAGAGATGTTTAACCTATTGTAGATGGGCTTTAAACCAGGTTTAATGGGGTCTAAACCAGCTCTTTCGCAGCGAGCATTTTTAATGGTCTACCATTGACTGGTTATCTCCGTATTGAATATACAATTGACTTATGATCAATATCAAAGACAATATTGCATGTTTGGGAAATTTTTTCAACAAGCTTCGGTATAAGCATCTGCGTTTAATGGGTGTTCAAAGTAAAACTACCTTGGGAAAACTAATCATATCATAAAAAAGTAGCTTTCAGCAAATGCAGATCAGCAGAAGATGCAAAATAAGTTCAAAAGTGCCTACAAGCTTTAATTCTCACAGAATTTTTGAGAACAGGTCTCTTGCAATAATGTATTTGCAAGAAAACTTACAAACTGAAATCAAATTGAAAGTAAAACATTTTGTGGTAGCGCTATTTTAAATACGTAGGTTTTAGAAGACGTTCTTTCTAACTTTTTTCCCCGTACTTTACAACACTTCAAATTGCATAAGCGCAAACACTGGTAAACACGTTTCATTGAAAAAATAAAGAAACCTTAACATATATAGGAAAATAAGAAAAAGTACTAACTGAAAAGGTTAAGCTTTATTTAGAACTTTTACTGCCCAGTTATAACTATGTTTTAAACTATTAAATGACTGGCTAACACAAGTTCAAATGAAAAATAAATGCTCAAATATCCACAAATTTGGATACTGCGATGAAAAATATGCTGTGTTGCATTAGCGGTAGATCTTGCGTAACGTGAAGCTACCAAATCTTCAATCAATCAAATAAATCAAACTAAATTGAAAAAAACACGTAATTCAATCTTCCAAAGAACTCTAACAAAATTTGAGGATTAATCAATTAAGATTGCTTTTCGAAATATCAGGCAAAAAACAGTTCGAAAAAAAGTTTTTGATTTGACATACATTTTGAAAAATGGTATTTATGAATTAGAACGTGAAAAAATCATACAAATTTAAAATTTATATTTGATAAAACAAACTCCTGAAACGATTTTTTGCAATGTTGTATATACAGATGAACAAAAAGTGCATAAATGTTAGAGTATAACCTAATGCTTTGAAAGTTTTTAATACAAATTTTGTACGCCAGTTACTTAGTTGTCAGTTACATTAGTGCCATCCTTTATTGGATATAAGACAAACATATTATAGCCCTAGGATGCAAAGCCACATGCTATATTTCATTAAACGTTACGTGTAGAAAAAAAGTTTACTTATTTTTTACAACTTACGTGAAACGTTTCAGAGTTTATAGGTACAGCAACAAATAATGCAAAAACATTTGCCTTGGTTGCAGTTGCTTGTTCTTACTATAATATAATCAAAAATGTTTCATTTTGTAAAAAGCTATCCAACAAGGTAGTTTGGGATTAGTTCTTCAAATTTTCTTTTCTTGAACAAATTAGTTTATTCTCAATAATTCCAATCTGGTTCAAAATTTTTTTTTGAAATTTCTTTGCTTTACGAAATCAGAAACTTTCGTTTGGCAGACAACGAATTTCTTAGAACGGAACGTCTTACCACACATGATTAATGTGACTTAGTTGAGTTTGTGAATGTTTATTGGCTAGTACGAACCACTTAAAGACAAAAATTTTGCAATTGCTACTGTAAATTATATGGTTGACATTAATGTACGTAAACAGCGAATACCAAGACCAGCAGATATTTGTTTGAGCTGCAATTTATCTTGGCTGAAAACTTGAATGGTAAGTTTGTGAAGTAAATCTTAAATATGAATGAATTATAGAGAAACGTTCATTACAAAAATCTGTTTGTTTATACCAATTTCTTTGCTAAAATGATTCTTTTACATTAGCCAGTATTAAAGTATATAAACTGGTATTCAGAAAAATTCATGTTAACGCAAGAGAAACTGTAAATTTACATTTGTAAAATTAAAATGACAAACGTTTCCAATACATTAGCGCTTGCATATTCCAAGATTATAAATACGTGTTTTCAAAGCTACATTTCTGGGCAAGGTTATGACCTATAATATGTTGTTTGTTTGTGTAGAATACAATTAGAATATAGTCATATTAAAGTCGTCATGTAAAATGTATTAGTGCAGTAACCGTAAAATACTAACTAATTGTTTGCAATATCCTCTTTCGTACAAGTCAAACTTAGGGTACGTGATATTCAAGATGTAATTAACCATAAAGGTAATTTGGGAAACTAGAATTAGTAAATTGTCTTAAATCAACAACAATATTACAAGTTTTCAGGTGTATGTGTGTTATACGGATTACTTGATCCAGAGTATTGCATAGGTGTTGCGTAGCTCGGAATACATTTTTCATTTATTAACTTTTTGAACTGAGGTATAGTGTGGTAATCAACAGCAGATATATGTGGGTCAAATTGTGTAAGATTTTTGAAGTACTGTCTTAATTGAATTACTTTATTGCTTAAACTGGCCAAGTAAAGTTTGCTGCTGACAACAATATCTTCTAAAGCCGCAAGTATGCGAAATATGTGAAGCCAAATTTTTCTTCACTGAGAACTCGAAAACTGATTACAACCGTTCTTGGGAGTTTTATAAATTAATCTTTTTACAAATACTAAATCATGTTTGATGGTGAGGCAAGATTTTAAATGCATTTGATCGTTATGGGTATATTTCTCATGTTGAAAATTAATGTCAGAATGCAAATGTACAGGAAAACGTCTCACCATATAATTAATATTAATAGTGTCGATGACGCTTTCACCTACATCATCTACCATATACGTGTACCTATGAATGTAGCTTGGGTATTCCGTTTTTGAATTGCCCCAAGGCTAAAACTTAAAGCTACATAATCTCGGATTTTTGTGTAATGATAAAAAGGTAATAGAATTGTGAGATTCTAAACATATTGTCTGTTTTGTACATGATTTTTTCTGATCATGCAGTGCAAAAGCAAGGGCCGTTTAACTCCCTGGCTTTGTCCGACTAATGGTGTTATATGATTTTCTAAGCTATTCACTGTGTTGTAGAACAAATGACTCACAAACATACATCGTCGTCACAATATTAACCATGAAGGGTGTGATTTGTCCTGTATAGACGATGTAATTGAGGATATAAGATATTTGTTAGAATATGAGGAATCGCTTACGTAATGTATTACTTGTTTTGTTAAAAATGTATATCTAAACAAGATAATTATGTATAGTTAATTACTAATACTTTTTACATGTTATGACTAATGAAATATTATTTTGTAAAAAAAAAACATTTGATAATGGTGCAGAATTGGGCTATCATTATTGATAGCTGTACATGGTTTTTATATCCTACAAGACGGACTATTTTCCCATGTACCACCTAAAACATTTAAATTAATGAATTTGTCCAGCTAACATAATGACCTTGGTCGAGGGCGTTAGTTGTGTAAAGATAAATAAATAAAAAATACATTCGGAAAAAAACTTTGATTTTAAAAAAGCAATTCCGCTGTGTAATGCAAAAGTTTAGTAATCCAAGCAATTCCAAGAAACGTAATATTATCTGCAATAAATAGAATTTAGAAAATTTGATTTTTCAAACAAGCGGATATAAAAATCACATTTTGTAAATAGTTCAATCAAATTTGCAACTTTAATTTAAAAAAAAAAACAAAAAATCCTTTCATAATTTGAAAAACTAGATATATTATTTTTTTCTTACATAGCAATTTTTTATTACTTTTGGTGCTCCGGCGCAATACTTTTATTGCAATAAAGAGTTATTATGTATGGCAATAAGTTGCTTTGGTCTTACATAGTTTGCAAAAAGAAATTACTACATAGTTGCGGTTAGCACAGTTTGAATAGTCAACCTTAGCTGCTCCAGTTAACTGAAAAATAGCTGACCTGAGACTGGCAATATAATATTCTGAAGCATGAATTAGCATGGCATGATTTTAACATCAGCTTCAAACCTTTGAGAATCGCTAAGTGTACATCATACAACAATGAAACGCTGAGGGGCAAAGGATATACAACATGACGTCAATGTAAACTGAGATTGTTTTTTGTTTTAAATGCTGTAAAACGAAATCTAAAAATAAAAAGGTTCATTGGTTCCACTATATATAATTAGAAACTCCTTATCTTGCTTATCTGTATGTTATAAAAATTTTGTACATTGGCGTTTTAGAACTTTTTGTCAGAATATATGTAAATTTTCTGACATCCATCAAGTGTGACAACTTTGTGAATTCTGATTCATATATGCAGAACCCGTATAAGTTTGTACCAAAAATTTAATTCCTTTTACTAATCTTAAAATTAGGCCAACAGCGTTGCAATATTGTAAAGTTCTCAACAGTATTTTTATCAAATATAAACACAATATACGACGCAATAAAGAAATTACATAATAATTGTTCAACCATTTAATCCTAGTAAAACTTTATTTGCAATATGCAATTTCCCCCACCATTTTAATAGCATCACTTGAATATGTTTACCAATTGAAACTATTAAATTACCCTGTACTAAACATCTACGTCTATTGTTTTCGTGTTATTGACATTTACCATTGAAAATATTCATTTTTTGAAACAAGATTGGCACATCATTCACCATGCATGAAATTGTAACATTGTGCAAACCATAATGCAGGTAAGACTACACAAATATACTAAGTAATATACACAATTCACAAAATATCAATAAGACAATTATACGTATTCCTGACTGCCCAAGACAATGTTGCAAATTAAAAAATCTAAAATGCAAGCTTTTGTCTTACATATAACAAACAATTAAATGAAATGCATTACATGCATTTATGCAGGACAAAAGGATGTTGACCCTTTTTGATGCTTCAAGCAGTAACCATTCTTCAAAAAACCAATTTTCTCACCTTCACCTTTGCTGAAACCCCACCTTGTAAAAGAAGAAAAAGGCAAAAAACCTCTACGCAGAGCATTTTGTTGGTGAGTATACAAAAACGTCTTAATAAAGCTCTGCCTTTCTACTATACTGTAAAATAGGTCGACCGTGGTCGCTGAGCATTTTATTTTCAATTTTCAGTCTTGACTCTATGTGTTGCTGGACTGGAGCCTATACCATTACACTAAATATGGGTTGCATGAAAAATAGTGCAGGAATATATTAGAAAGGATACCGCTTGCCCTATTGTTTGTGTCCTTCTGACCTGAAAAGAGAAACGATAATGTAGTGGCACTTTCCGCACTAAGCAGTTTTCTTTCAAACAGCTTTCAGTTTCAGAACAAACTCAGGAGAACTGCTTTCTGTTTCTCACTCTGGATATTTCCCTTTTACTTAATAATTTTTAATCGCTTTATTAAACTAGAGAAATTTAGCGTTAAGTTTTTTCTATGAACATTTTGAAAAAATCTGCTTACGTATATATTACAAGAAGCTGCACATACAGAACAAGCTGAAAATATTTTTAGGTTATCCTTACAGATTTTTTTGTGGTGCAAACGCGTTGTGAGCAATATTTAAAGGTGTGATTTTTTTAAAACTTTGCAGGGCAATGTGAAACGAATATAAACGGTAGATTATTTTTTTGCTTTTTAATACTGATCTTGTGTTGGTTGGGATAGTAGAATATACCCTAACTAATTTTTGCTTTCCTTTGAAATAGTTAGCGTTTAGCTGGTCAAATAGCAAACCTTCAGTGGTACAACGGTTTTTTTCTCATACCAATGGTCAACAGGTCATCTTTCCGTGGATATTGCTGGAATGACAATGGCGGTTTATAATAGCGCCAACAGCGATTGGAAAAACTTTTTCGGAAAAGTATGGTAAACTGCTTTATGAATTAGCATAAACAATTTTGTTTAATTAAAAACTTCCTACGACCAGGAAATTTAACAAAAACGTATCACGTTTCAGGTTCATCCTTCCCACGGTTTTCCATGATCGAGAATTTTGGAACTCAAAAAGGGGTAAAGAAATACGGTTACCAGGTTGACGTTACGGACATATCATTTGTAGTTTTCAGTTTATCTAATTAGTGATTCCTTCAATTAAGATTTCAAGGGCTGAGGGGTTTAGACAATTTTTTAAAATGGTCACAAAGTTTTACGTGTGGTCAAGTAATCAGAACCAGGTTGTCTAGAATTGGCATTCCAAAATTTTCAGTATAATGTAAACTTTAGTTTCAACTATTCTACTGGAGTGGTGAGCCGTTACAAATTTGCCGGAAAACAAGCAATAGCTCTATTAATGCCCCCCTAACCTCACCTATTCCTTAAAATGTGATTTGTGGATATTTTATCAATCAAAAATGATAATATGTGTCACATTTTACACGTTCAAAAATTTGAAACAATCACATTTTGTTTATAAAGCTTGGAACATGGATAAAATTCAAACATAGGTGTAAAAGCATTAATATCTCAGACCGCCTAACTGACATTGTTAAAATAACAACACAATTAGTAAGGGAATCAAGCTTTCATGTGTCAAACATTTTTCGAGAAAGTAGTCATTGTTGAAAGCAAATAGCTTGAAATAACTTTTAACTGTGAAGCCAACCCATTTGCATTAATGAAAAAGTAGCGTTTATGAAAGCATAACGGATTATCTCAAAATTTGATGGGTATTGCAATTAGGCTAGATTATTGAATATACATATCATAAATTAATTTTATAACTTGAGTTCAAGAACATTTGGATAACAAACATATTTGGATGCTGCAGTTATCATTATTGTAATAAGCAGTTTTGGTTACGGCATATATTTATCATAAGATGCTGAATTAACCGTATTACGTATATCAGTCGTCATTTGTGTGGTACACTACACAACACACACGCATGCACGCACGCATGCATTTTTCAAAATGCATCAAAAAAAAAAAGACGCAGGTAGTATTGGAAAACTCTATTATTCTGCTATGTTGAAAATTTTAAATTAGACAGAATGCCAGTGGTGCAAGCGTCTACAATGATTTCATTTTAAATGGCTTATAAAACCAAAAGCCTAGTACATGACGAAGAAAATACATTTCGTTTTTTAAAAGTTGTATTGTCATATTTGGTTTGTTAGGTAAAACATTTTAAAGTCTTAATAGTAAAGTGTTTTCTCCAACCACAGATTCATGTTTTATAAAATTTGGGAATAGCAAATCAGTGAAGGTATGTCTCCATTTTAGCAAAAAGAGCTAGAATAGTTATGTTCTAAAAGCGGTCAAGCATTATTTGTTTATATTGTTAGGTATCACTACTTCAGAAAATAAACCAAAAGATTTTTAAGTTACGCAGAAAAGATTTGTGTATTTTTGCGAAAAAAAGAACACTTAAAACATTTTCGTAGAGCACAATACATACAACTTTAAAGGTTAACGTTGAAGGAACTATGTAGAATTTTATGTTTGTTTTTAAGCATTTGGAATTAGTTTATCATGACACTTCCAGCCTTCAAGATCATATATTTTTGACAGACTATCATCTTTCACCGTGCACTTGATTTTGTACTGAATTAAAGGTGGACGACTTTGTAAGAAAATATCAAAATTGAGCAATGTAGTTCAATTTTGCTTAAAACCAACTAAGTTATATTCTAGTTATCCTTAAGATTCAGGTTGATATTGGGAGCCAAATATTAGGTTATGTTAGACTATATGAAGGAATTGGGTTTTATTGGTCATCTACTGCTCGTGGGCAGAGCCTATTTAGCCAACTTTTAGTGTACAATAACTGTTTGCATAATCTTGATCAAGTTTGTCTGTTTTACATTTTTCCAAAAATTTTCATGCAATTAGATACCTTACCTAATTATAACACATTTTTCATCAAGACACAAATGAATAAGCAAAACAACATAATATAAGAGTTCTGTGGTATATTACAAAAAGCTTACTTCAAAAATAGCCAATATAGTTAAGTTGAAAGCCAATGTAAGTTAGGGTTTTTGTTTTAATAATTGATTTAAGGAACATTTGTGTGGCTAATATTGAACACAAAGTGGGCAAAAAACGTCTGAATGCCAATGTGTCATATATGTACAAAAGCTACATTGTATTCGCATAAAACGACAAGCGGTTTGCACTTAAATTTGTAAGCTTTCCGTTGCATTAAAACAGTCAACACGCCAGTCAAATATGCAACTTAATTGAACAAAATGTCAGGGTAGTCATTTTTGGAGTATTGAATAAATCCATTCTTGAACTTGCAAAAGCATATCAGTTATCTCCAATAACAAGACTTTTACGTTGTTCTGTTGCGAATACATTCTAAGAATGCGTTTTAAAGTCAGGTACACGTTAAAATGTAACCAAGCATAAATTAAGTTTTTGAAAGTCAAGCTTTGAGAGATATGTTCTCTGATCTCTGACAAATTAAAAATAAAGCTTTTAAAGTGTTGTCAAGATTTACATAAGAAGCCACCACAAAATTCAGGTTTTTAAGTGTAAAATTTTATGCCGAGCTGAAACTATATCCCGTGTAGTCCACATACGACTTTCATTGTCAACCGTTGTATTTCTACAAGTGGAAATACCGTTCTTTGCAAAGCATATTCCACTAAACACTGCCAGTTTTGGTTGCCGTAGATTAAACACTTTGCCAGCAAATTAGCAAAAATAAAGTTTAAATTAGGTTTAGGTTAATTTAGCGAGCAACAATGTACAAATTAAGATTATATTTGTCAAGCCAATCTCGTGGTTTAAAAATCATTTAAAGTGAGCCCATTATTTGATATGGTATCACTGTGGAATGTCGTCGTCTTTGGTGTTAAATATTGCCAAAGCGTGTTTGAAATAATGCTTTAAAACTGTTTTGTGTTGTTAGGAAATGCTAGCATTTAAAAAAAGAACAACTAGGAACAAGTACTCATTGTGGTCAGCTTCAATGCAATATATTGTAAAACTGTACGAACCGGCATATATATAAATAGCACGTGACGGAAAATCTTAAAAATGTATTTTAGGATTTTTTAGACTGCAAACAAATGTAGCATATTGCATATGGCTGAAGGAAATTTAGGTTCTAGGTGACAATGCCAAATTGTAATTTCAATATTTTATCGGTATTTTTTCGTTGGCCGTATTTGTTTTCAGAAAACAAATTAATGTAAACAGATCTCCGATCTTTAGCAAAAACCCAAGGCGTAAAAAGTTGAACACAGAGAAATAGGTAATGAACCTTTTCTATAGTAAGTATAATATTAGCATATTATTTTTCTGTACAGGTAATTAATGATAAAACAAAGACAATGTTTTCGGAAACAAAAAGATAAAAAATAGTCTTTGTGTGTGTAGTCAGATTACAATTTAAACTCTCTTCGATAATTTGACTTACAGGTTGATAGTTAGCTTGCCATTTTGCCAGAGGAGATAGTCCTACTTAATTATAATAGCAGTTGATCCGAAGCCTAAAAGAGCTCATTGTCAAGTCAGGCAAACTTCACAATACAAATTATATACCTTCAAACTTTAACAAGTTAACCTTTAGTTTTTACTGTTAAGATTTACAGTTTTTCTCACCAATACAAGGACGCTGTAATGATAAATAGTCAGGAAAATTCTACATAATAATTACCACCATCAATATAATGTTTGGTTTCAGGTGAAAATAACTTGTACAGTACTTCATATTGCATTGGATTCTGATATTGGAATCCTATAAGCTGAACATAAAATCCATATCATTTAATGATGGCTTTTTGAAAGAGCAATTGTTCTGACAGAGTTTCAAAATTACGTTTGTTCATACAGTGTGCAGTCAAAAATGATACATTGTTAAGCTTATCAAACACAAAAAATACTTCAAGGTTTCTTATATACGTAACTACGCAAGTATAGTATGAAACGCTGTAGTTTTTATAAGTAAAGAGCGGCTGAATGTAAAGCACGTTTGTAATATGATTATGATATGACCAATTTCTGGTATTGTCAACTTAAGGTCTTATAAGAATTTTAGTGCCGCAGTCAGAATAAATGTGAGCGTAATATTTTTCTTCCCAAAAATCAAGACAATTTGGCTTGGGATTGCGCTGTAACCAAGTTTACACATAACTGGATGCGTATGAATTCGTATTTCGTAAAAAAAATCTGTTTCTAAACATTAACCTATGAGCCGTTTGAAATCACGTCAAGTAGGTGTTAGCAGCCGTCCTTATTTCGTGTTTTTTAAACAAATGATTGCTCAAGTACAAAATTGAAAGCTTTTAACAAATAAACAATTTGAAACAGGTTTATGTTTAAAAACAACAGCTGAAAATCATGGTGTCCTAGTCCGACATGATTATTTTTGTAATAACGCATAAATATATAATAATAGAAATAGAGCGCCATATCAGATACATTATTGCTGAAGCAAAAATAATACTGCTGGAATCTAAACACATGCTAGAACATTTCTAAAAATGTATTTTAGAAATTTTTAACGATCAAATACAAAATATATTTCGACTCATTTTTAGAAGCAACCAAACTACGGTAAAGAAACGCTTGGCGCGCAAACGCATTCATAATGCATTTTTGGTTCCATTATTAAGACAGTCTTTAATTTACTAACTCATAATTTCACCTCTGTACGTCTTTTATGGTTTGGGGGAATCAAACACAGTTTAATATTTATATTGGTGTTGCAATTCAAAACTGTAAACAAATATAAGGTAAAGTTTACTTTTACATTGGAAGTAAAACAGAACGCCACGTTTTAGATATATTTATACTAGGTTTACGACGTTGGTGATTTTAGTTTATTTAGCAGTTTAAAATTTGTTTTTGTAAAAACCTTTGAAAATATTTGCAAATACTTGTACCGTTTTTTAAAAAAATACAAAGACAAATATTGACATTGAAGTTAATTAAAAACGTGCAAATCTACTGCATATTGTGCAATAATGAAGCCAACTGTGAAGGCATGGCTTCTGCAGCAGTGCACAGACGTTTTTAGGGTCGGTGTGTGCGAAAACTCTATAAGTGTAATCTAACGCATCGTGCAAATGGAGGCCAATGTAGACCTACATGAGTAGTTATCTTAATACTTGCAAAAATTACGGCAAAATCGACAGGCTTAGAACCTTTGGTAAAAAGAAACTATAAGAACGGTTAGTTTTGAATATCCCAATACATTCCGATGAAATTTACAAATCCAAATCAACCCTTCTTTGAATTATTGAATTTTATAGCTCTGCTGCCTTTGCAAAATTGCAATAAATTGAATCTACAAACTTTGCAGCGATGAAGTTTGCCGACAAATTGAGCCTGTTTGCTCATGTTATACAAGGTATTATGTTATTGTGTTATGTGAAGCCACAGAGAATTGTGAGTTCACCGAATTTTATGAATAATGTTAAACGCTACCCTAAATTATCAAGTTATATGAATCCTAAATAAAAAGTATTTTTATTTTTTGAATTTGAATTATTCCAATTTTTGGCAAAGCTATCAATATTAAGCAACAAGTGTTTGTGATATTATCGTTAAGTATAATTTACAAAACGATAGAGCAATATGCCAACTTGTTAGGCAAAACACATTTGTTTTCAAATTACTAGGATAACGTACTTTGTAGTGATTTTATATAAAAACTGTCTTAGATTACTTTAAACTGTACTAGGTTCAAATAGAAACTGAAGAAGAATGAAAACACTTTGTAAAATAATCCGTATCATATAATTTGAAAATTTAAAATATACGAGTTTGTTTTGCCAATAACTTCTTGTTTACCTGGGGATACACAAATTGTGCAATAATGTATTTTGTACCAAACCTGTATGATTTATTAAACAATTAACAATAAATATTTCAACCTCTTATTTTTAGTAAAATATTTCTACAGTATACGTGCTCACACAAACACTTTTACTGGCCATTTTACACCCTTTCAAAAACTTTATTAATGCATACTAAACAATACATATTTTGCTTCCATATTTTCAGATGAAACATGTAAACTCAAACTTAGTGAAAAAAATAAGAATTTTGTGTATTTACGCATCAAGTATACTGAATTGCATATTATAAAATCAGCAAGTATTACCGTTGTCAATAGCCCATGCACAATTTTATTTCAAATTGAACCATGAAAGCACCTTACATATTTTTACCACATTCAGCGGCATTAAATCGTGTCATCACTGAACACACGCAAGTTTGCATTACCTTCTAGTGCTGACCTTTAAAACGTGAGTAAAACAAAGGAAGCCAGGAAATGTGTAGAAATATAAAATACATTTTGGCACTTACCAAAAATGCAATTTTTCTAATTGCCACACTTATGATATGATTCATGGCATATTTATATTTTAGTAACAGAAAACATTTAGCCCAGCTCGCTAAATGGCGAATTGACATGGGATACAACCCTTCATCAGCGCTTTGCATTGTACTTATGCATTTCGGGACATTCATATTTTCTAAGAGTTTGTGTCTTCTCAAGAAAGCCGATTCCTACTCGCCGCAGGGTTCAGGGCATGCTCGTTTTTGAGTTTACAATTACATGACAACAGAACTCTCCCTTTTCTTTTTTTCTCACAAAAGGGTCGACCTCGTTTGCTAAGCATTGCACTTTCCTTTTCTATTGTAAGCACTGATGTATCCTTCATTGATTGCTGTGTTGTAGTGTAAACAACTATGCTTGGGCTATTGATTAAAATGCTTATGTCAAAGAAAAATGAAAGGGAAGTACTTGCCCTACTTTTACTTTGAGTTTGACCTGAAAAGGGACAGAGAAGAAATTGAAATTTTCCAGATTTGGTAAGTTCTAAAAGAAACCTTTAGTTTTAAACAGGTCTTCAGGGGAAGCAGTTGCTGCTCTTTCTTTCTCCTTGTAACTATATTTTCCCATTATTTTTTCAACCTGTTTTAAATTTTTTTTCTACATGAAAGCAATCCAAGTAGTAGTTTTTAACACCTTGTTAGCCACGCGTATTAATCCTCCCAATTGTTTCTGTTGATATTGTTTTGAACCTGTGATGCGTGTATGCATTTTACGTTTTAAAATGTGTAGAACAAAAGCATATGCATAAACTTGTGACCGTGTAAGTTCTTGTGGCTTTTGTTTGTCGACTTGTAACAAATTAGATGTATTTATTATTTTTTTAACATAATAATTTTCCGTTAGGACAACAACAAAGCTACCTGTCGTGAGTTTGCAGATTATCACTTATTAAACTGGATATCACTAAACAAATGTATCCCAACTTTCACAGCTGGACGGATGATGGCGATTCTCCAACGGCCCGCGTTCTTAGCAGCAAAGATAAAACCAAAATGGTAAAAACTGTTTTATGAAAAGTCCACACTACACATTTTAAATGTTATACACAAATAGAAATTTAAAAAACTGTTATTTAATTTTCACGTTCATCCATCAGGACACCTGGCTCTGCAGATTTTAGTTCGGGAAGATATGAAAGCGGAACGTCTAAGACTGCCAGCCATGTTACCAGAGTACTGAAATTCTTAAAACATTAGTCACAACTTTTAAAAATATTGCAAGGAACCTTTCCTGATTAGTTGGTTAAAGTATAGTCTAGATACTATACAGGACTTTTTTTTACACTACAAGGTTCACAGAGTTTCCAAATTTTAGAAACTAAACTTCACATACTGCAGATTCAGCACAGAAGCTGATTTTTGCAAGTTGATTATTCACCATTTTTATATTTACAACTCAGAGTAAATTTGTAACATTGTTTGTTCTAAATAGGTATTTTTTGGATTTGGTTAGTTCAAATGAAGCCAGATAGAGTTTACAATGTTAGTTTGTCCAGAAAAGCTAAACAAAAACGAGTGAAGTCACAAAAACTGTTCCACAGCTTTGATAGTTTTCAGAAAACTGCTGTTATGGTGAAGTGTTAACGTAAATAACTGTTTCGTCACAAAAATCCCTAATAATGTACATTGGGATTTTTTATCAAATCCATTTAGAGTTGATCAAATCAACCAGAAGTTAACTAAATTCGAGGCGTATTTCAGCAGGAGGGCTTGGATTTGAACGAAAATGTAGCATGCTCCAGAAAAAGAGTAGTATAAACCCCTGGTCAGTTCCAAATTTTTTAGCTCTTGTTTGTTCAGATACTTTTACCTTATAATAATTGCAATTGATCAGCAATTTAGAAAAAAATGCACTTTTAGGTACAAGTCAGCTTTGTTTCTCAATCTTTTTATAAACAACATCGTAAACTTAAATTACCGTAGCTTTCGGAATTCCTTCTGTATTCTCTCGCTAGCATACAAAATGTTTCCGTTACCAATTCAGACACGCAGTTAGAAGCATAATATTTAAAACACAATGGTCAAAATCTCAATGCCAACCCCACTTTATACTCATAAATTTGAAAAATTATATTTCATGTTCCAAGACAACTAATACAGCTTTTAGAATAATCCTCTTAGATGTTAAATAATTTTAACCGGCGGATTGATTTGTTTGTACTACTGTGCAAGGGTGCATGAAATCTTGCACGGAATTGAACAAGTTACATTTTGGTGTGAGAGTAAGCTACTGCATGCGGATTGCAGTCGTATTTGGCAAACTAAAGATATTTGGCAAAATAATCGAGGTAATCATTATGCCTTGGATCACAGTCTACGTTTAGTATTGACTAGGCATATGAATGAATCTTTGTGTAAAATGGAATGAAAATATTATTAGATCTCAATATGCCATATGCCATAAAAATTCGAAGCTTTCCTTATTATTTCACTTAAAGCTGGATAGAATTCTGAGTAGAATAACTGAAATCGTGTCAATATTTGCCTAGCAAGCGTAGCAATGTATGCTGCGCTTTAAAATTATAATAAACTGACTTGAAAGTTTATATAAAAGGTACACCATTCGCAAAGAAAAATTTAAATAAACATTTTCTTTAGAATGCAGAAAAAAGTCCTATGTAGATACTGTATAAAAAATTGTTGTATGCTTCCGTTTTTAAGGGACTAAGCTTGTTGTGTAACCGACACTAGTTCAATGATAAATTTTAGAAAGCGAAAGAGGGAGAAATTACACCATACAACTGCTTTATGTAAAGTTTGGTATTTAGGCTACACGTAAAGCTATTTAGGCGCTGATAATTTAAAAGTTTTCAAATAATGATGAAAAGATAATGCAATTCAAAAGTAGGAAGGTACTCAAGTCATTCATATCATTACACAAAAATTCTAATAATGTAGTTTAGAATTTTTAGCATTCCTGTTTTAATTTTTATTTAGGCAAAAATTTTGTCACGCGTCATAAAAACAACTTTTATCGATGAAGAATTCATTTTTTTTTCCAAAGTCGGAAAAAAGAATATTCGTTCATCCCAAGATAATTTTCTGATGGATAAACAGTTATTCCGATTTCTAAAAATTTTCAAATCAAGCAATTCTTATTATTTAACGTATGCTTTTGTACATATCTTTAGACAACTTGGTCTACTTTTATACATAAACGTGCAAACAGTTTATCATTCTTATTCACTCAAATAATTACATCACCAGATTTAATATTTTTTGTCCAGGATAACTTGACCTGAAATATTCTGGGAAGGTTTATGGAGAGATTAAAAGACATTTCGCTCTCCTTGTCTGTATCACCTCTGTATCACGTTTTGCAAACATCAATGAAATCGCAAAATAAGAAACTTTTTTTCAGCGTGCGTGTTTGCTAATAAAAATGATTAGTATGTGTCAAGAGAGAAAGGTCACAACCCATTAAAATTCTTTTTATTCTACAACTTGCTAGTGCAAGACCTTCCGTTAGGTCAGTAAAAATCAAATGCGTCACTGGGTATAAATCTGTAAGATTCGTTTTCCTTTCTGACTAAAAATAAAGTTACTTCGGGAATTATGACCATTTCCCATTGAACAACTATTCATTCAACAGAAAGCTCAACACACCCACAGCCAAAGACGGCCTTGTATTCGCTGTAGTTGCATTCTGTTGCGTGTCTGACAGAAAACCGAGTGAAAAATACTTAGCAAAATATACGAATGAATTTGGGCGTAGAATGAACACATAAATATTGCATGCATTTTTGGTTCATATCCATAATAGTATGCTAACTTTTCGGAATAATTATTCATTCCAAAATGAAAATATTACTTTATCCCTGGAAAATCATTTCGGGATAAATGAACATTCTCATTTTCCGGGGTTGGATAGAACAACAAAAAACATGGTTAAAAATGCAGATTTTCTAAGGACGAGAAATTACATGCTTTTTATATAGTAAGAGCTTTTGAAAACTGTAAGTACCACAAATACAAGTGATCGCTTATGCCAAAAATTGATAGCAGTATTCTGGGTAAATCGTTCCTAAAGATGTGTTAAAGGAATTTAGAGCTGCGACGAACTTTTTATAGCAAACTTGGGTATACTGATTGTGTCAACTACTAATAAAATTAGAAACTTTTCAATAAATTTGTATAGAATGTGAACATGAGTAGAAAATTAGGTAGTTTAAAATCCCATTTGTTGCATTAACTTCAAGTATTATTTTTTGGAAATTTATACAATGCATTTAACTTGCATTGGTTAGGTTTATATTAGCAATTAAGCAAACCCCGAGATGATTTTTTAAATACAACAGTCAGCGATTTATAAATTTTTGTTGATTCCAACTTATGTCTTAAATATCTTGAGTAACAGTATCCATGGTATTTTTTTAAAATCAAAACTTAAAAAATTACAGGCTTTATGATTTATGTGCTTCATCATATAGAAAAAATGACATAAACGTTATTTTTACACACATGTATCAAAACAGTTTTACTTGCTATTATCACAAAACTCACCTAATATCTTAGCAGGATCTCTCAAATAGTTTAACATAGCTTAATGTAAAGCAGTATTTAACTACGACTTTATTTTAAAGAACAATATAAATTTTGGATTTGGGATGACTTTCGTGCCGCAATCTGAATAAATATCGGTTGGTCTATATATGCATGTTTTCTGCAATTACACATGTATGTTAATGCGACCAAAACGCATGCACTTGCGCTGCATCCTGCGGGTGGTACCAGTAACAGTAGAAAGTGTAAGACTGTGTAAATTTTGAAACATAACACTAATTTAACGTTTTAATAAGATAATTAGGATTTCAGTTAAATAACTTAGAAAACGGGGCGAACAAAATCTTCTCCGTGTTCTGAGTATCATTTTGATATCTACATGACGCTTAACGGTTTACATTTGTACGTCAATGATTTAAAGAAAAGGTTACGTTGGCGACAATAAATTAAAAGCCAACATTACATTAAAGTAAGTGCGATATGATTACAAGAGAGTAAAATGAAATACAACATAACAAACACTTCTGCAGCACTGTAGCTTGCAGTTAGGTTTATATAATCTTTTTGTGCGACCATATAATGCAACAGGTATTGCAATCAGGCTAGAATAGAACATATGGTTTTATTATTTGGTTGTCTAGAATAATAAGAGGGTAATTGTTAGTAGTTCCGGTGGCAACGTATCCTTATAACTATGAATTTTGCGAAACGCACTAAACATTTTAGTTGTTTGTTTGCTCAATAATTTATATTTAGCAAATTGCGTAAACGTTCCAAAAAAATGACTGTATATCAGGAACCCAAACCACGTTGGCTGCAGTTAAAATTTAAAGTAACACTGTCATATTGGATTTGGTAAGAATTGAAATTCGTGTAACTAAAGTGATGTAAAGTTACTATCCAGTCGCAGATTTACATGTTTTACAGAATTGTTGAAGTAGAACCGTATGCAGCGTTTGCCTAAAATTTTGAAAGGAGAACCAAAAGGATTCATAGAACAATTTCTGAAAAATTTAGCAAACCGATAGCTAACGTATCAATATTATATCCTTCCAAATTTTTAACTACACACGCTGCACAGAAAGAAATCTATTACCATTTCTGTATAAATAGGAAACCATAAATAGATCCTTAATATCCAACAAAGCTAAATGTATAGCGTTGTTATTTACGATTCCTCTTATTATTGGTACGGATATATAGTACTCGAGATGATATTGTCCCGCTGTCACTGAGGATTTTGCATGGCATCTTCTGAGAAAATTTGCTACAAATAGAAGAGTTCTTAAAAATAATTTTCCCGAAATGGCGTACGTTTAATAAAATAGGAAGATTCATGAATATAAGTTTATAAGAGTCAATTTTAGCAGTGAAGATTGCAGGTTTTAAAAAGTTAGACAATAAAACAAAAGCACGAATAATATTGCAACTTATTATAATTTTGCAACGGCTTTGTAGGTTTTCTTGTTTTAATTGATTGTTCCTTCAAGCAGTTTGAACTAGCACAATCAAACAAATAAAGATCGCAAATTAGTTGACGCATTACTCAATGGCTCACCATTGATAAAACGAATCCTCAAGTAAAGTGAATGGGTAGACAATATGATTAGTTAACTACCCTGTAGTAAGGTTGCTAATTTTGAATACAAAAAAAATTTAGTTCAGGTCACTAAAAAACAGAACCAAACAATGTAGTTTCGTTTTTTGTCAAAATATGTGTAATTCAAATTTTGTTTTATGAGGTTTAAGGTGATGTTGGGCGCCAATTTGTAAAGTAACGTAGGGATTCATATTAGTAATCAACAGCGTTATCCTCTTTGACATAGTGTGAGTCAACAACGCCTCTTTAAAGGTAACAGATTTGTTTTAACAAACGCCAAATTCAAAACAAATTGTCAGGAAAGTAACGTCTTTTTATGTTATGGGGAAACTGCAAAAATTGTAATTTAAAAAAAACCTACGTAAAACTAGTAGGTATGGACTCAAAAAATATTATGAAGTCAGCTTCACTTTGAGATTTAACTGGAGACTGATCCCAGATAAATGAAAGCCTCCTGCAAAAACGCTACCAGTGTAAAATTGTTTGTTTATCTTGGAATTTTACGTAACTTGCTTGAGATTATATATTCAGGAAAAAGAAAATATTGATAGCCCAATGACAAGGCAATCTAATTTACATTGAATTAAATTGTTTCTAATCATTATTGTATAATAAAACACAACTTATTATTCGTTTATGGAAAACTGTATTTGCATACAAAATAAAATTAAAAAATAATAAAGTGGAAATAACCTTGGTTTTAAGAAAAACGTCCAACCTAAAATTTATCATATATGCAGAGTACCAGAGATTTGTAGGATTTGAACGAATTTTGTGGTAAGACCAACCTTGTTTGCAATTGTACTTACAATTCTTGTGGATCAGCCAATACGTAGTAGTGTGTTCTTTGCTAAAAATAGTTTCGCATATTTTTGAAGTGCCGCTTACATTCACTTTTAAAATGTACTTAAAAGAGAATATTTTAAAACTTGTGTAACGTGTACTGTTGTATTTTATAAGAAAAATGATTTTTCTATAAAACCATGCAATGCATCTGTAGTACATATGGATTTGTTGTGCTTTTAATATGCGCCAATACTTAATGGAATTCACTATTTATTTATTGCAATATTTAATCATATAGAATCTACATTCTACATGATATTGTTGATTACCCTTGAATAGATTGGTGATATCGTAAGCATTTTTTGAACTTTTTGAAAACCGTATTGTAAGTTGTAAATCTTGGTAATGCAGAAATTGTTTTGCCAATGTATGGCTATAATTATTTCATAGAAAAGAGCCAGAATATTTGTAGACGTAAGGCCGTCAGTTTATGCTTAGCTGCATTGAATCAGTAATCAGTTGTAAAATTTCTAAAAACTCAAAAAACTGTAAGTTTGAAAATCAAAAGGAGGGTCGTTGAACACAGTCTATTGGAGATTGTTCATGCAAAATTTCACCAAATTTGGTCAACCCATGGCTGAGTTAGAACTTGCCCATTGGACCCATGTCAAAATGGTTTATGGCTGTATAACTTGGCCATTTTGCGTTTTCAGAAAAAACGAAATGCACATTGTTCATATCGTTTTTGCTAAGCAATAATAATATGTAGTTGAAATTTTGATTTTGAAACTTCAATTTCAGGCCTTATATATAACCCATGGAGTTACTCAATGGCTTTTTTGTTACAAACAAATGCGCAAACATTAGTGGCAATATATGCAGGAATGCATAGGGACAAACAAAGAGATTTTGATAAACAATAACTTACATTTTTTGCAAATTTAAAGTTCAACAAGCTGCACAACAAGGGAAAACATTTGCTACTACAAATCGGGTACTTTCCTAACTTAAGGAACATACTTAGATGCTATTAGTTTGACAGGGTTAAATATACTTTTAAGTCAGGTACACTTAAAAATTAAAAAAAAGTAAAATAGAACGTAGAGAAAGTGTGGCATCGGGCGATAGTTTGCCCAAATCTTTTACTGTTCTTAGAACTGCACACAAAATGCGTTCTGTAGATCACTACGTATTCCAAGTGTTGGATGTGAGTAGTGGATATATAGGATTCGGCATAACAAAAGCTTTTGCTGTATTCAAAGTGGAATAGCAATAAAGTAAAAATATGTTATGGAATGCCCATAAGTGCACCCAGCAGTCATATTTGCGCGTCATGATACAAGTTCACTTTTAGAATGTACCTAAATGAACTGCTTCCGTCAGAATTAATAACTGTTGTATCTTTATATATACTTTTCGAGTAAAACAATCCTAAAAATACTTTTTCTGTGCAATAATTATGTTGCATGCAATCATCACATACAAGCCTAAAAATATGCAAACATTATAAACTACACAAGTACTAAAGTTTGAATCTATATGAAAGTGCTGAAGCGTCGAATACGATTCGTAATTTTAATACCGTAGAAATGAGAAACTTGAGTAAAAAATAACTTACTAAATGTATTAACGTTTTTATCATCGTGTGCGGCCGGATACACAGCCAACTTTTTGCAGGCTTTTAAAGCCTTTAAGTTGACAGTTCAGATGTTATTCTTTCTTAGGTATATTACTTTACACTTAGCATAAATTCAAAACTTTAATAGTTTAGGCTTCTTTTTGATTTTAAGAAGCCAATACGCTGTTGTGCAAAATGTACTTGCAAAACTATGCTATAATTATATTATGCAAACATGTTTTATATACGATTTTTGTATAAAAATAAGCAGTTAGATTCATCATCATGTGAGTTCACAAGTGTAGGTTTTAATTAAAAGATTTAACAAACTTTGGTAATGCGATAATATGGTGTATCAAAAATAAATGTGTAAATAAATAAATCCATTACAAAAATTTGGGGAAATAAATTAATCTGATCATTTTTCAAACCTTCTTTTTAATTTTAGAAAAGTAAGTATTCATGGTTATTGATTTAATCTCAAATCGACTAAATTTAGTACGCATACAACTCAAAAGGTTTGCACTGCCCCTGCATTCATACTATCTCAAAAATAACATTCAGTTTACACGTTTAATTGCACATTTCATTAGGCGACGTTGGGCCGCATCTTATGTTTTATACCTATAGTATATTTCATTCAACATCTTCATGACTAGGTTTTAAAAATGAATTGGAATAAATAGCTTGAGTCTCACAACGTTGTAAGTAAAGTACCCATTTTTTAATTGCTAGGACCGGAAAACCCAAACAAGACTTTGGTTTGGATTACTATTTTTTAATAAAAGTAAATTAAGCTGTACTACCTACTGACAAAGACGGAATCAATGTAAAAAAGGCTAATGGAAGAAATGAAAAACTAAGTTGAACCTCATGTCAGCAATGAATTTTTCCCCAGCTGGAAAGTGCTACAAGACTGGAAATATTTTTTCTTAGCACCTTTTACCTCTGTTTCAAGTTACTTTAACTTTACATGATTTTTTGAAGAAACTATTAGAAACCCTGCACTATGTTGCACAATAAAGGAATAATTTATTATTTATTCAGCCGCAGTCAAAATCACAATGGTCCCGTATGCACAGCAGGGAGCTTCTCCGTACTAAACTGTAGTTTATTTATGGATAAACCTTTTGTTAAATGCAAAACTTAATAATCTGGTACTATACTGGTGGATTGTATGTTTTCCGTTGTAAAGAAAGATTAGAAAAACATAGTATATCGTACAGAATAATGAAACGCATAGTATGTCGTATGTATGTATTGCACACACAAAATATCGTCTACCGTAAAAAATGTTGCCTTTCTGATGGAGTGTTTACTGCACATAAAAGCAGGTGTGTAGTCTACCTGTTACGTCGTAAGATAGCAAACTACTGTTTTAATAGGAGAATATCGATAAATGCCCAAGTTTAATTCCTAGAACCCCAGAATCCCTTGTGTAAAACCAATTTGGATTTTGAGACTTTTGTCTAAAACAAAAGCTATCGCCCAAAAGGCAAAACCCAGAAGTGACCATACATTCCTCTAAGGATTAACTTTGAACCTTTTGGTGTCGCCCCTATAATGCTTTAGTGTCCCCAGGATAGTGTAGTATTTGCCACCTAATCCCTGAGCTGGTGAATTTGTACCTGAAACTTATGCTAATTTTCATAAATTGTCTGCTCCCTAGAATTTAAGGGTTGCTTAGGTATTTTTCCCTCACTACATTAATCACAGGATTTTTTGTAGAGATGAATATTTATAAGCATCCAGCATTCTACCCTGCTGTGTGTATTTAGTACAAGTTGGAATTGTGACTTTTTCCTTTGATTTTAACTTGAAAATTTCTTAGTACCTATGTAGCCTTCGAGGTGGGCAGAAGTGCTCATCCCAGTGTTACTTCTTGTTTAGTCTCCATATAACTTTAAATTGTCCTAGGAAAAAAATTGTTTTTGGTTAGGATGCCAAAAATGTATCTTATGTAAGTCTAATTATTGTTTATATAGTAGTGTTTGATACTAAAATTATTAGACAAATTTTAATAATTGTACTTTTTAGGGGCGTTTGACTGGTTGCTTATATATCGTTGAATGTAGTGTCAAACATTAGTCATTATATTGCTTTTTCTTTACTTAGATCTTCACCATTATGCACAAAGGCAAAATCTTAGGTTCGGGGTTCCAGTTGTCTTGGTTAAACTGGATTCTAGGTAGCACACTGTCACGTGTAGTCTTAATGTCAATTGTTGGAAGTTTAAAGGAGTGACACTTGGCATATTTCCTGGAATTGAAGAGGTAAGTAACTTAATTTATACGCAAGTTTATATAAATTTTCAGGAATCCGAAGTTATTTGGTATGTTTGTGAATCTTAGGTTCATCATTTATTATGCATTCTGCATTCCGTGATGCCACAAGAACAGCAGGAGACACGTATGGTCTCTGGAGTTACAAAGATAAGCCAGAAGCATGGATCAGGTTTAGTCAAGTTGTGTAAAATTGACTTTTGCTAGAAAATGTGAGCGTACCTTTTAATCTTAAAATTTCGGCCAATGTAGAACGAAATATAAAGTGTTAAAAAGGAAAGTAATTAGAAAGACGGGTTTTAAGTTGTCAGTGTGATTGGATAAGGAATTTATTGGCTATCTTAGATATTGAGAATGTGCAGTTGTCACTAGATCTTTGAGTTTGGCATTAGGAAATACCTCAAAAACTTGTCATTTATAAATTAATTTTGAGTGCGTTTTAAAAAATCCGAAACATGGAAAATATGCATTCAGGTTTAGGCGAGGTTTTTGTTTTATTTTTACGCCATTTACATACAAATATAAGTAAAGGTTAGCGTACATATTGAATATAAGGAATTTTAATTATGTAATTTAGGATTTCTTTCGCATCCATTTTCAAGCTTAAATTAATTACTTCATCTGCAAGTACAACCACCACTTAGAAATTTAAGTATTAAACATTGTCGGTATTGGATGAAATTTTCAATATTTTACGAATCCCAGACAGTTGAGCCTCCACTCTTGCATCCTAAATGCGTGTAGGTAGGCAAGCTGTCATAAGTATTTTGGCATTTTGAAAACCTGAAGATAAATCAAAACCGCGTTCTTTTCGGAACCAGGAAGAAAGAATAATTAGCATTTTTTCAGAGCTATAGGTTTTCTTTACGTTTGCTAACCATTTACAAGAATGTTTTAAAAAATGCAAAAAGGTAATAATTTGTATGTGTATTGGTATGTGTATATTTTCATACGTTAAGGCTGGAAATCAGATCTATATTTGCTCTACGTACGAATAAAAGCTTATAATAAATAGGAAAGCACATAACTCAGCCAGAAGTTAGCCATGATAGAACTGCTGAGTGTAAAGCATTCTATAGTTATCCATACGATACGATGCAGATCAAAATTAAGATTGGAAGCAACATGGCAAAAAAATTACGTTTAAACTTGTGCTAGATATTCTTAAATGCAGATAAAATAGCAAAGTTTAAACCAGTTATCAAACGCGAGATTTTTCAAATTTAAAGTTTTGTCAACCACATTCCAACAAACTTTGGATTGACACGTTTTCCATGTAATTGTGAACCTTCTCTGGATAAGCTAAACTTCATGTGTATAGTTGGCTTATTTTCTATGTATTACACAATAGACTGCTTGTAAGACAACTTTCAAAAAGTTTAAAAGTCTCATAGTTTATTGTCGACTATACCGGTATTTCTTTGACGGACACTTCTGTTTCCTTAGACTATAGTTCCTGCTTTGGAAGCCTATAGATAATAGTTTTGCCGATGCCATAATCTGGAGTTTTTCCGGTTTGGCATGAAATCAGTAAATTTTGTTCGGTTTCAGATAGTACATTATGTTTCATCGTGCGTAAAAAAATTAAGTGCTATTAAGTGTCTGAAATGCAATCATTTGTGGTGTACTAGCAAAATGTCTTCGAGCAATTGTCAGACTTACAAAGCTGTCAATTTATTTTTAAGAAACCTTTGGCCGGACGGGAAGAAGAATAATCGTGCTACGGTCTGCAGCTTTGCAAACCTATTGTACCAAAAGCGATCTATTGCTATTGCAAAGCCTGTACCTATTGGTTGTCTTTATCTGTTTTACGTAAGATATGAATTAACTTGTTAGAATCTTTAAAATGTAACAAAAGATGTCATATTGGCAATCACAGAACTATTTTAATCACAAACACTAGTTTGAGTAGTTTTATTTGGTTATGTCGAGTCTCATCTAGAAAATTCTACCCTTTCTTGACGAAATAGCATGTGCCAAAGTCCAGAGTAAAAATTGAGTCTTAAACTTGTCAGAGGTTAGGTATACCTAATTTTCCATAGTTTTTTTAGTCAGGATAAGAAATAAGCACGTTAAAACGTAAGTCAATAATAGATAACTAGGAGGATGAGACGTACAGTCTCCAGCGGATGAATGGTTATAATAAGTAGACCTGCAAAGATTTTTAAAAAATTTTTCAGGCTCAAAAAAGGAGGCAGACAAGATAAACAAATATGAAATTAACACTACTTGCTAACAGAAGTCATGTAACCCAATTTTGTAGCCGACTCTAGATCATAGTAATAGTAAATTCAGGTGCAGTTATGTTGAAATAGTATTATGGAACGTTGTCAATGTAGAACAAAGTTTGTCAAAAATCATTGCGCTCAAAGAAAATGGGTTTGGAGAAACTGCTGGCAAAAAAGGGTTTATGGTTTATTAATTTAAAGCAGCTGGTGATTTTTCTCTGGTAGTTATGTCCATCTTTGGTGACGCACAAAAGTCTAATTGTTTCCCTTTGATAGTTTTGAAAATTTATAGTCAATTCACAGAGTGATGTAAAAGAGCAAAAAACGTACGTTTATGAAAGATAAAACCAAGAAACAAAGAAAACAAGTTTATTTATTTTGGACAAAGTTTGCATTGTTGCTTTCATTTCGATCAATGAAAATATATTTTAGATATAGATATTCCGTGCAGTTAGAGTAAATAACATATGTAGTAATAGTTAGTTTCTTATACTATTCCATTTTGCAACGTGTTTTAAAATTACTTTGCATAATGCAAAAACCCGAATTTCAGGTTAGTGTTTTATTTCGTTGTATTTAGAAGTTTTCGGAATTACGTTAATTGTAATTCATTGTAATTACTGGAACTACCAATCAGGTACTTTGGTTAGTTTGACTAATCATTTTTTTTCAAAAATTACGGCTTAAACCATACCTAAGCTTATTTAGTAGCCAGCCAATCAACTAAGGGCAATACTATATTTGATTTTATATGATACTGGATCAAATGTTTTTGCGATTTCTGATATAAGCTCATGCAATCTGAAAAATCCTTCCCAGTGTGTTCAGACAAGTGGTGAAAACTTATAAGGAAGACAATTTTAATTAAGCCCTAAAATTGGGCATAGAAGAACACAATTTTTCAGTAGTGCTGGAAAGATGTTTTTAAGCTATCAATTCAGCATCACAAATATTAACTTTACATTAGGTCATATGAAAAAGAAAGAGGCGACTGACCATTTTAGCACAAAAGGGAGAAAACTTTCTAATAATGTAGTTTAGAAGTTTTTCATCTTGTTTTTGGAGCTTCAACTTGTTCACAAAACCTAAGCCTGTTAGCATTGTTTAGCGTAATATTTTTTGTTGTTTTGTACAAACATGAATGTTTTTCAACCCGTATTAGATCTAAGGATAATGCAGGGATTAGTAACTACGGATATCAGGACAAACTGCAACTTGTGCTTGTTGCAAAATTTAATAAAATGAAAAAATGAACTTTATGAATAAATAACGCTTCTCTGTTTTTATCCTTCCAAACGCAACAGCCAAACTCTTTGCTTCATTTGTATTACTGAAGTACGTATTCATCACTATATTCCGAATTAAAATTACATTAACTTTTCTTGTTTGAGTCACTAAGTTTTAACTCACCCTCCCGATTACCAAATTATAAATATATATATTTATTAAAGCCAAAATGACGAATCATTTTCTGTACAAAAAATCATATAAAAACAAACCCCGGGAAATATTTTGAACTTATTAAACAATATTCTGTAGTGTGCTTTCATATCACTTCAGTGCATTGCATTGGTGCTGTATCCTGCGCTTGTTGCCAGTGAATGTGTAAAGTGCTGCATATGCAAATTTTTGTGACTTGACATTTGGCAAGATTTTGAAAAAGTGAGAATATTTTCAGTAAAATGATTTGGAAAATAAAGTGAAAGAAATGTAAACATGCTCTATGATATCAATGTCATTTTGAATCTACATGACGACTAGCAGTTCAAATTTGCCCGTCTTAGAGTCCATGTATCAAAATAACATGCATAATTGATTACTTTATTTTGTTTGGCTTTTGTTAAGAACTCTAATTTGAAAAATGAACTAGGAAGGTTTAGTTTAGGCATCAGAATGTAATAGTAAATAATATAGTCTGCTTTATTGGAAAAATATGATGACTCTGATTTACTATAACAGTTTGCGTCCGGCGGTCTATTTATATAGGTAAAATTTATGAGAGTATGTATGAAGTTAATATTGTTATTTTGTTCGAACCATAGAGACCTTCAAAGAATTGTTTTAATCTGAATGTAAAAAATAATTTCTACCCATTAAGTTGTTCAATAAGCTAATGTAAAAGTCTGTAAAAGTCGCTCTGTTTGTCGGTTTTCCTAAAACATATTGAGCTCATATTATTTTAATTTCATTCTGTTTTGTAAGCACAACAATAACAGAATAAATATAAAATAAACCTGTAATAAAATTAAAATAAACCGTGTTCTGATTTGTTTCGTATACTTTTTTGCGGATTCGAAACTGTACAAGATCTTTTTTCCAAAAAAACTGAGTATACGATTGTTCTATGGTTTAATGCAATTATTTTAAACCTTCAATTGAAAAAAAGGGACAAAAGGACAAGACATAATTCTGTCAAACAGAATATTGTACATGTGTCTTTTTTCAGATTAAAAATATAAAATTAGATTCTACTGGACAGAAATTAATCAATATTTCTATTTTCCATTATTGCGTTCAAAACGCTTTTATGGTTAGTATGCAGAGTAATAGATTTTCTACCTAAGTCGTCCATTTGATCAAATGGCTATTGTTTTTTGTTTGAAACAATTTAGCATTTAATTTCCCAATGTTAAGTTTTGATAGCATATGCTATTTCGTTTTTTAGGGAAAGGGATTAGAAAAACTCTTAAAAGAATTCATATTTTTGCATTACCCAACCATAAAAACTTTACATGCCCCATGCAGACAGCTTTTTGACAAAAATGTATTCACCATGCTAAGCATGACCAGGTGTCTTGAATACATACGTTATTGTGGCAAGTCACAGAAAGGAGTCTCAATTCAACTGAAATTCTTTGAAGTAGATGATAAGTTTCATTGTTCTAGATGAATTCCTGGAAGTCGAAATGCCCTCCTTTCTTTGTGAAAAAGGTTTGACTTTTGGGGAGATTATTCAAGATAGAAACTAAAACCAATCCTTTCTTCTAGAACCTACCGTCATAAAGAATTCCATGCCTGATAAACCATCCGTGTGAGAATTAATTTTGGGTACACTGGTGTATCGCATTTTGTATTGCTCTTATTGGTGTTACCATTGTATGGTACCTTGCATGGTCTAGGGAAGATTTGTAACACGTACTCACGATAGTAATTTTTATTTAGATTTAAGCCCCACACTTAAGCTGTTTTTACTTACTTTACTTACATTTTACTTGTAAAATTCCCTAATTGGTTACATTTTAAAAGCATGTAAGATATAGGTACATTTTCATAAGCATCACTCCAACAAAATAAAAGTCTTAATCCTTCACTGAAACAATTGGCCATTATGTTGCGCACTAAAGCTGTCTACGTGCATATTGTGTGCTTTTCTTTCCCTTTTTACATACTTCTAGAAAAATTTACACGTTCAGTAAGAATGTAGCCACTGGAGTGAGCAGATATGCTCGCCTTGTGGCTCACCTTGATTTTGTGTTATTACTAGCTGGAAAATCGCAGCTTAATTTTTTTAGCTCGACAATAATTACGGTTGATTCCTAAGTATTCGAATAGAACTAAAGCAAACTTGTACCTCAATTAGTTTCCTAGGAAAGCTTTCGCTGATTCTGTAAATCGTCAGTAACTACCACTAGTGAGGTCTTTCAACATTTACCACAAATAAGCTGGCTATTTGTAATTCGCACGTTTTATTATACATCAAAAATATTTTTTTCTAACCATTGTTTAAATATTGAACCTTGCTTTCTCTTTGAATTGTGAAAGGGCGAAACATTATTACTAATTGATTTGGTTTTTTATTCCACCAGTTACCAAATTTGCAAACCAGCAGGCGTGAACTGTCACATTTCTTCTGAATAAACCGGGTCATTGGATTGTCTCCTAGCGTTGTACGCTAATATGGATTCTCCTGGTGAGAATGAAATGCTTCTCCGCAGTTCTTTAAGTTGTAAGTATATTTTTGTTTCAAATTTGCAAACCATTTTAAGGTTTACAAGCAAATGGGTATTCTTCATTTTACTCTCTGCTGTCCTGTGTCTTGTTATTAAAAATTGATTTTGCCTGCTTAAATAGAAGTAAAATTAGCTACTATTTGATTTAAAATTTATTGTCTTTTAGTTGCTAAAGCCTTATGTAACAAAGAAAGGCCATTTTCTGGTGTAACTGGGTCGTGTGTGTGTTTGTCGGATGTCATATGGTGTAAATTGCTCCAAAGACGATTTTCAGACTATTAGGGTAAATTATATTGAATTTTATTTCACTTATTAAATTAACAAATACTGGGTGTAAAAAATCTGAAATTTATAAATTTGCTTGCACTCTTCAGGTTCATCAGCTTGAACGTCCACACGTTTCCCCAAATTCAGGAGACAACGAGAAGACGTGAGACGTAGGCATGAAACAAAATTCCAAAACTGGTTAAAGTTTTCAGACTAGTGGGAAATAAGCGGTAATTACGTAGTATTTAAATTTAGACAACTTGATCTAGTTGCTAGTTGTAGATCTAAATCTGTCTAGTTCGGTTTTACTATGGTAGCTTGTAAACTTTCTCATGGGTCGGTACAAAATACGTTATAAAACAAACTAAATTGAAAGGTGTCAATTTAGTACAAAGTTTAAGCAGATGTCAGGATTAAAACCTAAAATATATATGCAAACGGCGAGGAAAAGTCGGTTTAGGCGAGTTTGAATAATAGTGGCCGGTTTTGATGTTAATGATTTTCTTTGTTTGTGTATTTTAGTAATTTTATATCCATTTTATTAAATTCACGAAACATTTAGAATTTTTGGTATAATTATACACAAAATGTTTAGTCATATAAAATTCCCAACTTCCAAATAGTGTTAATTAACCCTTTTGCATGGCAATTAAATACTACTTTTTTGTAGTTAAAGTGGCGTTAAAATTATCTTGTTGCGAAAGCCCATATGGCAATTAAAATGTGGAAGCCAAGCAGTCGAAGTGGGAATTAATATGGAACAAGTATCAACTGGAATGGGAATTTCAAAAATATGTTTCAGCCCTTGTCGTGGTAATTCTTTGTAGTACAACGGAAACAGACGTAATAGTACGTTTTTCCACGGGAACGTAATGGCAAGAACAGCTGATTAGTACGTATTTCCACCCCGCCGGAAGAGCTCTGGCAACACAATATTACGTTTTACCATTTTCAAATCCTATTCAAATCTACGTAATAGTACGTTTTACCGCAACAACTCTCTGAAAGCAGAAACGTAATATTATGTTTTTCCGCGTTGAGGATGTTCCGGTAAAACGCATTAATGCGTTTTTCGAAATCAAAGTGTTAACGGATACAAAATGCACACATCCGTGTAGTATTAGGCACAAGTTTTAATGAAAACCGACAAAATGGGCTTAGAGATTTGACAGTCGGTTAAAATAAACCAGGGCTTTGGGAACACTGTAAGATTTTTTTAAAAAGATATGCAGTGACAGGGTTTAGTGTGGTTAAAATTTTATTAGCTACGAAATTTAAAAAAAAGTAGATACAGGTTCAGGTTTGATTCACGTAAAACGCAAATTCGTAAATCTAAAAAAATAGCGCTTGATCATTCTATGACGAATACTGAAACATTTAGAAGGTTATAATGTTATTATGTTTGGGTAACTGATTGATTGCAAGTGCAAGGCAACGTTACTTTTTTTGCAAAGCCCCCCTGAGTGATAGCGTAAAAATTTAAAGCAATTAGTGTTTAATTGCAACTTATGTATAAGATTTTTTATTTAAATTGAGTTTTGTTAGTTTTGTATGCTTCTTAATAGTTGTGATGACACAAGCCTCAATTTTCTTTCAAAATCTAAATTTCAAAATATTGGTAAGAAACACGCCGTAAAATTGAATGCAAACGTTTCATGAATACCGTAATAGTCTGCAAAACTACCTTCATCCAACAGTTACCAAAACTGTCATGAGTATGAAAAGCACAATTGTAATTCTGGAATTATAATACTTTTCTCAGAGTTAAAGCCATTCGTCCATTAAAAACAGATAAGGGGTTAATAATGGTTTAAAATACTTGCAGGAACAATATAGACCAAAATATTATACTGTAAGGTATATAGTACACATTAAATTTAAAATACATTCAGTATAATTTTACCAACTAGGTATTTGTATTTGTTTGTTGGAGGCACTTTGGCTTTGTTGTCATTAAACAATTTAATGAGGGCTTTTCGTTTTTATAGGTTTTTGTTGAAACTTACTCAATAAGTATTACAATTTCATTGCTTATAAAATTAACGCTATAACTGAAGACTTGTCATTATCAGAAATATTGACAAGGAGTTATATTTGCATAAAAATGTATCAAAGTAAATTTTATAAGCTTGGTTTTCCAGACTCACTGAAACCTACGTGCAAATGTTTAGCATGTTGGTACGTTTAAAATGCACACTACGATACATTATTTAAAGTATATTAGTTCCAAAGTTACAATACTGAAACACCATTTAAATTTTGTTATCAACTATTCTAAACAGAACCAGGCGTTCAAATATTAACTCTTCAGATGTTAGGTTAGAGGGGACATTCCCCTGTTGTCCGAATACATTCGAGTTGGATGATGCTGACCAATCAATTTACGGACTATACAAACAACATTTTTGCTGCAGTAGGTCGGCATTTATGTATTAAAACGTATGACTTGGAAAATTATCAGAATAAACAGGCAAGGAAAATTCAAATAAGTTTGTTAAGGGATTAGATTATCTTAGGTTTTAAAATAATATTACAATCATTTCATGCTATTAGAAGTTTGTGGGTTACCTTGTTTTACTTTCCTGTTCTTTTCACTAGGTGAACTTTAACACCGCCGGTTATATCACTAAAGTCAGATAAAGAACGCGGCGTAGAAAAGTGCCAGTGATTGTGCTGTATTTAACTTAGGACATATTTAAAGTAGAGACAGTTTATTCAAAAATGTTAGACTATGGGTTCTAAATAGTACGGAACACATGCAAGTTTAGGCTATAATTAGTAACTGTCGAATCAAAACGTACAGGCGGATTAACAAATCGTATATCTACACTTGTTGAATTTCCCTACAATTTTCTTTTTTCGCATAAAAGTGGCACATTTGATTATGGTTGTGCTTTAAAATAAATGAAACAAGCTAAACCCATAAATTGTAATTTCTTAAGGCTACTTTAAGTATTAAAACTTGTGCATACATGCGGTTGCTAATGTAGGAATTTTGAAAAAGTATTAGCGATAATAAAAGTGAGAGCAATTGAAAGTCCTAATCATGTAACTTAGGACTTTGTACTAATCAATTCATTTCCGGATTCAAGCTTGAAACAAGAGCCAATGATATCCACCAAGAATAGGTATTAGGTTTTGGACGAAATTACAGCTTGAAATATGGTGATATACGCGCTTATTTTTGAATAGTCCGTATTGGACGTGAAAATTAACTTTTATGAAATTTTCACTGCAAGTTCTTACAGAAAACCTATTTATCAAGCAATGCAGAAAACAATGGCAAACCTCTGTAGGGTTAGGCGATTTTTAAAATTAACAAACTCCATTATACGTCCATCTGGATTCTAAATAACGTTTTAAGTAATACTTTGTCATCAAAATGAATAAGATTTCACTTTTATTCATTGCTATATTGTATTCTATGTGCTTAGGTTGTTTAAAGTTTTGTAAAAGTACGTTGATCAGAAATCTCTAAATAACTTTTTGTCAAGTAAGGTACACTTTTCAATGTATAGTATGTAATAATCCCTTAGTTGTAGAAAGAAGTTTGGATTCGCAGAATTTTGCAATAGGCCCTCTGTGTTTAATTCAAATATATCGTTTGTTTTCGATACGCTTGAGGAAAATACAGTAAAATCTTATTACTACTGCCATAAGTAAACATTTGAAATTTGTGAAATCATATAGAATTTTGTGCAACTGAAAGCATGCCAAATTGGCGAATTAAATAGTATTGCGTTTGTGTTTGTATTTCTAACTTATAGAAAGAACGAATTTTAGAAAATGCCACACGCCTTGCTAACTAGATGCGTTGGCCTACAGGTGAAATAAATGTCATTGCTTCAACACAAAACGGTGTAAATGAAAAAATCAAAATTTCAAACCAATGAGCATACAGTATTCTGGCCCTTCAAGAAGAACTCTATTGTTCTATTTGCCAAAATCGTCGTTTATTGTTATAGCGTGCGGTATTCATCAATAAAGGCAGTATGCCAGATTATATATGGGTAGTTGAAATAGGTTCTAAATTGAAAAACCAGATTTGGACCTGGAAATCCTAAATTCAAAAATTTATACAAATTGACTTGGGGACTACATTAGTTAAAATAATTTTTAAAAACATAAAGTTCATCTGTTGTAAACTCCAAGTTTAAAGCATAACTGAGAGTATTAATTATTACCAAACTTTTGAAGATTCCAGAAAATTGTTTTTACTTACTTGCAAAGTGTATTTTTGGGGTTTTATGTCAACTTTGCACATGTCAAAATGAATTATTACAGTTAATTTAATAATACATTCATGTATCGGAACAGGCCGTGTCAAAGTAGTACTAACTTATCTCTATCCACTTGCAATTTCCTAAAGAACACAACGTGTCTTTTTGTCTTTTGATAAGAAATGTATTTTGTTGTCATACTTGTGGAGATGCAGAGCGGGTTGGGTTCTTAATTGTATTGAGTTATTGTTAGTAACCTATGTAGAATTTGAAAGAAAATTTCCGAATGCTTTTTGCAACATGTATTTGCAAAATGATGAAAAAATTATTTACCAACACTATTTTAAATAGTACGGCCACTAGTGAGTTTTGTAGTTGGCGTTACTATCGAAGTACCAAAATACTCCATACCTAAATGATGTGCTCAAGAATTTCAATAGTAGCCAAGAATAAATCGTTGTTTTTTCGAAAAATTACGAACACAAAAAGCAAGTTTTTTCGAACACAAAAGTGTTTCGATTTTAAAATTACGACAGAATAAGTTTGAAACCTAATTACCATTGCAGAATAAAGAAAAGTAGTCAATGTAAGACGAAGCCTTGACTTAGGAAAAGAAGGAGTGTGTAAATAGACGTTTTCTTAACATATTTGTGTTTAAACAATATTTTAAATGCCATTGTAAATGCTAAATAGTTTTGCTTGTATGAGTCAAAGTTGAGTTGAGTGAGGCTTACACATATAAAAGTGCAATATATTTTAGGTTCGCCATTTGCTGGATTAATTATAAAAAATTAACTTGCCATAGGGCATTTATTTTACCAACATTTTTGCTGTGTTGTATCTGCAAATCGAAAATAATAGTACGGTTTTTTTGGCCAAAAAAGTGGACGCTTACAAAAACTACACATGGTCTGCTTATTATTTAATTGGTATCCGTAGAATATAGGTGCATGTCGGATAATTTATATTATAAAGATGAAAGGTATTTAAACACCCTTTCCAAAAACATTGTGTAACATAGAAAATTAGGTATAATGTTTGACTAAGGTTTGACTGCCAATCGAATTTAATAATCGGAGCACGTAAATAGCTTGCTTGGTTGTAGCAGTTTACGATGTAAATAGCGATGCAGAGTTGCTCAAGCAAAATGTAAAACTTCATAAAAACCTCCAATTTTCGATGATAAAGTTAAAACGCTTTGACATTTTAGTTCCTATAAATTTTGGAAAATTGTGGGAAACAATTTCATTGTATGACGTTGTATTCATTTGTGACAAAGTTTATTAGTATGATATTTATTAAAGCATCAGTTTGTGATGTTTTTGCAAAAACCCAAACTACATGTTGATAATCTTCACAGTTGTTTTATTAATGTAGTTTGTACTCAACTTCTAAATACAATAATCGGTTTTATTAAACGACAATTTGGAAAGTTGAAAACCGTCAGTGTGCTGCTCAGACGGATATACCTGATTAATAGGGAAAGCGGAGGCTGTTACAAAAACTTAAAAACATGTTTAAAACACTTTTTTGAAACGTGATTTATATTCAAACCTATTTTAAATTAATTTTACACTTCAATAGTAGTAATAATGAGCAAATATTTACTGCAATATTTCCTGTATCAACTTTGCTGAAAGTAAAACGGCTGATTCTTGTTTGAAATATTAAGCCTTATTTAGTCATTACTGGAGATTTATCGCTACGAGTTTTAAAAATATTTTTTGTAACATGCGTGAAGTGTACATATTGACTATATAGTCGACAAAGAAAGAATTTTACTCCAGCTATTGATTTTGAGGGTAATAGTTTTTGTTAAATAGGAATGAATGTATTCTCTGACAGTTGTTCAATAATGTATTTTGTGCTAAGACTTTTAACAATAAACCTCCCAACCGTTTCTTATACAGAATAACATTATCCTTGTTAGTGAATTATTCACCAGTGCATGATCCATTAAAACTTTCTTGTAATAAAATACCTCTAGAGACAATCTATTGTTACAGTCATAATTTTGCATAGCATCTATGGCTTTGCATCAGTAATCTAATTTCAATAACTTATTTTAATACTTGTTTCATAGAGTAACATAATCCAGTTTTCAGTGTCCAGTTGCAATTGTAGCAAATTGAAACAAAGTTTCACAAATAATAAAAATTTCAGTGTTTTAATTACAAGTTTTCTAATGCGTTTATTCAAACTTCCAGTTATTTTCTGCATTGCAAAATGCACCTAGCATAAATGAAGAATAAAAAAGCGGCTTATATGCAGTAATTTTAATAGAATATGCAATCCTAAGAATTCTACTGTTTGGCTAACTATACGACTTTGCTACAAAAAAAGAACAAAATATTTTTGAACAATAGAGCAGCCTCAGGAAAAACAGAATATTGTGGCAGCAGCTTTAGAGATAGCATTGAGATGATAGGCGCTCGTAAACACACAACCATGTTCTGTTTGAATCTGCATACGGGTTAGGTACTTGCATTGTATGAACTTTGAATGCCCCCTGGAAATAAAACACCAGCCATTTCATTCTCTTTTTATAAACGGAGATTTAGACAGATTTAGCCACGGCTTACCTAGCCTTCACACAATGTATGTCATGTCAGCCAGCATTACATCATTTCAAATTAATGGCTAACGACCTTTTTATCTTACACTCATCAAATAGAATCATTAGACAAGCAAGCGCCCTGTATATAAGCTACTACCTCAGTAACAGCATTGCAAGCTCATTAAAATGTCGTTAGAAAATCAATCCCAGCAAACAATCAGTTTGAAATTGTATTTTAATTAGGGTACATGTTCACTCTCTCTCTTACGCTAATGAGAGTCATTAGGGAGGATATAACCATTCTAATTAATAGTTCTTGTAAACTTATTTGTATTACTTTATCAACAAGAAAACTGGCAGCATCTCTGTGTCTGTTTGTTTCAAGCACAGAGATATTTCAGTTTTTCATTTTAATATTACAATATTTCAAAATATTTGATCGAGAAAATACTAAATCTTTGTAGCACAAATTATTTTTAATTCAAATTTAAATTTTTAAAACAATAAATATCTAAATTTTTACTAGCTCTTTTCATGTGAACCAAACAAAGCGTTTAGAAAATATGCTAAAGGTGCTATTCATTTTTTTGAATAGACAAAATTTCCTAGCCTGCGATTGTCGGAAGGTAATATTTTATAATGAATACATCTAATTTAATTACGTCGTAGTAAGTACAACGACGTGTATAAATAGTGTATAAATAGACAATAACTTTATTGAAATTGTTATTTTATTAAACATTTGGGTAAATTACAGAATGCCTTAGGAACATTGACCACTCTACATGGTGTAAAGACTTGACGTTTCTGAAACTACCCGGACAAGTGGCTAATGTTTTCAAGTTTTAAACAACGCATGGCTTTTTATAAAGTTTAATTCTGATCCTAATTAACTGAAAACTATAAAGAAAAATACAAAGGTTTTTTTTACTGCAGAAGCACGGTATAAACTTGAGGTTAATTGACTAGATTAGATTTTTAAGTTCACTTATTTGCTATGAGATGTCATGTATTCTTTCCTGAGCATATTGAGTTCATTAGGAACGTATTTACTTATCCCCCGCAAAAGCAGTTTGCGAAGACGGTTCACGGTTTGTTACCAAATGGGTATAAAACCACTAAATGTCAACGTAGGACAAAACTTTGGAAAAAATAACTTTAAAACCCTTCAAAATCAAAGTGCAAATGTTAAGCATTAAGGTTCTGTTTCAATGAATTATCAATAGTTTGTTATGCATAGTGGATTCATTGTAGTTAGTTCTATGTGTTAGGAGTTTCCTAGTATGAAAAGAAATTTTGCTAACATAAACGTTCATGAACGCGTCCCAGCCTGACTCTCTTTCGTGGATTTGCGATTGCTCTGAGTAAGAACGCGTGATGGGGGGACGCCAAAACTAAAAGTTCTTGTAATTTCAAAGTTTTTACATAATTTAAACACATATACGTCGGAAATATTCCACACCAAGTTTCAATGTCTCAGGTTGCCCCATGACGAAATTAGAAGGGTTCGAATTTTGAGCATAAACCAACGACTTGTTGAACCGTTATTCCTTGAGGATAAAGAGTTGGTGACTGAAACTTTTTTGATAAATTAGTTATAGTATTGAGTCTTATTTGTGACAATATTACGTCATGATCACGCATCTGTGGTTTTTTAGAAAATGATTTGGCAAAAATTCTGAAAATTTTGCGATTTTTTAAAATTCAAACTTCTGCAACTTGCCATGTCTACATTTCTGGAAATTTTTAAAAGGTTGACCACCTACAATATTTAATGCTCTATTCACCGCATTAAAAAATATCTTGTAATAAGACTGGATTCACATACACCACATATAATTACAAGTCAAAGGAAAGCCATAAGAGTGCTCGCTGCTTGGACAATTATATGAGTGCAAGATTTGTCTACTACAAAAAAACATTTGAATCTGTAACTAGTAATCAGCATTCATTTTTTGTATGACGTTTCAGCAATACGTCATTAAAGCATCATTTTATTGTTAAAAAAGAATAGACCAAAGGTAATTTCGTAAACGCAAAAACCACCAAATTAAGTAAAGCACTCGTCTAACTTCAAGCCAAAAAATGTAATTTGAGAATTGAAGCCCGCATCAAGTAGTATTTTATTGTTAATTCCAGCACTTGCTCAAACTATTGAAAACAAATTTTAAATCGTGTTTGCCAATATCATTACACTACAAAATAAAAAAAATCGTTCAAAAGGGGATGCATTTTTAAAAACAAAAAAGTGGGAAAATAAATTTCTCTAGTTCGTCAAGTATCTACCACCCGGATTCTAACCTGCAAAATATTTTGAGAAGATCAATCTTGACAATAATTGTTTAATCCAAAGTTTATGCAAGTGAACTCATTTGGACTACATATCAATCAAAGTTTTAAATATTTTTTAAAAAATAGTTAAGTTTTTCATTTGTTACTTCGATAAATAAAACTGGATATTATTTAGGCAGTTTAACTATTTAGTTAATAACAGTCTACTTCATAGTTGTTTAATAATGTACTTTGAACTAAAATTGTTTAATCAACTAATTCCTTAACTGTATATAAATTATTCATAATATTGCCAAATCATTGAATAAATTGTTGTTGTGTTGTCCACAAATATGTCATTGTATAACCTTTTGACGATGTTTCACATATGTAATCACCACTTGTGTACCTATTTTAGTTCTTCAGTACCATTTTCTGCTGGACCCTTTTCAATAATCATTTATGCAGTAGGAGAAAAGACAATGGGAAGAGAGCATCATGGCAATGTTTGGCGAAATATTTTACCATGTATAGACTTTGTGTACCCCGTTTAGCTGGCAATAAAACAAATCCACACATGCAACGTGCGACCGTCCCTGAGGCAAAAAAATATTTTAAAGATTACAGCATTTTGCAGGTATTTCTACTTCATGCTGAAGCAACGAATGTTGAATAGGCACGCACAAAAGGTCTTCGAGCAGCCAATCTTTCTGAAGTAAAGATAATCTGTTTTTGGTGGCGTTTTTGGGAAGGTCACAGATAAACAGGCAAGTCAGTCAGTTTAGAGATTGATTGCTACTAAGTGTTGGTTTACTGTGTAAGACTTGAGCTTGCTAATGTGAGGATATTTTAATGAAGGACACAAACAAAAAACGTACAATATGAGTAAAGGATATCCCAGAAAGTGGGCATTTTCTAAGAATAGTTTAGTGTCTACCGCTGGATTTTTAGGGCATAAAAAAGTACAAGTACGTGTGTAAAGTCGTTAGGTTATGGTAAACAAACGTTCTCTATTCAATTGAGCCTTATGAATAGAAGCTTTGTTGTGGTTCTTGGTACCCATTTTATGCTCGCGTAAGCACACCGTTTTAAATATTACGAAGGTTTTTCCTACGAAAACATGAAAATGAAACCTAATGAAGCAACAATACTGCTTTAGATACCACGAAGCAGAAAATTTTTTTTTCAGTGCACGTCGCCTACTCGTTGACAAAAGATGTATTCAAAATGAGAGACAAGAAGGTATTTGTTTTTATAATAGTACGCAACCAAAGAAGAAACCATTAGAAATGTGTTTTGTGAAACAGTACCTTCCATTCAAATAGAGTTGTTGGGATTCCGGTGCCATGTGTAAAAACCGATTTAATCATACAAGGTTACCGACAAAGGGTTTCAATGAATTGCATTCATCACGTTGCGTTCAGTTGAGTATCCCAAATGTACTGTTTTCGTCAGCAGCAGCTCGACTCACATATTGCTGCTTTCATTGTTCTCAGAATAGCAAACTACATTTCTTCGCTTTTGGAATAGGGTTTACACTAGCAATTGTGTTATTCAAAGGCAGCTTTGCCTTTTTTGTAGTTTTAAAATAGATTTATAAATGTTACGGTTGTTTACGTTTTAAACGCGCACAGAGTTGTAGGTATTCACATGCCCTTCATACCAAACAAAATCTGGGATTGTTTCGGGTATAACTTAAACAGCAAAGAGTAAAGCAAATCAAGTTTCTGCTTTTCGCTGATGTAAGGCTAAAAACCTTTTACCTCAAAACACACATAGTCTCTAAGGACAGTAGATTGGGCCTCGCTTTAGAGATTGGGCTGGTTTGAAAATTAAACGCCTTGCATAAAACCTTTTATTCTCCCTGGTGCGAAAAGACCTATATAGTAGTCATGAAGGTTTTTAGAAGTTAGAAATTACACTAACCGGCAATTGTACCGTGGTTAGTGCTCTCAACAGTTTTTGTCGGTTCCAGGTGCATTCTCAAGTTTAGTAGGCAATAAGCCGCTGAGGGAGCAGAAATGCTTTACTCTGGTTAACATTTTTTCAAGTTTTAAAAACATTTTTAAAAGACTCGGTTCGTTTAGGGACTTCGTATTTTAAGAGTAAATGCATGCAAACTATTTTTCTAAAAAATTGAAAAATACAGCTTCCCATACTCTGACTTGGTAAGTTTGTTTCAAGTTTCTAATTAAATGAAATCTGACTAAAGTAATGTCGTTTTTCATTGGTGTTTGAGTAGCTGATTGTAATCTTTTGATATATTGTGATCGAAAAAACATCTTGAAAAATACAAAGTTGTTGCTAACTCAAATTTTTTTAATCTTTCTGATTTTCAATGATTACATGGGCAACCAACCACTTGGGTGAATATTTTATTTACTTTACTTTGGATTTTACGAACAACTAAGTCTCTCCTATAACGCTCCATCAGTATGGCGACAGGAACTGCAAAAGAACTGCAAGCAAACTTTTATTTGGTAAGTCTTGATAATCTTATAATAATATAAAGCTTGTTAAAAGACAAGACGTTTTTAATTGGCGTTTTATTGGCCAATTACATTTCATGCATTAGTTTGTCTTAACAAAGCTTTTGAAAGTTTCCATGTAGCACATAATCAATTTTATCTCATTTTAATTTTCCATCAGTGACAGATGCAGCCGACTATCCCATTGATTTGTGGGTTTTTATACAGCTGAACAATGTGACTTGGCACATCCTCAACTATTCATTCGAAAATGCAGAATCAATGGAAATTGCCGACATCCCACCAGCCAAATCGTGTGTCTTATAGGGTTCTGGGAAGGGTAATTTATTTCGTATCAAAGGGCATTTGATACTTGAGTGACAAAACTGTGAAATATGTGCTTATCTGTATATTTAAGGTTTATCAGCCAAAGTCTAAACAAGCAGTAGAGGGAGATGGTACATGGAGACGTAACCATGAAACAAGATTTAACAAAACGGTCAATTTTTCTATTCTTTATTTTATAAACATAAATAAAGGTTAGCCATTCAAATTTTAAATATTTAAAAATATATTCCTCGTTTTCCTGGAAACTTTCCGACAAAAAGTGCTTCCATATGCCCTTTGAAACAACAATGTAGAACAGAGTTTAGAAATTTATCAGATTCCAAACAAAGTTTTAAGAGAACCTTTATTTGAAAGTACAATTAGTAAAGTTTAAGCAGTTTGGGCACTGTTTTAGATCATAAAATACTCAAAGTAATGTGTGGTTTACTTAGAGATGTCAAGTGATCACATTTAGACACTTGAATTCATCACAAGTGTACCTCTCTTGTTCAAGCACTAGCAGTTAAGAACGCTTATAATGGTCCTGCACTAGGGTGACTTTAAATGTACTAAATGAAACAATGTCAATGTAGAACAAAGTTTTGCAAAACCCTACACAAAAACATTATATTCGCGAAACTAAAATTAATTACCAGCCACAGCTAATAGTGTTTTCTAATTTGTGATGTGGCTTTATGATTATCTCCGAATTCTATGCAATTTTCTTCAGTTAGTTTTCAGCAGTCAGTTTAGTTCAATTTTTGGTGTTCACAAATTTACACAGTAGTTCTGTAATGACACCAAGAATAGATAACTTTATAAGGTTTAAAGCAGAGCAAATAACATTCTTAAATGACCCAGGTTTTCAATTTTGGTTTCTTAGTCTTTGATGATTTTACTCTATTGTTCTGCATATTGGATTTATATGCAAAAGTCAAAGCAAACTGTAGAATACGTGGGTTATGGATTTGTAAGCATGGAAATATATTAAGCAAAACGTCAAGTTTTCAAGTTATTTTATTTTATTAAGTAGAAAAGATGTCTATTGGAACTTAAAATATTTAAGAATAAAGTTCAGTTTTCCTACGATTTCTTGTTTTTAGCTTTGAAAAAGTTAACTTAAAGTTAGCCTAGTGATACTAAATGATGTTAATGTGGAACATATAACATCATAATTCACACCAAATACTCACTGGAAGCTTATAATGTAATTACCAACTTGAGTAGTTGAGTTGATAAACCCTTTGGTAATATAGATCACCTGGTATTCAAATCTATCCAAGCCTTTTTTCTAATGTCAAATTTTTGATTTAAGATTAGAAATTACAGATGTAGACAACCTGATTTTATCTATATTGTCCTTGCCTCTTTTCTGCACGAGCAGTACAGGAACTTCTCAGGCATTTCGGTACTTTTTGTTTGTACTTTAGAGTGATTTGAAAATATTTTTAGTAAAACAGTGTCAATGTAGCACAATGTTTTGCAAAAACCAACCTTAATTCCTAGGGTAAAAATAATTTGCAAAAACAGGTTAAGAGGACATTTTAATTTGTTGTTTTCTTAGATAATTACATAAACAGTTTTTACCTCTTCATACCGTTATCGGTACCGTCACAATTTTACACAATAGTACTTTATGGAATCAATTAAGGATACATATTTTTATAAAGGTATAGCAATTATGGTTCCTAAATAAACCAGGTTTTCCGTTTTTGGTTTCATAGTCTGCGCTGAAAAAATACCGCAGAAGATACATAAAAGCTTAACTATTTTGCAAATATTTTTGACAAACGAATTGCGGAATGACATGTCTAAAATGTAATTTAGTAAATCCAACCTTTAGTAGTCAACCAAACAAATCGTTTTCTATTTTTGAAAAAGGCAACAGCAAAGTCTCGGAAATGAATGTTTAGTACATGCTAGCGGCCTTGGAGGCAATTACATAACTTCATAGTTGTTTTAAGTTATTTATAAGGACTTCGTAGGCAAAATCTTAATTAATAACCAGATGCAACACAGACAACTTCTAATTCACAAGTTAATGTTAATCTTTCAAACAAATGTGGCGTTTATTGAACAATCAAATACAGAGATAAGTTAATTATTTAGAACGTAGTCCAGCGTTTCGACTTGTTCACAGGTTGTCATCGGAGGAAGTTACTCCTTAAAATTGACTTAGATTCAAAGAATTTTCCTTGAACATGTACATTCAAAATCCAGCTGAGTGATATGATGAATGCGAAGTGCAAAAATGTGGCATGTGCTAAAGGTTTATAGCGTTTGCAAAACAATTTGGAAGTTTGGAAAATTTTTAGGAAAACATACCGGTGTTTCTTTTACTTATGCGCTGCAAAGTGTTATGTTACTATTAATTGGAATTAGTCAGGTTTATGCTAACCATGTATTTATTTGTAAACCATAAAGGTTTATGAAAGTTACGTCTGTTGACTTTGTATGTAAAGGATTTATGATAAACTGTTTGGAATAGAAACGTTATTATGGTAAAGTCTCAAGATTTTAAACGATATTGTAAAATGGTTTTCTGGTTAAATAAAACGCACGTAATTCACCATTATGTATAAGACATTTTGTCTATTTAAATACCATAAAAGTTGGAAATCATATTTTTTATGAATAAATACGCTATAACCCGACATAGGGTTTTGTTTTTTTGATTTTTCCACTGCATTCCTGAAAACCATAAGTTTCCAAAAGAGCGAATGTGTACATTACAGTTTCCATTTTTATATTACAATTTGAAACACTTGAAATATAGGAAGTTGAAGAAAGTCTTATTTGCATCACAAGGCTTATTTAATCGTATTATGGCGATTGGTGTACAAAGCGCACTGCAAGTGCCAATTATGCATGCAAGCACTCAAGACTCGGCCAGCAACAGACACCTGCTCTCAGGTGCATATTGCTTCAGAAAATATTGTGTAGTAAAAATGCATTTGGGTTCATATTGGAAATAAGATTGCACATTTATTAACTGCTTGTCACCACATGGGAAAATGCCATTATTGCTTTAAGTAAACTAGTTTGGCAAAATTGACTGCATTAAAATTTTAGAAACGTTCCTATTATATCTAAATACCAGGTTTTTAGAAAACTATTGGCATTGGAATCGCAAGCAACGGTATATGGAATTCATCGAGAAATAATAAAACGTAAATAATGAAAATTCCTTCAGATGAACGAGATAATATTTAGGATTAATGTATCTGTGGTAAATTTAAAATGCACAAAAATACGTGTACTGGGTATGCACAGTAATGGGTTCCTATAATTTGGCTACTATGAATCAAACCTTTGTTCATTTGTCACTTGTGAAATTGCACGATACCCAAAATCCTCTTGAAATGAATCTGTGAAAGATATGGTTGAAAATATCTAGAATAGTTTTCTAGGAAGCCAACAGAAAGCTTGGTTTGCTATAGGTGCAATAATGAGCAGAAAAGGCCAACACACGTCGCCTGCGTTCTAACAAATAACGTGTTCGCTTTAAGGAAATGAATGTAGGATAGTTCGGCGTGTAATTTGTAATTGTGTAGGTGAATAATGTCATCGAAATAATATGCACATCTAACTTCGAATATAGCTGTTGTTCCTTGAAACATTCAAATCATGCTATATTATCAATATTACCAAATTTTATTTAAAGTATTACAATTAGAATTAAAGTACATTACATACACATATATACAAGCTAAGTCGTCGTATATGTAACAATTTTAAGCTTTAATACTTCCAGCTAAGCCTTCTCTTTTGTACAACGAAACTGTCAGAGTATCGCTATCTGGATGATAAAAGCCAACAACCAGATTTTTCAATTTCTTTAGATGTTGCCACATCTTTGACTTGTAGGCGTTGGTTAAAATTTCAGTAGAATTTAAGTTGAACATAAACTTTGGAATATGTTTTCTAAAATTTGTTTCCGTGTTGACTGGCATGCCAACGTTTACACTCATCTTGCTGAAACCAGTGTTTGCACTGTGTTTAAAATTTTCCTTAAGGTTCGGGTTTGCTTGGTTGCTAACAAAGATCCTTAAAGTTGACATGTTTTCCAATGTATGACGTAACGAATTATTTGATTCAGGCATTTTCCCGTGTCCATCCGATCCTTTGAGCATAATCCCGTCTGACTCACTGCACCAAATTCTATCCATCATTTTTATAACGTCTGGCCAATTTGGTAATCCTGCTGGCAGCTGAACAGAAACCTTACAAACGTTTCCTTTCATCCGGCTTGCAATATTTAAGAAGACATCTGCAGAGCTTAAGTATAAACTCAATGTGTGCAAATTTGGCACGTCAAAATAATGAATATCGTCAAAAGTTTGGTTTTGGATCCGATTAAAAATCTCCAATATTGCAATTTGCTTATTTGTTTCACAGAGTCCGCATAAAATTGCGTATGGCATGTCCAAAATTTTTACACGCTTAAGATTTTCAATTTTAGTAAAAGGGTTTTCGGTCACTGTTTTTATCAACTGGCTTTGAATTTTCGGGCAGGCCGGTTGTACTGTAACCTTGCTAAAATCCAAATTAAGTTCTTTTATATTTGGAAAATACTTTAACAAGTTAAGCATGAGCATATAGTGGTCGCTTGTAATTTGGACAGTGTTGAAAAATTCAATGCCCAAGTACCAAATGTACTGGCCGTAAAATTCAAGCAGTCTTTCAAGTTGCGCAACAAAGTTCAAATAATTTGGGGTCAAATCACTAATGCAAATTAATAAGCCCCTACTAATAAAAGGATTTCGGTCCGTTAAAAAATGCGTGGACGCAAAGTGAGACAAAAATCTTGGCAGATTATCGCCTTCTTCATAAAAGTCTTCGAATATTGCATCACATTCTACATCACTAATGCAGTTTATACTTTGGTAGTAATTGTCCACTGCTGCACACCAGTTTTTACAAACTAACCGCAACTTTAAAATTTGCTTGCGACACTGCTTTACAATTTCGGCAACTTGTTCATCGTTGTTGTTCTCTCCCAGCTCTGCAATTTTCTGATCATTCTCAGAGTTTACAACACTAAGACTAACTTTTTTATCTAAGATTTTAAGCACTGAAGAAAATTTAAACTCTGGTGCCCTATGTAAAGTTATTCGCCAGAATAAGTAGGAGGATTTTTGAAAGTTTTCAAAATCATCTGCTTGTTTTATTTTGTTTGCGATAGTGAGCCAGATCTGAAAAAGAAAACAGAATATTAAACTGGGTGTCTTGTTGAAATAAAGATAGAAAGTAATTTAACCCATGAAAAAATTTACCTCTTCTGGAAAAATATTTAGTAGGCGTTGATCGTCACCTAATTCCGGAAGTTTGGTTGTACAATGGCTCAAGTAACTTGCTGATGTAATATTGACCGCACAAGAGTTTTCCTTCTTGGCCTTTTTTTGAACCTGATTTGAAGCCATTTTAGTTGAAGCTATGTAGAAGATTTTGAACGCTTGATGTTCATCAATACTTATTATGGAAACTTATAATAAAACTCTGGTAAAAATTTAAATAGCAAAGGAACTGTTCTTAACTCAATAAGACCAACAATCAGAATGAAATATTAAAGAAGTTGTACATTCTTTTAATGTCTAGTTTTTCTGTAAACTCTTTTCTACCTCCAGGTACTACAAAAAAAGTCAATACTTGAATCAACACCTAAAATTTTTAAAGTACCTGTATACGCACAGGATTAGCGCATATATGCAGCTTGGAACAAAGCATTAAAAAAGGTGAGAGAACAACGGGGAGGGTTAATCCTTACGTTTTCCATTTAAACCTGGTGTTCGAGTACAACACAACACGGATTTAAAACAGAAATTTCTTGGCTACGTGACTTTATGCACAACTTGTTAATTGTTACGCTTTCATTTTATGGACTTGACAATCATGTTAGGATTACTAATGCCTTTTAGTAAAAAAGATTACACGATGTACTTTCAGGTAAAGATTCTTGAATCCCGGAAAAATGCGCTTAGTCTTATGTATTTAAAAATATGAAAGCAAAAAATACTCTTTAGAAATAGATTGTTTGCAATATTAACCGAAGCTGAACTATAAATAAAATTTGGAAATGACTCGAACTTTACTGATTGTTTCATTTTATATTATTTATTCTACAAAACAATGTTCTGTTTAAAAAAAACTTTTCTTTGACAATCTAATGTAACAGAAGTAAAGGCGTTTTTATCACAAAGCATTAGAAACCGCCTGCGCCTCCCCAATTTTCTCTTCATAACGAATCATTCTTCTTATTTAGTAAACGCTTATTTTAAACAAGCATATAAACCCAAATAGTATAAGTTTTCTAAAAATTTATACAGCCGTCGTTTGGAGTAGGAATATGTAAAGGACCTTATTCAAGTTCTCACTACACTGGGCCCCTGCCTTAACTTTTCAACTACAAGAAGAATGGTTACAATTTATAGCTCATTCGAAAGAGCAACTCAAGTACTATTATGCCACAGTTCAGTTATGTCCCGATTCACTTGCGCATGGTCCGATTTTTGCAAAAATATCTTGCTAAAATCAATTACATTAGGCATTACCATGCTAGATAAAACCTAGTACCTTTGTAACAACAAGTAGAATGGTGAGAAGTAATAACTCATTAATTAGAGCAACTCAAGCACTATTACGCTACCGTGCAGTTGTGTCCCGATTTGCTTGCGCATGGTCCAATTTTTGCAAAAATATTTTGCAAAAATCCACATCAACAGACATTTCTATGCTATATGAAAACCTCATAGTTTGTAAAAATCGGACCATGCGCAATCAATACGGGACACACTTGTTGTGTGGCCTAATAATGCTTGAGTTGCTCTTTTAAATGAGTTATTACTTGTAACCATTCTACTTGTTGTTGCAAAGATACTAGGTTTTATATAGCATGGTAATGTCTAATGTAGTTGATTTTAGCAAGATATTTTTGCAAAAATCGGACCATGCGCAAGTGAATCTGGACATAACTGAACTGTGGCATAATAGTACTTGAGTTGCTCTTTCGAATGAGCTATAAATTGTAACCATTTTGCTTGTAGTTGAAAAGTTATTGCATGGGCCCTGTGTAAAGAGAACTTGAATATGGCCCTTTATAGTTAGCCACAAAAATATTTGAACTTTTTTTTTATTCTGCAAAATAAATATTTGCAAAACAACCATCAAAAATATTCCGTAATTAAAGAAAAATTATCCGGACTATTGATACGCAATATTGGTAGATAGTGTTCTAAGTTGTTGAACACTGTAACAAAATTCCAACCAGTTATATTGTATCGATAAAAATGCATTTCGTACGTAAGCTTATTTTAGAATCAGTCAAATGTTTTGAATTTGCTGGCATAAGATTACTTTCATCCTCCAAAATGAAGTTTAAACCGCGCTTGTTTTGAGTATTCACGTTTGCGGTATTCTATCTGTTAAAAGCCTACTAACATGAGCTATAAGATTAGGCCGTGAACGCCATTATTCACGCATATGATAAGTTAAGTTGATTTTCTCGGAAAATATTTTGAATGTTACTTTAAATTTTTTGCAACCCGGAGAATGACTGATTATTGGAGAGTACTAAAAGTGCTATTGGAGAATATTGCTAATGCTAATGTTGTCAAGACCAATAGATTGTGCACCTGAAGATTCATGATACCTATTTAACTACGGTATGCTTTCTGCGTGCAGCTTTTCTAACGAAACAATAACATTTGGTTCCTTATTACTTTGCCACAAATTTTGGTGAAAATAGCTTCTTCTACATGTTTCTGTTATGATAAATTTAGTATTTGAGAACAAAGCCTACGTTAAGCGACAAGGTTGAGTGTTGCTTCACCCCAATACTTTCAGTGAACAAAGATTCAACCTCGTTCCTTCAGAACAGAAGCAATTTTGTTTTATAGTGTGCTCGTGTATATTAATAATTACACCAGACGCGTCTGCAGACAAATGTTTTTTAAACAAATCAATTTTAAATCAGGCAGCTATTTTTTACCTTGACAAACGTAGCCACTTACATAATTTATATCCAGCCGTGCAGCGACAATCTCATAATGCTTCACTGTGGATGAATACAGCGATGCAAAAATTCATATTTGTATTAGTTTACATATTACTATAAAACAATCAACAGAACGCGTAATGTAAGCGTTGGTACACATGGTGAGTGGCATGTAATGTAATGTGTCATTTCAATTTATAAATACTTTAAAATCTTACGGTATAAGTTGTTTTTGGACTTGTTTGCTGTGTCCTTTTACACAGGCTAATATCTTTTGCATTACGTATTCGTAACTTTAAAACTATACAAATTGATTTACCTCAGCTAAACTTATGTTTGAGGACGAGTTTCGGGGTAATTTGCAGTCCAGCTTTTAAAATGTTGGTAGTGTAATCACGATGGTACCGCAGAACATTTATTTATTCATTTGATCATAGGACTACGTCTGTGTTATTTATTGGTAACAAGAAATCTACAGCATGTCCAAGGAGTAGGATGACAAAATGTATGCATTTATAATAACTTACATAAGGGCAATTTCAAGCAGACAAAGTTATGCTTGGATACATTAAACTTAGTAGATTTTAGTGCTATATAAGTTTTTTCAAAAAACTTTACGATATTGCAGTAGCTTGATGTTGAATACAGCAATATCGATTTTCATTTTTCCAGATTTTTCGTAGAACGATCATATCCCAAGTAACACAACCGTTAATAAACTGTGTATAATCCGTACCGCTCTAGCGTTAGGATTTCGTGTCTAAATGCAACACTTGGTGATAAATAATCCTTACATTTTTTTGTGTATCGATAATGCACATAGAAAAATTCACAATTTCCTCATACAGTTTTTATGCATATATTTCAGTACGTTTTATGCACCATGGTATCGATATCTATTCACATATTATTTGTAGTTTATTCAATGTTTCAGAGTATGAAAGCACTCTTTTTATGCACATTAACAATGAATTTTAGACATGGAACAAAAAATATTCATTTTTAAATTTTATTTAAGCAAACGATTTATTACATAATGGTATACAAAAATATCGATTTTTAAAAGGTAATGCAACACATTTCATTAACAGAATATCTTTAGAACATACAATTACATTATCCAACAATTCTTCTACGAATTGAATGCCAAATAGTAAACTATCAAACGGATAAGATAAGACATAACTTTGGGTTTGAAAATATGACACCTTCACACTTGTACTATTAGTGTGCTCCCTAACTAAACAGATTTTATTGGTATGTGTTACATAAAAGTTGTCTCTACGAAGCCTACGGAAGTCAGTATTCCTTTGAACACGTTGAAATAAAAAATCTCTTTCATAAATTCTCTTGACAAGTTGAGATAAATGATAGTTATTTGACCGCAACGCCCGTTTCAAAACTTGCATATGATTTTCAAACGGAAAAGCGCTAAAATTGTCAACTGCACCGTGTATTTTTACGTCTAAGTGTAAGTGTGTTAGCATGTGAACATTATATATCAAGCATTCACTGCCGTATAAATTTGCGAAATCCTTATTAAATTCAAAAAGTAACTGGCCTGCATATTCAATCCAATCGTTTCGCTCTGCTGCCTTTGACGCTAAAATGTACATTGCAGAATGAAACTTCATAAAATGACAATATTTTTCATTATCTAGTAGTCCGCTTAAAACTACCGGACCAACATAAAGCATGAAAGCACGATATTCTGTAGCCTTCCAGTTACGTAAGTCATTTAAACTTCTAGGTTTTCTAGCAAATTCTGACGGCATGTGAAGCCTGAGATCAACTAATCGTTTTGATAAACACTTAATTACTTTTGGGGCAAGCTTATGTGGTTTTGGACCTTCTTTCCACAGTAATAGAAGTTTTTTCATTACTCCTAAGCAGCATAAATGCATATAATCGATTGGAACCTGAGTAATTATTCCTAACTTTAATTCTGTAAGAGGGCTGATTCCTCCGAACTTATCATGGTGCTTTTTCTATTTTCTGCTTACAAATGTCTCATCTGTATGATATTTTTCAACCTTATTACGACTAGGATACAACCTCCGCCCATCAACACTACTTCCTTTCCTGTAACAACGTTCGCAACCACAGTAACCATTATGACTTTTAATACACTTAATATAGCTTCTTGCAGGTGAATCAGCTATCACACAACGTATTCTGACAATGTATGTCCTGTTATTTACAACAATTCCCTCTTCTAATGATCGGATTTCGTCAACAAAAGGACGCATAAATTCTGACACACTAACAGGTTTCGTTTCTTTGCCATAGTAAACAGATATTGGAAAGACCTCTTTTGTCCTAGACTGATCTATGTATCCTAAAATTGGCCAAAATTGCAGTCGAGAGCTATTGCTAATTGGTAACCCGTCTATTCCTACAGTTATTGTAATCAAGTTACTAATATTACTAAGGTGATCTAAGTTTGGTAACTTACAAGGAACCAACCATCATTAATGCAATCAACAATTTTATCTTTAATACCAAAATGATACATCTTACCACCTTCTACATTAAGTAGCATAATTGTACGTGGCGTTTTTAGCAAAGTTCTTGCATCTCGCGGAATTTCTTGATGTGGCTGCCAATCTCTTACAAGTTTTAACAAATCACTTAACGCTACATGAGTTATATTATGTTTTAAAGCCCATCTACGCAACTGATCTAAAATTGAAACCTTTTCAACTATACTATCTGGAACGTTACAATTACAATCGCTATTTATAACACTGTTATAAGTATTAGTAGCTTCTATCGGTTCGAAATTAGTTTCCGTTGAGAATAAGACTGGCGGATGGTTGGTTGGTTGGTTGTGAACCTGACGAATCTGATTCAGCGATTCCTGAACGGCCTTCCGTATTCTCCGCCTCCTGGTGCTCCGCGCCACGTTGCTTGCCTTCATTTTTCTTGGAGGGTTTTTCTTTGGCATTACGAAACCAACGTGACATGTAATCGTTTATAGCGTCATCTGTGGTTTTGTGGTTACTGGGTGACAGATGAATGGCTTCTAAATAACCACAACAGAACAAAACAGCAATAAACAACTAATTTATATTATCAGTTTTATAAAATCTGACCATGTACTGTATTCGTGAGCTTACCACGAATGCTTTTAGCTAGTAGTGACCTTCCAAACGGTAATTTACCGGAGATTGCTGTAAATCGTATCTTCAGCGACATTTCATGGCTAACAAGGACACGTAGAATGTTGTATACGTTCTTGGAAACAGTCTCGCCCCCAATTTTGGACAAAAGCTTAACCTAAAGAGGTTTGAGAGTTTGATTTAGTTTAGTTTAGGAACAGTCACAAACTAAAGAAGGACTCTATTATTGGAATTATTACCAACTCTCGATACTCCGATTCATTTGCTAAAACTGCTTCGACTTCTGATAGCTGCTCTTCTGAGTCCACAGGTAGCTTTTTGAGAATCTGTGTCGAACCCTCAGGGCCCTTCCCTTGTGCGGCAAGAACCTGAAGAAGCAATGTTTTAAGTTCTTTCACCTCAGACTTAAGTTCCTCCTGTTTCTCAAGTACAACCGCCTGAAAATCTGATGATTTAAATCATTAAACTAAATTAATGTTAAGTTTAAGATCACCACGACAAATTAATAAGTAAAAAGGATAGATTGTTTTGGTCAACGTGCTTTTGAATTCCTGCTGGAGATTCCAATTTCCGTTGTCCGCCTCTCGTGTTCCAGGAAGCGTTGGGGCACTGCGTTGTGGACGTTGAATAATTGGCCTGCTTGTAACTGGTGTAGTTGGAGCAAAGTAAACCGAGCTGGGCTGCACGTCACTTGGATTCTGCGAACCCGAAAATCCCTGAACAGTTGATTCAGAAGTGTGCTGACCGAGTGCTGACCCAATTACTGAAACCATTACAAAAGGATTAGTTGAATTTATTTGAAGCTTTTAGTATTAGTCAGCATTCAGCAATTAGTATTACCTGATTTTCCAACACTTCCCGTTAATTCGTCTTGGCCAAACGGTTCTGATGCACCCGCTGCTACAAAGGTCAATGTTAAATCAGCTGAAAATGAAATTCATTATGTTTTTAACTTTGATGGGAGACAACATTTATGTTCCTGGGTAAAATTACTCACGCATAAAAAATCCTGAGGTTGGTGCCACTAACGGACCAGAGCCAGAACCAGCGTCAGATGTTTTTCTCCGTTTGTCCACGTCACTGCTTTCAACATCAGAACTGCAAAGATATTCTCGAGCCTTTTTGTTTGCTTTCCGAAGGGTATCTGGTTGTTAAATTTCAAAGTGTTATTTCTAATGACCGATGCACCGGATACCAGTTACAAAAACAACAATTAAATTAAATTATACACTCACCGTAGGTCTTGACGACTTTGCAAGCATACAGGGTATAGTCCTTCCCAGGAGAGTATTCCGGATTTTTTAACAGCTCTGGAAGATTTGGTGGGGCTGGGTTTGGCCACGCACATTTGTCAGGTTCTTTTAATAGCCTGGATGGAACCACCTCAACCTCGTTGTTTAAAAAATCAACAACGGCAAAACGCTTGTGAGTTGATGTGGTTTGGGAATCTGAAGGATCCATTTCACCTGGGAATCGGTACTAATTTTGCTTAAAAACTTTTTATTGAAAGTGATGATTTGTTCTAATGTCCAAAAGCACAGGCAGTTGACTAACCAACACAACCCTACTGGCCATCTGAGTATGCTGGTGAGCGGCTTTCGCGCTTCTCTGCACCAACCGACAACTTTTATACAATGCACTGCTCATTGCCAAATGTACCGATGTTTTTCAATGCGACTTATGCGTACAAAATGTAAACCAAAAGTTGATGATAAAAATATGAACGAAGTCAATAAGGATTAGGTGAATAAAATTATGTATGGAATCTGTACCAGCATTAAGGTAATTAAACGGCACAGAATTTGTGAGCTTTTAGGTGTACATAAGAACCCATACTGTTACATTGTGGTTAATATATCGATTTTTATGCATATAAAATTACTCACGGTTTCCTAACAAAAGAGCGCTTCTTATACACAAAATATGAATCGGTGTTACTTGGGATTTAATCCTTTGCCTACTCTCTCTCGTAAAAGTAATTGTACAGTTATGAACAATGAAAGAGTCCCCAAAAGATGGGCATTCAAATGAGCTATGACACTAACTTTGAAACCACGTACCAAGGAAATCATGGGAAATTCAATTTTTAGCCATTTTTGAAAGAACACTAAATTTTTTTTAAAAAAGTTCTTCCAAATGTTCGATGTGATCAAACTTAGCATACAAGTTATGAAATTATATTTGTTTATCATTGTTTGTAGCCCATTTTCTTAGCTTTTCCAGACTGTGCAAAGCAAAGTACTTGTAGTGATTGCATTGTAGAAAAAATCCTACCAATAACCAAAAGCTCGTAATTTAAGATCACTTGATCCAAAATCGTCTGTGCACAAAAATGCAAGGAAAATGAAACTAAAGTTCTGCTCTGAGATTGTAGAGAAATGAATTGTGAGTACATTGTAGAAATCGATTTGTAGCCATAAGTTACTTGGAACCCGCAAAATAAGAATAAGTATACGAAGTACACAAAAATTTTAGTACCGGGAAATTTCGTAGATGGCGTCACATAATTTAAAATGGCATCATGGAGAAACGGAAGGTCACTGGATCAAGAGATTTTTTGCACTTATACCTAAAGGATAGCTTAATCATAATGTACTAGGATTGTTTGTTAAAAACGTGTTTGTGAATTTTTATAGGAAATTGAATTTTGTCATCCTACTTCTTGGACATGCTGTATTTTAATGTTCAGGCTTACATCAAACGATAAGTAGCATCAGAGGAGTCGAGAAAAGGGCATAAAGAATTTTGATAAGTGGGGAAAAATAATTTTCAAAAATATGGTAATCTGAGGTTAAAAATTTTGATTTTTCAATACAAATATTCCGTATTGCACCAAGGGCTTATAAAATGAAATCAAGTGCGCAAAATATGAACTTGAATTGTAAGGAGAAACGGCTGGTAGGGTTGGTGTGTTAAGCTAATAATGTAATGTAAGTAGAAAAATCCAAATGACCTTTAACGCCGCAAGATCCTGTTTTTACAAGGTAGCAAAAGCAGAGTTTAAACGAGGCATAATCACAAATGAATTCAATTTCTTTTCATATTAATATTGATATGAAAAGTTTTGATACAAACCACCTAAGGGTTTTAAAAACAATCTATCAAAACCATGTAAACAACAAGGAAAATGTATTCCTACACAGAAGTTTTCTCAGAATGAATGCAGTGATGGCAAAGTAAATTAATTAATTAAAAAGTTAAATTGCAATTGTGTTTGTGTAGTTGCAACAAGATAAATATAAATGAATTTAAACTGTCTAGGAAGCTTTCCTGAGGAATAAATTCAAATTGTCTCATGTCCAATATTTTATATATATTAGTGCATACTCCAAAGGACTATGCAACCTAAGGGCAAAAATTTTGACCTCCCAGTTTATTGTTGATTCTGATAAAGCTTTAAAAGCTCTACAATTTTGCAATTTAAAGTATGTCCTTATCTCCTAACGTTGCTGAGATATGAAGGAGTTTGTAATTTTCGCTCCCATAAGGCCCCATAGTAAACATACTTTTTTCAAACTCGTGGCTACCCATTGCGCCCACTTTTGATTTCCAATTTTGATAGCATTTTGAAAAGAGCTTTAAATGAGGATGTTTTTCAGAAGTTACCGGAGTGGTCTTCTTGCAAACGTCGAAGTTGTGGTAGGTCAAACTTGGAGGTGTTTTTTCGGAACAACTTTCATTTAAATCGTTATAGCTTCCACTACACACCTCCGATTTTCAATGTTAATACCAATATTAAAAGAAGAATTTCTGTAGATTCTACTGTAGAAAAAATCAGGACAAAATGTCTGTAGTTGCAAAAGTTATGAAGCTATAACCTTGGAGGGGCTGTTCGAGAACCCTCAAAAACAGCCCTTTTTCAAGTCAACGTTTCACCCCCGGGCCCACCTTTGATTTTCGATGTTAATAGCAATTTTGAAAGCGATTGTTCAGGAGATAAAACTGAGAAAAAACTGGAGTGGTATCTTTCCAAAACCAAGACTTATCAAACAGAAGATGCTAAAGTATCATCTATTCACAGAAATAAACATGTATTTTTACATTGAGTCGTCAAAGTTTGCAATTTTGGAAAGATACCACTCCAGTTTTTTCTCAGTTTTATCTCCTGAACAATCGCTTTCAAAATTGCTATTAACATCGAAAATCAAAGGTGGGCCCGGGGGTGAAACGTTGACTTGAAAAAGGGCTGTTTTTGAGGGTTCTCGAACAGCCCCTCCAAGGTTATAGCTTCATAACTTTTGCAACTACAGACATTTTGTCCTTATTTTTTCTACAGTAGAATCTACAGAAATTCTTCTTTTAATATTGGTATTAACATTGAAAATCGGAGGTGTGTAGTGGAAGCTATAACGATTTAAATGAAAGTTGTTCCGAAAAAACACCTCCAAGTTTGACCTACCACAACTTCGACGTTTGCAAGAAGACCACTCCGGTAACTTCTGAAAAACATCCTCATTTAAAGCTCTTTTCAAAATGCTATCAAAATTGGAAATCAAAAGTGGGCGCGATGCGTAGCCACGAGTTTGAAAAAAGTATGTTTACTATGGGGCCTTATGGGAGCGAAAATTACAAACTCCTTCATATCTCAGCAACGTTAGGAGATAAGGACATACTTTAAATTGCAAAATTGTAGAGCTTTCAAAGCTTTATCAGAATCAACAATAAACTGGGAGGTCAAAATTTTTGCCCTTAGGTTGCATAGTCCTTTCTATAATTATAAACTTTAGGATTTCTATTTTCTTTAAATACGTACATTTGGGAGTGACAACGCCCAAATACTTAAAAATGAAAACAGTTGCCTGTGTAATTAATAAACAAGCGTTCAAAAGTAAGCAACCAAAGGCACAGGTAAAGGTTTCTTCTCTGCGGTTCTGCTTTCGTGAAAGCCACTGATTGATTTGGTTTTAAGAGTTGTTCTAATTTGTGCACTATCCAAAATAAATATTCAAGCTAAGGTTTAAATTTCAAATACTCTTTAATTTTAAACCTAATTGATCAGGTTTGGTTCTAAAAATGTTCTAAATACTGAAATAAATATCGATTATAGTACACTTACAAGAAGGTTCTCCTTTTTAAATAATTTCCTTTTATTATTATCATATAAATACGCACATATTATCGTAGTAACATCTAGTTCACTTTAACATGCATGTGTTGATGTGTTGTACATGACAAATTAACGCAACTAAAAATATTTCGCCGAAATGAAACTTTGCTCTGCTATTTCATTTGATTGTAAAGCAACCATGCGACCCTTTTACGTCTTCCTGTTCACATCAAATAAATTTATTATTACAAGAGCCTGCTTTCTGGCATTCAAGGTACATGACATTTACTTTGAATGCACAGTGTGCCTTCACGTATCTCATTTTTTCACAAAATACACATTATTCAGTTCATCCGTGTCGGTTGAGTATGAGAAAACTGTGTGAAAGCGCAAATAAGAGCACAAAATTGAACAGTTTATTCATAAAGGACTCTCAGTGGAATCCCTTACAAAACGAAACAAACAAAGAACCAAAAGTTCTTACCTATTCATTCCCCACTCCTGCTACAGGCAAACTATTCACACGTTTTCATCGGAGACCAAACCCGTTTGATACCATTTAATTACACACACGTATGTTGGACGTCCATCTGTCCCCCAAAATTTTTTTTTGCTTTAAAAAATGCTTACTTCTTTGTTTTTTTATAAGGCAATTATTCTCAGCCCTGTAAAATAAAAATTCTACCTATCACAGAAATGCATTTCTTCAAACAGGGCACACGTAAGCACACCAAACCATCTAAAATACAGTATTGTCCACTTTGCTACTTCAGTCAAAACATTCATACAATATGTTACCAAATCACTGCATACATGCAAATTCTCATAAAACACTGCATTGCGACTGCACGCTTATTATGTCATATTATCTGGATTTTTAAACTTTTTTATACATTTGCAATGAATAACCCCCTATCATTATAAAACCTCAAGCAAGTAGCAACACAAATAATGTTACATACTACCCTACTCAGAAAGTGCATCCCTTTCTATTGTTACATTTTTTGTGCCCTTTTTTAACAATACCCGATTTTTTGCTCTTCTTGCGATGCCGGGTTTTAAGAATGGGGTGTACTCTATTCACTACATTGTACAAATTATATAATAGTTCGGGACTAGCATACGCCGACTAAGGAAGAAGGGGTTTTGGTTAAAAGGGGAAAGACATTAATATGGGACTGTATAGAAACCCAAGCCGGGCGGTACACCTGGACACTGTGAAACAGAAGCCTCTCTACACCGATGATTCAGCTGAAATCACAGTGCGGGTTTTGTTGTCCGTTGCTCAATCTTTGCAGCTTGTGATTTAAAGGGAGTTTTGCAGGGAAACGACGCTTGTGCTTTTATTTGATTCTCGGCAGATGAACGCAAAATGCTTGGCATTCAGCAGAAAGCCTTCGAGGGGAGCAGCCGCTCCATTTTGAGAGGCTAAAATTTTGTTTGTAAATATTTTTGTACAATTTTGTGAATTCGTCCGTTACTGTCCACTCTATTGTTGTTTTACGAAGTTGTGTGAGTTTTTGCTCTTTGTATAGCATTGTTTGCTGAACAAGCGGCGAAGGAGAATTATTTTCGTAAGATTTTCTTCTTTTTCAAGCAGATTTACTAATTTAACATATATTATAAGTTTGGTTATAAGTGTGGATGTTTTTTGCGAAATTTGTGAATTTGTGTATAAAAGCTGGTAATTGATTTTTTTTGTAAAATTTATGCTTTATAGAGTTACCGTGTTCCGGTTTGACAAGAGCCCAAGTGTAGCCTATTAGGTGTTCTTGTTTGAGCCATTTGAGTTAGGATGCTCGTTTTGAAAGATCGACTGATTATTATGGACCGCAATTTATTTTCAAGTGGGTACGGCAAGAGGCGCAGATGGGATAACCCGATTTGAAATGGTTGACTTGTAAGCCAATTTGATAAAACAGAATTAGCTTCATTAGTTACTTGATACGAAAGTTTCGTGAAGAGACTGAAATTGAAAGTGAAAAACGTTTGTCTTTTTGTTTTCCAGGAAGATACGATTTGACCTCCAGTATAGTGCTTGAAATTCATTGAATGACGAACCTGAGGTGACGGAAATGGTGGAAAAGTCACGGGGACTACTAAACCAAGATAACTGAACCCTGGGTGTAAATCAGGAATGCTGGTTTTGGACTTGGATATTTGAAGTAGGATGGGTAAATATCTTTGCTTCCAAATAGCACAAATACGAAAATAATTATAACGGGAACAACAATCAAAACAAAGTGTCAAGCTAAAGATTTTTAAGGCGCAAGTTTTTTAAAACAGTAGAGTAGCTAAAGGTAAAGCTTTTCTGCTAATAGTTGAAAAATATTTTAAACAAAGTTAAAAAAAATAATGAAACATTTTGTAAAAGTAAAATTTACAAATTGTTATTTTTTGTCAATATTTTGTCTGCAAAGACCATGGTCTACGTAGAGTTTCAAGGCCCTTTATGGAACATGTATAAAAGATTTAAGGTTTATTACAGAATCTTCGTAATATAATATATTTCGTCGGTTAGAACTGGTGCTAGAAATGTGCCAGAGCTAATTCTCTGCCACTCTCGCTTGACCATTTAGAATAGTTGTAGTTGGTTTTAAGAACAGGAGAAATTTTAATCGCCGGTCTGATTTTTTATACGCAAAACGGAGTTTCGTAATTATTCTGAAATGCTGGAATGTTTACCAGACTTACCCCAAAATATTCGGATTGAATACAAATTGAAAGTAGTTGCAAGTTTTGGCTGTTAAAGTGGTCCAAATTATGTATAAACTTTAACGTCGCAAAAAAATGCAGAAAATTGTACTTTCTTACCGACTTATAACGTTTGATCCAAAACTGCAATAGCTTACATTAGCAGCAATACCTACTAGGACAAAATATTGGTGATTACACGAGATAGGAGATGAAAACTATCCTCTCTGAAAAAGTATTTTGAGGAAATCAAGATAGCAGTTGTTAAAATTCCATTTGGTCCGTTGCTATAAATTTCATTACGTAGGACTATGAGCACTCTGTTCATAATAGCCGTGCAGAGCACACAGTTGAAGTTATGCCTAAGAGCAAAGCATATTATTATGCCACTCTCTCTCCTTTATACTCGCTTGCTTCTTTCTTGCATCTTGTGTAAAGTTGGCTATTCCGCGCACCACTCTTTTACTGTGTGGTGTGTAAACTAGCCATCTGCAAAAGGTATAAAACGGAAACCGGAAAGGGATTGCGTACGCTTTGCTTCTTGACATGACCTTTTACCGTGCGCTCTGCACGGCTATTACGTACAGACTGCGCAAATTCCTACGTAAGGAAACTCAACAAGAGATCATTTAGGATTCTGACAATTGCTATCTTGATCTACTCAAACAGCTCTATTAGATTTGATAGGTTTCATCTCCTATCTCTTGTGTCACCGAAAGGTTCTCCTAGTTATTTCAAATTTCAAAGTCAGACGTTTTAATTTTGATTTTTTAAATTACAATAAATTTGGTCAGCACCTAAGTGTTTATAAATATTTGTTTAAAAGAAGTTATAGCGTTCACGAAATTACTTCAGTATTTGTAGCAAGACTAAATGTAGAGTTTGTTTTGTGAGGTTGTAAACAATCAGTTTTAGTACAGAAACTCCGAGTCGTGGAGTCCACGAGAAATTAAAGCTTACAAATATGATCCACGCTGACTGTGTGCGGTTACATTGGATATAGGTATGATTATTGTAAAAATGTCGCCTTAATGCTGACGTTTGGAAGCTTCATTTAAAATAATCATATATCAGCGGTAATCACTAAACTATTTACAAAGAAAACCTGTTAATTTCAGTTCCAGAAACTGCTGGCATTCAAGCCGCATGCAAGAAAATTTCCAAAATAATGTAATTTAGGAAACTTGTTCATATTACTTATACCTTAATGTAAATCTACAATTCAAATTTATAACTGTATACATGTTTCAATTTGAATTTTTTTTCATATAATAGTTCTATCAATTTAAAGAAGAAGTTTTGATATTTTTGTAAAGTTTGAGTATTTGATGCAGATTAGGCTCACTGTTCCATGTTGCAAGGTTTACTAGTTAACTATTCTGTTTATTTTCTCTGTGGTTATTGAAATGTTTATGTCAACTGTTATTATTATTATGCGTGTTAATAATACAGAAACCTGTCGATACCATGACTAAGCAATCTTAGTTGTATTTCAATTGTAATTGCAAAATAGGCTAATTTCAGTAATAGATTTTTCATTTCCTTGAAGTATTAAAATTATGAATACCAAACACTATGGTTACAATACAAGTTACAGATGAAACGTTTTAGTGACATCAATTTACTATAGGACAATATATGTCTCCACGAATACCTATTGTAATACGGACAAATTATGTACAAACTTATTCACAAGAGCCACTAACTTTATCTCAAATAGCGTTAGTGACCCAAATTTAATTTACAAAGTTATAACAACACAATTTTTCCTGTTATATTATGAAACCAAAAAATGACATTTTGTTGTTTGCAGAACTTTATTTTTTATGTTGTCAATTAGACAAGACTATGAAAACACGCATTTTTAAATCAGGTTCACTTACAAGTGTATAAATGATTTATATTTTGTACTAAAAAGTCTGGCTTTGTGCTGTTTAGTGGTTTAGTGGTGTTAGATGGTGGATGATTTCCACTCTTACTTAACATCATGTAGCTAGGGAAGTTAAAATCTGCAAAGAAGCTTTTAAAAGCTGTCATTGTTTAATACGCAAAATTTGTAGCATTTGGATGTTGTGCAAATTTGTGGCCAAGTCAGGCACCCATAAAATTCAAAAATGCTTTACGGATATTTACATTGCGTTTCTACGTTAAGTTGTTAGATTACTGTTTCGTACTTTGGCTGCTTACCTTCACCTGGAGTTGACATAAGGAAAACGTGGTGTAACTTGAAATTTAAGAAGGTACAAAGTGAGCTATTTGAAGCAATTTATTACTGCAACAATGTTGCTTGTAGTAATATATATTTAAAATATGATATCTAGGTTTAAGTAAGAAAAACAAAGTAAACAGGTTTCCTTTGAATTTACTCAATGGGGTATAGGGATAAACTTTTTAAATATTCAGCTGAAAAAACAAAATTATTTTACTGTGAAAACTAAGTTAGTTCAAAACTGTGTTCTATTTTGGAATTAAATATTCGTTTATCAAGTTTGGCAACCATTGCTGAACCAGAAAATATTGGGGGTTCTGAAACGTAAAATTTAATTAAAAGCGAAAATGTAAAATCTAATATAGTATCCTAGAAACCAGTTTGTATTATGATGGAATTATATATAAAGTTGTTTAGTTATGTACCGAAACATTGTGGTTCCAAACTGTCTTATATTATTAAGGACTGCTTACTACACAATGAAACTGGATTGTTTGAATGTACAAGCATACCTACTAATGAAACAATGTGTCAGAAAACATTCAATACCAATTTTTGATTGACCAAGTGGTATTGAGGAGCTGTGTAATTGTAAGTAAATAATTGTAATTATTCAATTTTCCATTTAACTTTGACGCCTTGGATACGTGTAATTTTATAGGAATAAAGTTTACCCCACCTTTAATTTTAAGAACTTATTATGGATATTTTGAATAAAAATGCATTTATGTCAAAACTCATAATTTGTAAAATGGTATTATTTGCTGGTGTTAAATGAAAGCAGTATGTGAATTTTGCAAATCTAGTTTCCAGTAATTTCTGCAATGCCTTGTAACTTTGAAAAGAATAAATACTCTTTCTTGCTAGATAGCATGAGAAATCAGCCTTTAAAGTTTTGGTTTGTGCACGGCATTCGTGACATGAGAATAAAAATTTATGGGTTAATGCAAAAAAGTTCTTTTGCAGGTGCATTCGGTATAATAAAGGTCACTTATATTATACATTTGAAAAGAATGAGTAAAAGACAAGGAATATTATTTCGTAGCAGTTAATTCCCTTCATTAAAAAGATATAAGGCGTTTAAAAATTTTAACATAAATAAAATAAACCTGCTTTATCACGTTCATCAATTCAACAAAAAGGCATAAAAAACCAAATGAAATATAAGGGACAACTTTTCTATCTAGAATTTCTACCCACACCATGGCACACAACAGAACAAAAGAGATCATACTACAGTCCTGCTGTGCTTCAATAAACCAAACATTTTTGTCAAAACTAAAAAGATCTTCCCTCTACACCCCAGATATTCTTTTGAATGTCACTAAAAAGATTTTCCCGACAATTGTTATTCCTTGGATTTTATTTTAGTAAAATCTTGTCCCTTAAAAAACATCAATAACTATATGTTCACTGTTGGCCTAAAAAATGTACACATTCATACAGATGATAAAAATAACGAAAATTCCTTTCTAGGCATTTTATTGCTGTTCTGTACTTCATAGTTGTACATGAAGGTCAGATTGAAAAACTCGGTTCATATTATGAACTTCGTAAAACGTTCCACAAAGCACATACACAATAACGCGACATTTCGGCTGAAGTTTCTAACGAAACATGATATTCTTGTAGGCTAAGACACTTTTCATTTCAATTCATGCACAACCCCCACCCACCAATTTTTCCTGGCGTTTGTCACAGAAATATGCATTTTATAAAAACCAAGTAGTTTACTTTTTTGTTCCATTTTTATCCATTCTCACGCGTTACGTATACATCCCTACTCATGTGAAGTACAAAATTTATCCTTTCCTAATATATCCTATTCAAGCGCGTATACAAAAAACACCTAACATGCCTACCAAACCTACCTCACAATACAGTTGTTGTGCCTATTTATTTGTTCATGTGATACGTTACCAATTTATATCATCCAATCTTACTTAAGTATGTGCATTTAACCATCCAGACGCTACACGACACTAACATAAAAAGCATTTATACAAACTTTTAATTAAATATCTATTGTATTTTTAAAATGTAGAAGCATTTGTGAGAAACGTCCCCTACAATACCGAAACCCAAAGCCATACAACTAAAGCTGCTACATAAAAATTTAGTCTGTAAGCAATTAAGATAATAGAGATAATAGGTAAATAAGTATACCATAGGAAAGAATGGGTTTTGTATTTCACATTTGGAAGGATGTGTTCGTAACGCATGAGAATGGAACAAAGCAGTAAGCTATTTGGGTTGAAAATTATGCATATTTTGGAGACAACACTTATCAGCTTTCGTACATTCTGTTATGCCCTTATTTGTTTGTTAACTTTCATCTCATTTTTTGACAAACTACACATAAACCAGTTCATTCGTGTGGGCTGAGTATGCCAAAAGCAGGTAAAAGCATAAAAGTCAATAAAAAAGCAGTCTATTCAGAAAGAACTCTAGCTGTAATCACAAACAAAACAAACAAAGAAATAAAAATGAGTACCTATTCATCCCACATTCCTGCTACAGTAAGATTATACATACGATTTTATCGTAAACTTCATCTTTTCCCATTTCATAACACACACGTAGGTTACACTTTCCTTTGTCCCCCAAAAAATACATTTTGCTAAAAAAATGCTTACTGCTTTCTATCTTTATAAGGCATTTATTCTTAGCCCTGTAAAATACAAATCCTATCTTTCCCAAAAATGCATCTCTTCAAACGCAGCACACATAAGCACACCATTCCATCTACAATACTGATCCCTGAACAAGGCTTGAGCTTCATTATGTGGTGCATACCACCTTTACAAAAACGATCCTTTTGTCTTTGCTTTGCCTGTTTATGAATGGTGTGTTCCCTATGCACATAAAATTGAATACAAAAATCGTCTAATCCTTTACAAACAGTATAAGTAAATTAAGGGCTCATATTCATAGAAAGAAGAGGTTTGGCTACATGGGTCCAAAATCTAGCGGAACACCGAAACACGGAGATATTGGACTGGAGTTCCGCACAGATTTATACAATGCCAGGTATTTTATTGGCCGTTGCTCCATTCTTCTAGCTTTGAATTTAAAGGGACGCACGGTTAGTTATTTTAGTCTTTTTGCATACTCCGGAAAAAGAAATGAAAGCTTGAGCATTCAGCATAAAGCCCCCAAAAGGTTCAAGCTCATTGTTCAAAGACTTTTCATTTTATCCCCAACACATACCAAATACATCAGCTTTTCTTTGTTATTGTCCACAATACATGCATCTGTTTTCCTAGCCTGATAGGTTACTGCTTTTTCCCATTTTTATTCATCCCCTTCAGTTACGTAGACCTTCTTATATATGTTAAACATATTAAGTATATCATTTCAAAAAAAAATATTTAGGTGCATCACCAAAAAAACACGCAATTCATCCATAAATATAATTTTAAGCCAAGTATGCCAAGTTATTATTCATATGACACATTACCAATCTAAACCAGCCAAGACTTAACCTTACTTAAGCAGGTGCATTTATTATTCCAGATACTACTCTACTCTAACCTATTAAGTATTATTGTAAAACTTTTAGAAAAATATGGAAAAGTGTGCGTAATGTATAAACATTTGTATGGAACAGCCCCTACAATATCCTAACCCCAAGACTTTACAAGTAAAGCTAGTTTCTAAAAACTTTATTCCTTTGTTCTCCCTAGAAAACGTTGAGCCTATTCTAAAGCGCATAATATTTTATCCCTTTGTCCGTGATTTTGCTGAGCCCTTTCAAATTGGGATGCCTACTAATCACTACATCGCGACTAAGGCTTTCTGATCAAAGAAACAATTTAACATGGGAAGTATAAGGAATCAACGCCGGGCGCGGCACCAGAATACTGACATACAGAACCCTTGCACAAATTTACTCTAAAACACAATGCCTTGTTTCTTTGTCCGTTGCCCAGATTTTCAAACTTTGAATTAAAAAAGCGATTCTTTGTTATATTGTTATTCCATTTTCTGTTCTCTGGACAGGAAATATGAAATTTGTGCACTGAGCAGAAAGCCTTCAAGGGAGCGGTAGCTCTCTCTCTCTCATGAAGGCTCATAGCTTTTTGGGAGAATTTTCTTATTTATAATGGAAATATTTTATACGTCGTTCGGCTATTAAACACACTAGGCTTCAAACGTTCAACAGTATTTTTCTGATGTTACTGAAAAAACGCTGGTGACTTGGGTAAGTTTTATTTTTCCTTTCAAGTGAACTAATTAAATTAGAAAGTGGTTGGACAGTTTATATTTATTTAAAGCGGTAGAGGTTTCCTAAAAAGTTTAATAGCATTTTAATATGTTCTTATTAAATTCCTATTAATAATTTTTTGATGTTTTTGATTTTAGGAATTGCTGTGTTCTGTTTCCAAGCAGTCAAATTTTGAATGGTCAACGAGTTTTTTCTTTTAGTAATTGGGATCATAAGGCTTTGCTTCTGTGAACTGGAATGTTGGCAAAGTCACTGTGATTCTCTGGTAGCCAAATCATCAGGCATGGTGAAGATTTCTGAATTTAAACTGGCTGAATGGTAAGTAGATTTTTAAAATTTGCTAGTTTTATTTTAGATGTTGGTAGTCATAAGACAAGTGCCTATTTTTAAAATAAATTCTTGGACGTGAACAAATCTTTTAATGAAAAAGTTTGTTGCGTTTTTTCAGCAAAGGCAGATGCTGGGCAAGAGAGATAGAGAATGGCTTACCACGGAGAAAGCTGGGAGCAAAGGACTTGAATTTTGTGTTAACATTCCAAGAGCTAGGAAGTGCAAGTGGTTTGGAAAGTTCAATCTTTAATGATTATAATCCCATATTATAATTATCGTCCGGTATTTTGGGTAAAACGAACAAACTTGTCCCACTAATGCTAAATCCCATGTTAAAATCAGATCAAATACTTAATCCCGTGTAAGCACTCCCAATGCTTAATCCAATACAAAAACTCCCAATGCTTAATCCAATACAAAAACTCCCAGGGGCGTATAATGTAACTTTTCCCTTAATCCGGGTTTAAACTAATCCTGCCTAATCCAAAATTTAATCCGAATTCCGTAAATTTTGGGATAATCCTGCGATTAAGATTAAGCGAGATTAAATTTAATCCGATTTTCAAAGGCAAGCGTAAATTGGCTTACGACCACCACTGACCGGTCGTAAGTTTTGGATTAACTTCAGTTTAAAGTATCGGATTGCATAACTTGAGCTAATCTCGCTCGAATAATCTTTCTGGATTAACTTGGGTTTAAACCAAAGTTACATTATTCGAATAATCCTAAAACGGGTTTAAACTCGACTTAAATCCAAATTTAAAGTTAGATTATACGCCCCCCAATGCTTAATAACATACAATAACTCCCAATGCATAATCCTACACAATGACTCCCAATGCTTAATCCCATACAATAACTCTCAATGCTTAATCCCGTTCAATAACTCCCGATGCTTAATCCCACACAATATCTCCCAATGCTTAATCCCATACAATAACTCTCAATGCTTAATCCCGTTCAATAACTCCCGATGCTTAATCCCACACAATATCTCCCAATGCTTAATCCCATACAAAAACTCCCAATGCTTAATCCCATACAAAAGCTTCCAATGCTTAATCCCATACAAAAGCTTCCAATGCTTAATCCCATACAAAAGCTTCCAATGCTTAATCCCATACAAAAGCTTCCAATGCTTAATCCCATACAAAAACTCCCAATGCTTAATCCCATACAAAAGCTTCCAATGCTTAATCCCATACAAAAGCTTCCAATGCTTAATCCCATACAAAAGCTTCCAATGCTTAATCCCATTTACAAAAATATAATGCTTAATCCCATACAAAAGCTTCCAATGCTTAATCCCATTTACAAAAATATAATGCTTAATCCCATTTACAAAAATATAATGCTTAATCCCATTTAAAAACCAATGCTGAATCCCATTTACAAAATCATATAGAAAAACGTAATGTTTAATCCCCATTCTAAAAACCAATGCTTAATTCCATTTAAAAGCAATGCTTAATCCTATATTGAAAACCACTGCTTAATCCTTTATTGAACACCACTGCTTAATCTTTTGTTAGTAGCAAGTATATAAGGAAGCAGAAATCGGAAAGCTTGCTTCAGTTGCGATCTACCTCTTCCCAGGAACGGACCAACTTTCTTCCACAGTGTAAACGACGGACTACTACTACAACTACATCATCATCATCATCAATTTCAAAGATTGTAAGTCGTTTTCTAACGCATATCTTACTGTTACTATCGGTTTACCGATCAATACAGTTGACTGTAAGTCACGAATCGTGCGGGTCGTAAAATTTGACGCATCATAATATTTTGTTATGCAATGCTAAATATCATGTTGAAATATACATGAATGCTTAATCCCGTATTAAAAAATACGTGAATGCTAAATATCATGTTGAAATATACATGAATGCTTAATCCCGTATTAAAAAATACGTGAATGCTTAATCACATGCGGAAATATACATAAATGCTTAATCCCATTATATATACATGAATGCTTGATCCCATGATATATACATGAATGCTTAATCCCATGATATATACATGAATGCTTAATCCCATGATATATACATGAATGCTTAATCCAATGAAATATACATGAATACTTAATCCAATAATAATAATACATGAATGCTTAATCCAATCCAGCGTTGAAATTTATATTTCTTCCGTGATCACATATACATAAAGTTTTAATTTCAAAGTCCAGTTTATGTTGTTAGTCTCAATATGTTTAAAATAGGGAACAACAAAAAATTTCGATGGACTGATGCAGTAAAGGCAAAATTATTAGTCATTGCTGATCAAATTGATGACCCAAACAAATGGGAAAAGATAGAGCCAAAGTTTAAACAAGTATATCCAGAATATACAAGTAAAGCAAGCGCCTTAAAAAGGCAATATAATCGAATTAAAGAATTTAAACGATTATATGCTTAACAAATCACCACGATCATATACACAAGAATTTAGATGGTCCGACGTAGCTAAAGACGACTTACGGTCCATTGTACAAGCAAGCGAAGGAATGAGTTGGTCCTACATATCAACTGATATCATGAAGATTCATCCGAGGTATGACGGTGGAATTGATGCATTACGCATGCAATACTCTCGTATTGAAAGTAAATCAAATAAATCTGACCAATCGTTTTGTTGGACAAAGATTGCTTCACTGGAATTGGCTCGATTGGCGAATTTGATTTCCGTTGATGGTTATCCAACTGGAACAAAATCTCCCACACTTTTCAGCAAAAATATCCCGATTTTAGCGGAACTAAAAACGACTTGAGAATACATTTCGAGGCAATAAATAAAGATGACTACTTGTCTATGTCAACGGCCGCTGCAGCAAAGCTAAATGACTGGAATAACGACTTTGACATTATCTTGGCCCAGGCAGTGGGACAAGCAGAACATGTAAGAAGTGCGCAAAAACGCGATGGGCGAAGAAAAAATGTTGACAGCCTTGCTAAAATGAGTGTAAAAATATTCAAAGAATATTACAAAGCCAAAATCGGCTTAGACTACACCGGAACCGATGCTCTGATTCTAAAACATTTTTATGACTATAAAGAAACCTTCCTTTCCAGCTGTTATACGCGCAATGATGACTTGGATACAATGTCAAATATTAATAACACTAAGTTGCAAGCATTTGCTTCAAAAAATTATACAATGTCCTTTTCACAAGTTTTTAGAGGGTGCTGTCACAATTGCGGCATGATGTTTTCTAGGAATCCTAAAAACTCGTATCGAAAATTGTTGACTAACCCAATCAACAACTTTCCTCATGTCCTAGAAATGAAACCCAATTTATCGTATATATATACAGTTGACGAAAAATTTATCACTTGCTTAGAATGCTTTAAAAATCCCAATTGGGAGGCTGAATATAGTGTTATGATTTCTACAACGAAACAATATGACATACCTTTTGAACTGCGCAATCTAAACGAGTATGAGCAAAATCAAATTGCTCTTTGTGGCGGATTTTATTGTGTATACAAAAAACAAAATGTGCAATGCAAAATTTTTGAACACCGCCAGGGCGAGTGTAATATTGGTAAAAAACGAGACACTGATTACCACAAGGTTTTTACAAGTTACTATAAGATCGAAAGACCCATGCAACTTGATATTTCTGGAGAAAAAATTAAAACCGCTTTATGTTGGTTACGAAAGAACAATCGATTGTTCCAAAGTTTTCTTGCCAACTATGAAACCATTTACGGGTATTTGATGTCCGTATACAATATTCACCCAGACGAAAGAATCATACAAATTTCAAAAGGCAATATAGCAGAAACTATAGGTAAAGACACAACAGGTCTTGAAGACTTGAACTTGAAAAATTGACTCTCAATTGAAGCCACAATCCCACAAATTTGGTATTCAGCACCCTATGCAAGAAAACTTGAACAGGCTTAGAGACATAATTAATGTTAATTATTCCGATCCTGATCTCGAAGCAAAAAGGTGGCCATATTTATTTCCTGAAGGAAATGGAAGCTGGAAAATTAATTCTGCCTTGAAACAGCAAACATATGTAAAGCATAGACTATTGGGTATAGATTCCCGGTTCAGACAAAACAATGAATTCGTGTTTTTTTGGTACGATCGTTTAATTAAACAGAGGCTACTCTATGTTAACAGTCGCCAACGTACTGTTAATGTGAATGAATTAATCGATTCAATCCAAGCAAAAGATATCCGTGAGAATGCAAACAGATTTGGATCTGTTGTGCCTAGCACCATTCCAGGATCAAAAACCTACTGGCGTGCTCGCTGCTTGGATCTTTTAGCTATGGTGCGCGACCGTGGAAAGCCACATTTGTTTGTAACGCTTACACAAAACGACAACTGGCTTGAGTTACAAAAGGCATGTGGTGAAATTTCAGCAAAGGAATTAAGTTTACTAGACCAGCCAATTTTGCAACCAGCTTTTGGGGGAAAAAGTGTAGTGAATTTTCCAGTTGAAACAGTTGTTGCGTTTTATAAACGGCTTGAAGTATTTATGAAGTCGTGCGTTCATAACAAAAACGGACCTTTTGGTGAAGTCATGGACTATTGGTTTCGAATAGAGTATCAAAACCGAGGTGCACTGCATTGCCACATGGTTTTGTGGATTTGTGAGGATACAATACCCGAAGATATTGTAATGGCTGAAATGCCGCGTTACTGTGGTGACGACGATGATATTAAGCGTCAAACAAGACATTGAGCAGGACACCAACAAAGAAGTTTGTCCGGCTGTAAAAGAAAAAATACGCACATAGTTGAAAACCTTATGGGATGAAAAACTAACTCTTAAAGAAGGTTGCATAGTTAGAGTACTGCGTAACATTGATGTTACCACTGGGTGGGTGAACTCTAGGCGAGCAAAAGTATTTCGCGTGGCACACGATGGTAGCTATGTTATACTGCAAGATCTCAATGACGAGGCAAAGCAATTGCCTCTAACAAAGATAAGGCAACCATTTAAATTGGGAGCAAATTTGTATTATCGATTCCAATATCCACTAATTCTTGGTTATGCCACCACTGTTCATGCCGTACAAGGCACTACCGTGACGGGAAAATACTATGTTGATCTAGATCGATCTTCTTGTGAAAGCGGACAAGCTTTTGTAGCGCTAAGTCGCCCGAAAGAATTGTCTCAGTTATATCTGTTGAACACACATTTTGAAAAGGTATATTTGAAAGAATATACAGATGTGGATGAGATTGCAATAATGAGAAAGCCGAGGAGGTGGCGAGATTTTCCCTTGCTTCCAGTCGAAGAGCAAAATTCTTCACAATTGCAGGCTTTCCCCTTTCTACCCGATCTGGATCAAAAAATCCTAGAGAAAACGTTTGCTCCATTTAAACCTCCTAGAAAGCTGGGAAAAGGTCTATCAAAGTCTGTTAGTAATTTGGTTCACGAATCCAAACAAAACTGCAATAACTTGATCAGAGCCAAAAGTCACGTGGATTTGACTGATCAAACTCCCAGACTTAGTCAACGTTTATATAAACTGGCTGAAGACTTCATGAATGCCTGTACTAAAAGTTCTGTCACGCATAATAAAATTAGATTTGGCGTAAAATTTATGAACGAATTACTTGAACAGTTAAATTATACGTTAGAGATTCATAACGTTTCTGATCCAATTCTTTGTGCCGAAGCAGGACGTGATGTTTCTGAAGCAATTATTAAAAAATGGGATGCACAAGTTAAATTGACTCTAGCATGTTTTCGGAAATACGCCTGCCAATTTAGGCGAGAGTTTGAAGTGTATTTGAGCCTGATTGCTGGGTTAAATCTTTGCGCATATGCTTCGCAACAACTTGCCAACAACGTTCGTTTAATCCATCGCGATGGTAAGAAACTGGTGCCCGTGAATATAGCAGGGGATGGAAGATGTTTCTATCACTCCGTCTCAATGAATTTAATTGGCAACTGCACTTTAACGAACTCAATAAAGTTACTGATAGCTTTTGCTATCATCAATGACTATGAAATATTTGACTCCATGTTTGCTGCCCTAGCGTCTTCAGCGAAAAATGTGCTGCTAAAAACAATTTCTTACAATCAATGGGCAGATTTGGAAATAATCATGGCCACTTCATATGCGCTTATAAGTGGTATGTGTTATAAGTGGTTTGGATGGCATTCAAGGAATAGAAACTCAAAATTATAATCCTCTCAAACTTGAACAAGAGCCATTATTAATTGGGTTTGTCAGAATAAATATAGAAAGTGCTAAACCAAATCACTTTGTAGCACTACCGCATGACATTTCATTCACGTGAGACTCCAACGATGTACAAAATCTGAGTCAAGATTTAAACAGTATGGCTCTTGGCAGTAACAAAGAAGTCGTCACAATTGATCTTCCTGACGATGACGTGGAAATGTTGGACGTAAACGAGTTAGAAGATTCGTTGTAGTTGTTTTTGTGCTCTGAAATCAGTATAATTCCAACATTGTTTACCACGCATGCATGTAAAAATAATATTATTAGTATAGACACATTTTATGTTATTCATATATTCGCAATATTTGCGTGTGTAAGGTTAAGCATGCATCCGTGCTACAGCTGGAAATAACAAATATATTTCATATATAAATGTCATTGTGCAAAAGATCCTTATACGTACACCGGTTTGAATTGTTTATTTTCTCTTTTATTTTTGGTCGGGCATTTTAACTCGGTAAGTATAAAGTTTACTTATTCTAGAATAAGTCAATGCGATTAAGCATTAAGCCGGCATATAAGCTGTGTTTAATGCTTAATCCCATTGATTTATTATGGATTAAGCATTATACGGAAATTCAATACTTAATCACATCAATATGAGGATTAAGCATTTGGATATTGTTTTGTTTCAGTTTCCCTCTCGCCACACTACGTTTTTTCTGAAATTTTCCTTCGTCGATGGAGCTCCTTATACTTTGGTAAGTTATATTCCATACTTAATCCTATATAAGTCAATCGGATTAAGCATTAAGCCAACTTTACGTTTGGGCTTAATGCTTAATCCCAATGATTTATATTGGGTTAAGCATTATATGCAAATTCAATACTTAATCACGTCAACATTAGGATTAAGCATTGGAATATTGTTTGTTTCAGTTTCCCCCTCGTCCCACTTCGTCTGTTTTGCAATTCGTCTGAGTCTAACTACTACGGAGCTCTATATACTCGGTAAGTTATATTCCATACTTAATCCTTTAAATCAATGGGATTAAGCATTAAGCAAGCTTTATGTTGGAGTTTAATGCTTAATCCCATTGATTTAAAAAGGATTAAGTATTATACGCAAGTTCAATACTAAATCACATCAACATTAGGATTAAGCATTGGAATATTGTTTGTTTCAGTTTCCCCTTCGTCCCTCTTCGTCTGTTCTGCAATTCGTCTGAGGCTAACTACAACGGAGCTCTTTATACTCGGTAAGTTATATTCCATACTTAATTCTATATAAATCAATTGGATTAAGCATTAAGCCAACTTTACGTTTGGGTTTAATGCTTAATCCCACTGATTTATATTGAATTAAGCATTATACGCTAATTTTATACTTAATAACATCAACATTAGGATTAAGCATTGAGATATTGTTTGGTTTAAGTTTCCCCCTCGCCAGAGTACGTTTTCTCAGAAACTTTCTTTCGTCGAACTACGATGGAGCTCTTTGTACTCGGTAAGTTATATTCCATACTTAATCCTATATAAATCAATTGGATTAAGCATTAAGCCAACTTTAAGTTTGGGTTTAATGCTTAATCCCATTGATTTATATTGAATTAAGCCTTATACGCAAATTTTATACTTAAGCACATCAACAAAAGATTAAGCATTAGGATATTGTTTGGTTTCAGTTTCCCCCTCACCAGAGTACGTTTTCTCAGAAACTTTCCTTCGTCGAACTACGATGTAGCTCTTTATACTTTGGTAAGTTTTATTCCATACTTAATCGTATATAAGTCAATGCGATTAAGCATTAAGCCGGCATATAAGCTGTGTTTAATGCTTAATCCCATTGATTTATTATGGATTAAGCATTATACGGAAATTCAATACTTAATCACATCAATATGAGGATTAAGCATTGGTATATTGTTTTGTTTCAGTTTCCTCCTCATCTCACTTTGTCTAGATGCCCTTGCCCTTTCCTGATTTCAACCACACTGAAGCCCTTTCTACTGTATTATGTCCCTTATTGAACTGTAAAGCAAGTTTAAATTTGTAATTAAACTAATTCAAACCGTTTAAATCTCATGACGAATTCTTATTGTGTGATTAACCATTACATTTACTTATCATGGGATTAAGCATTACATTTACTTATCATGGGATTAAGCATTACATTTACTTATCATGGGATTAAGCATTACATTTACTTATCATGGGATTAAGCATTACATTTACTTATCATGGGATTAAGCATTACATATACTTATCATGGGATTTAGCATTACATTTACTTATCATGGGATTAAGCATTACATTTACTTATCATGGGATTTAGCATTACATTTACTTATCATGGGATTAAGCATTACATCAACTTAAGGATGGATTAAGCACAATATCAACCTAACAATGGATTAAGCATTATATAAACTTTTTGCGTGATTAAGCATTATATTAACTTTTTGCAACATTAAGCATCACCAAATTTTAGCATGGAATTCAGCATTACTAAAGTTTTGTATGAGATTAAGCATCAGAAAAATTAAGCATGGGATTTAGCATAAAAAGCGCAGCAAGAGTTTATACAGCATAAATCGATTGGTACTGCTCGTGTAACCGGTACACGTTTGTTATAACCGCACCGCGGCTCTAGTTATAATCCCATATTATAATTATCGTCCGGTATTTTGGGTAAAACGAACAAACTTGTCCCACTAATGCTAAATCCCATGTTAAAATCAGATCAAATACTTAATCCCGTGTAAGCACTCCCAATGCTTAATCCAATACAAAAACTCCCAATGCTTAATCCAATACAAAAACTCCCAGGGGCGTATAATGTAACTTTTCCCTTAATCCGGGTTTAAACTAATCCTGCCTAATCCAAAATTTAATCCGAATTCCGTAAATTTTGGGATAATCCTGCGATTAAGATTAAGCGAGATTAAATTTAATCCGATTTTCAAAGGCAAGCGTAAATTGGCTTACGACCACCACTGACCGGTCGTAAGTTTTGGATTAACTTCAGTTTAAAGTATCGGATTGCATAACTTGAGCTAATCTCGCTCGAATAATCTTTCTGGATTAACTTGGGTTTAAACCAAAGTTACATTATTCGAATAATCCTAAAACGGGTTTAAACTCGACTTAAATCCAAATTTAAAGTTAGATTATACGCCCCCCAATGCTTAATAACATACAATAACTCCCAATGCATAATCCTACACAATGACTCCCAATGCTTAATCCCATACAATAACTCTCAATGCTTAATCCCGTTCAATAACTCCCGATGCTTAATCCCACACAATATCTCCCAATGCTTAATCCCATACAATAACTCTCAATGCTTAATCCCGTTCAATAACTCCCGATGCTTAATCCCACACAATATCTCCCAATGCTTAATCCCATACAAAAACTCCCAATGCTTAATCCCATACAAAAGCTTCCAATGCTTAATCCCATACAAAAGCTTCCAATGCTTAATCCCATACAAAAGCTTCCAATGCTTAATCCCATACAAAAGCTTCCAATGCTTAATCCCATACAAAAACTCCCAATGCTTAATCCCATACAAAAGCTTCCAATGCTTAATCCCATACAAAAGCTTCCAATGCTTAATCCCATACAAAAGCTTCCAATGCTTAATCCCATTTACAAAAATATAATGCTTAATCCCATACAAAAGCTTCCAATGCTTAATCCCATTTACAAAAATATAATGCTTAATCCCATTTACAAAAATATAATGCTTAATCCCATTTAAAAACCAATGCTGAATCCCATTTACAAAATCATATAGAAAAACGTAATGTTTAATCCCCATTCTAAAAACCAATGCTTAATTCCATTTAAAAGCAATGCTTAATCCTATATTGAAAACCACTGCTTAATCCTTTATTGAACACCACTGCTTAATCTTTTGTTAGTAGCAAGTATATAAGGAAGCAGAAATCGGAAAGCTTGCTTCAGTTGCGATCTACCTCTTCCCAGGAACGGACCAACTTTCTTCCACAGTGTAAACGACGGACTACTACTACAACTACATCATCATCATCATCAATTTCAAAGATTGTAAGTCGTTTTCTAACGCATATCTTACTGTTACTATCGGTTTACCGATCAATACAGTTGACTGTAAGTCACGAATCGTGCGGGTCGTAAAATTTGACGCATCATAATATTTTGTTATGCAATGCTAAATATCATGTTGAAATATACATGAATGCTTAATCCCGTATTAAAAAATACGTGAATGCTAAATATCATGTTGAAATATACATGAATGCTTAATCCCGTATTAAAAAATACGTGAATGCTTAATCACATGCGGAAATATACATAAATGCTTAATCCCATTATATATACATGAATGCTTGATCCCATGATATATACATGAATGCTTAATCCCATGATATATACATGAATGCTTAATCCCATGATATATACATGAATGCTTAATCCAATGAAATATACATGAATACTTAATCCAATAATAATAATACATGAATGCTTAATCCAATCCAGCGTTGAAATTTATATTTCTTCCGTGATCACATATACATAAAGTTTTAATTTCAAAGTCCAGTTTATGTTGTTAGTCTCAATATGTTTAAAATAGGGAACAACAAAAAATTTCGATGGACTGATGCAGTAAAGGCAAAATTATTAGTCATTGCTGATCAAATTGATGACCCAAACAAATGGGAAAAGATAGAGCCAAAGTTTAAACAAGTATATCCAGAATATACAAGTAAAGCAAGCGCCTTAAAAAGGCAATATAATCGAATTAAAGAATTTAAACGATTATATGCTTAACAAATCACCACGATCATATACACAAGAATTTAGATGGTCCGACGTAGCTAAAGACGACTTACGGTCCATTGTACAAGCAAGCGAAGGAATGAGTTGGTCCTACATATCAACTGATATCATGAAGATTCATCCGAGGTATGACGGTGGAATTGATGCATTACGCATGCAATACTCTCGTATTGAAAGTAAATCAAATAAATCTGACCAATCGTTTTGTTGGACAAAGATTGCTTCACTGGAATTGGCTCGATTGGCGAATTTGATTTCCGTTGATGGTTATCCAACTGGAACAAAATCTCCCACACTTTTCAGCAAAAATATCCCGATTTTAGCGGAACTAAAAACGACTTGAGAATACATTTCGAGGCAATAAATAAAGATGACTACTTGTCTATGTCAACGGCCGCTGCAGCAAAGCTAAATGACTGGAATAACGACTTTGACATTATCTTGGCCCAGGCAGTGGGACAAGCAGAACATGTAAGAAGTGCGCAAAAACGCGATGGGCGAAGAAAAAATGTTGACAGCCTTGCTAAAATGAGTGTAAAAATATTCAAAGAATATTACAAAGCCAAAATCGGCTTAGACTACACCGGAACCGATGCTCTGATTCTAAAACATTTTTATGACTATAAAGAAACCTTCCTTTCCAGCTGTTATACGCGCAATGATGACTTGGATACAATGTCAAATATTAATAACACTAAGTTGCAAGCATTTGCTTCAAAAAATTATACAATGTCCTTTTCACAAGTTTTTAGAGGGTGCTGTCACAATTGCGGCATGATGTTTTCTAGGAATCCTAAAAACTCGTATCGAAAATTGTTGACTAACCCAATCAACAACTTTCCTCATGTCCTAGAAATGAAACCCAATTTATCGTATATATATACAGTTGACGAAAAATTTATCACTTGCTTAGAATGCTTTAAAAATCCCAATTGGGAGGCTGAATATAGTGTTATGATTTCTACAACGAAACAATATGACATACCTTTTGAACTGCGCAATCTAAACGAGTATGAGCAAAATCAAATTGCTCTTTGTGGCGGATTTTATTGTGTATACAAAAAACAAAATGTGCAATGCAAAATTTTTGAACACCGCCAGGGCGAGTGTAATATTGGTAAAAAACGAGACACTGATTACCACAAGGTTTTTACAAGTTACTATAAGATCGAAAGACCCATGCAACTTGATATTTCTGGAGAAAAAATTAAAACCGCTTTATGTTGGTTACGAAAGAACAATCGATTGTTCCAAAGTTTTCTTGCCAACTATGAAACCATTTACGGGTATTTGATGTCCGTATACAATATTCACCCAGACGAAAGAATCATACAAATTTCAAAAGGCAATATAGCAGAAACTATAGGTAAAGACACAACAGGTCTTGAAGACTTGAACTTGAAAAATTGACTCTCAATTGAAGCCACAATCCCACAAATTTGGTATTCAGCACCCTATGCAAGAAAACTTGAACAGGCTTAGAGACATAATTAATGTTAATTATTCCGATCCTGATCTCGAAGCAAAAAGGTGGCCATATTTATTTCCTGAAGGAAATGGAAGCTGGAAAATTAATTCTGCCTTGAAACAGCAAACATATGTAAAGCATAGACTATTGGGTATAGATTCCCGGTTCAGACAAAACAATGAATTCGTGTTTTTTTGGTACGATCGTTTAATTAAACAGAGGCTACTCTATGTTAACAGTCGCCAACGTACTGTTAATGTGAATGAATTAATCGATTCAATCCAAGCAAAAGATATCCGTGAGAATGCAAACAGATTTGGATCTGTTGTGCCTAGCACCATTCCAGGATCAAAAACCTACTGGCGTGCTCGCTGCTTGGATCTTTTAGCTATGGTGCGCGACCGTGGAAAGCCACATTTGTTTGTAACGCTTACACAAAACGACAACTGGCTTGAGTTACAAAAGGCATGTGGTGAAATTTCAGCAAAGGAATTAAGTTTACTAGACCAGCCAATTTTGCAACCAGCTTTTGGGGGAAAAAGTGTAGTGAATTTTCCAGTTGAAACAGTTGTTGCGTTTTATAAACGGCTTGAAGTATTTATGAAGTCGTGCGTTCATAACAAAAACGGACCTTTTGGTGAAGTCATGGACTATTGGTTTCGAATAGAGTATCAAAACCGAGGTGCACTGCATTGCCACATGGTTTTGTGGATTTGTGAGGATACAATACCCGAAGATATTGTAATGGCTGAAATGCCGCGTTACTGTGGTGACGACGATGATATTAAGCGTCAAACAAGACATTGAGCAGGACACCAACAAAGAAGTTTGTCCGGCTGTAAAAGAAAAAATACGCACATAGTTGAAAACCTTATGGGATGAAAAACTAACTCTTAAAGAAGGTTGCATAGTTAGAGTACTGCGTAACATTGATGTTACCACTGGGTGGGTGAACTCTAGGCGAGCAAAAGTATTTCGCGTGGCACACGATGGTAGCTATGTTATACTGCAAGATCTCAATGACGAGGCAAAGCAATTGCCTCTAACAAAGATAAGGCAACCATTTAAATTGGGAGCAAATTTGTATTATCGATTCCAATATCCACTAATTCTTGGTTATGCCACCACTGTTCATGCCGTACAAGGCACTACCGTGACGGGAAAATACTATGTTGATCTAGATCGATCTTCTTGTGAAAGCGGACAAGCTTTTGTAGCGCTAAGTCGCCCGAAAGAATTGTCTCAGTTATATCTGTTGAACACACATTTTGAAAAGGTATATTTGAAAGAATATACAGATGTGGATGAGATTGCAATAATGAGAAAGCCGAGGAGGTGGCGAGATTTTCCCTTGCTTCCAGTCGAAGAGCAAAATTCTTCACAATTGCAGGCTTTCCCCTTTCTACCCGATCTGGATCAAAAAATCCTAGAGAAAACGTTTGCTCCATTTAAACCTCCTAGAAAGCTGGGAAAAGGTCTATCAAAGTCTGTTAGTAATTTGGTTCACGAATCCAAACAAAACTGCAATAACTTGATCAGAGCCAAAAGTCACGTGGATTTGACTGATCAAACTCCCAGACTTAGTCAACGTTTATATAAACTGGCTGAAGACTTCATGAATGCCTGTACTAAAAGTTCTGTCACGCATAATAAAATTAGATTTGGCGTAAAATTTATGAACGAATTACTTGAACAGTTAAATTATACGTTAGAGATTCATAACGTTTCTGATCCAATTCTTTGTGCCGAAGCAGGACGTGATGTTTCTGAAGCAATTATTAAAAAATGGGATGCACAAGTTAAATTGACTCTAGCATGTTTTCGGAAATACGCCTGCCAATTTAGGCGAGAGTTTGAAGTGTATTTGAGCCTGATTGCTGGGTTAAATCTTTGCGCATATGCTTCGCAACAACTTGCCAACAACGTTCGTTTAATCCATCGCGATGGTAAGAAACTGGTGCCCGTGAATATAGCAGGGGATGGAAGATGTTTCTATCACTCCGTCTCAATGAATTTAATTGGCAACTGCACTTTAACGAACTCAATAAAGTTACTGATAGCTTTTGCTATCATCAATGACTATGAAATATTTGACTCCATGTTTGCTGCCCTAGCGTCTTCAGCGAAAAATGTGCTGCTAAAAACAATTTCTTACAATCAATGGGCAGATTTGGAAATAATCATGGCCACTTCATATGCGCTTATAAGTGGTATGTGTTATAAGTGGTTTGGATGGCATTCAAGGAATAGAAACTCAAAATTATAATCCTCTCAAACTTGAACAAGAGCCATTATTAATTGGGTTTGTCAGAATAAATATAGAAAGTGCTAAACCAAATCACTTTGTAGCACTACCGCATGACATTTCATTCACGTGAGACTCCAACGATGTACAAAATCTGAGTCAAGATTTAAACAGTATGGCTCTTGGCAGTAACAAAGAAGTCGTCACAATTGATCTTCCTGACGATGACGTGGAAATGTTGGACGTAAACGAGTTAGAAGATTCGTTGTAGTTGTTTTTGTGCTCTGAAATCAGTATAATTCCAACATTGTTTACCACGCATGCATGTAAAAATAATATTATTAGTATAGACACATTTTATGTTATTCATATATTCGCAATATTTGCGTGTGTAAGGTTAAGCATGCATCCGTGCTACAGCTGGAAATAACAAATATATTTCATATATAAATGTCATTGTGCAAAAGATCCTTATACGTACACCGGTTTGAATTGTTTATTTTCTCTTTTATTTTTGGTCGGGCATTTTAACTCGGTAAGTATAAAGTTTACTTATTCTAGAATAAGTCAATGCGATTAAGCATTAAGCCGGCATATAAGCTGTGTTTAATGCTTAATCCCATTGATTTATTATGGATTAAGCATTATACGGAAATTCAATACTTAATCACATCAATATGAGGATTAAGCATTTGGATATTGTTTTGTTTCAGTTTCCCTCTCGCCACACTACGTTTTTTCTGAAATTTTCCTTCGTCGATGGAGCTCCTTATACTTTGGTAAGTTATATTCCATACTTAATCCTATATAAGTCAATCGGATTAAGCATTAAGCCAACTTTACGTTTGGGCTTAATGCTTAATCCCAATGATTTATATTGGGTTAAGCATTATATGCAAATTCAATACTTAATCACGTCAACATTAGGATTAAGCATTGGAATATTGTTTGTTTCAGTTTCCCCCTCGTCCCACTTCGTCTGTTTTGCAATTCGTCTGAGTCTAACTACTACGGAGCTCTATATACTCGGTAAGTTATATTCCATACTTAATCCTTTAAATCAATGGGATTAAGCATTAAGCAAGCTTTATGTTGGAGTTTAATGCTTAATCCCATTGATTTAAAAAGGATTAAGTATTATACGCAAGTTCAATACTAAATCACATCAACATTAGGATTAAGCATTGGAATATTGTTTGTTTCAGTTTCCCCTTCGTCCCTCTTCGTCTGTTCTGCAATTCGTCTGAGGCTAACTACAACGGAGCTCTTTATACTCGGTAAGTTATATTCCATACTTAATTCTATATAAATCAATTGGATTAAGCATTAAGCCAACTTTACGTTTGGGTTTAATGCTTAATCCCACTGATTTATATTGAATTAAGCATTATACGCTAATTTTATACTTAATAACATCAACATTAGGATTAAGCATTGAGATATTGTTTGGTTTAAGTTTCCCCCTCGCCAGAGTACGTTTTCTCAGAAACTTTCTTTCGTCGAACTACGATGGAGCTCTTTGTACTCGGTAAGTTATATTCCATACTTAATCCTATATAAATCAATTGGATTAAGCATTAAGCCAACTTTAAGTTTGGGTTTAATGCTTAATCCCATTGATTTATATTGAATTAAGCCTTATACGCAAATTTTATACTTAAGCACATCAACAAAAGATTAAGCATTAGGATATTGTTTGGTTTCAGTTTCCCCCTCACCAGAGTACGTTTTCTCAGAAACTTTCCTTCGTCGAACTACGATGTAGCTCTTTATACTTTGGTAAGTTTTATTCCATACTTAATCGTATATAAGTCAATGCGATTAAGCATTAAGCCGGCATATAAGCTGTGTTTAATGCTTAATCCCATTGATTTATTATGGATTAAGCATTATACGGAAATTCAATACTTAATCACATCAATATGAGGATTAAGCATTGGTATATTGTTTTGTTTCAGTTTCCTCCTCATCTCACTTTGTCTAGATGCCCTTGCCCTTTCCTGATTTCAACCACACTGAAGCCCTTTCTACTGTATTATGTCCCTTATTGAACTGTAAAGCAAGTTTAAATTTGTAATTAAACTAATTCAAACCGTTTAAATCTCATGACGAATTCTTATTGTGTGATTAACCATTACATTTACTTATCATGGGATTAAGCATTACATTTACTTATCATGGGATTAAGCATTACATTTACTTATCATGGGATTAAGCATTACATTTACTTATCATGGGATTAAGCATTACATTTACTTATCATGGGATTAAGCATTACATATACTTATCATGGGATTTAGCATTACATTTACTTATCATGGGATTAAGCATTACATTTACTTATCATGGGATTTAGCATTACATTTACTTATCATGGGATTAAGCATTACATCAACTTAAGGATGGATTAAGCACAATATCAACCTAACAATGGATTAAGCATTATATAAACTTTTTGCGTGATTAAGCATTATATTAACTTTTTGCAACATTAAGCATCACCAAATTTTAGCATGGAATTCAGCATTACTAAAGTTTTGTATGAGATTAAGCATCAGAAAAATTAAGCATGGGATTTAGCATAAAAAGCGCAGCAAGAGTTTATACAGCATAAATCGATTGGTACTGCTCGTGTAACCGGTACACGTTTGTTATAACCGCACCGCGGCTCTAGTTATTTTTATTAAAATAGCAAAATCATGCAAATGTCTTTAAGTTGAACATAAATTATATCTTCAACACAACACGACAAGCTAAAAGCTGTCTTGCCACTGTTTAGCTGTATAAAATAGAAAGTGAAACATACTGATGCCAAATACAAACAAGTTTTGTGCCCTGATTTAGAATCGTAATAATATTCACCGTTTGTCCAGATGACTAACATTATAGAGTTTCCGGGATTGCCAAATTAATTTTTGGAAAATAGCAGAGATACTAAATGTAAAGCTTTTCTGTTACGATTTGACTTATGTAAATTCATGGTTATAGATGACAGTCGGGTAGTGTGTAGTACCCAAAATTGTTCAAAACATGTTTCGCTAAGCGTAAATGCGCGGGAGAAATGAATATTTCAAAGCAAACTCAAACGTTATTGAGTAGATCAACAAAATAATTTTAGTGGACCGGCAGTAGTATTTTTGAAAATTTAAAGATTCAAAATTTACACACAAATTGAACGTCAAGACAAATTCCAGTAAATGTTGCACAATGTAAATTTTATACGCGTATTTTATACTTGCAAAATTGATTTTGTGGGTATTGAAAACTAGGATTAGCCCTGCAATCATTGGATAACTCGTAGCTTTAGAACCTTTTTTTGTAGTAGAATAATGGCAAGATAACAACTGGAGCTCGGATTAAAAAAAAAAAATGGATGTTTGGCAGTTGTGGTAAATTGTTTTTTGGTAAATACCAAAAAACCATTTAATATCTAACCAATACATTTAGATTTGGCAGCCTCAGTGTAGCAACAACGTTTTTTCAGGATATTCTGCAAAGAAAAATGATTTTTTATGTTCTGTGACAACACGTTTCATACACTGCAGACTGACAATGAAGTTTAAAAATGTGCATTTTTAGGTCAGGCACACCTTAAAATGTAAGTGAAGTATGCAAATAGTTTTTTTAATGACCCTATAAAGTTTTAGGAATCAGAAGATTTTGAGATCGTATGTTTCATCACAAAAACTAATCCAAAACGAATCATGTGGGTGCCGTGTCGTCCATACTATAGTCTTTAACGTTCACGCTATAGGTAGCTTCCAAATTTTCAATTCATTTTAATCCGTTCAAGAGAGTAGTTGAGATGACAAAAGTAGGTTTGGTATCAATTTTAGCAATTGCTGATAGGCTGTGAACTATTAAAAGTATTCCGATGATTTAAACAAAGAAAAATAGTTCTTTTCAATACAATTGGCCACCAGCAAATAGGAAGACTTATTGTGGTTGAAACTCAAAAAGTAGCAAAAGTGAGTTATTTTCAAACACTATATTACTGCACCAATGTAGCGTATAGTAATATCTAATCAGATATCATTTAAAATCAGAAGCATAAATTAGTCTCCTTGGGTTAAATGGGATAATATTGATTCTTCCTGCCCTATTTATCAAAGTATCCAATTAATTTGCTAGAAAACATACCATATTGACCTACGGTAATCAGGACAGGTAGAGTGGAATAGAATTCAAGTTCTATTAAGTATTATTTATCAGTATTAGCATAGTCACTGTTACTGCAATGTTTTATTCAGTATGGGAGTTATAAATGATTTTCGTTCTGGCTTTGAAATAACAATTTTATTATTGTGCCTCAGAGTAAAAAAGGAACCTTTTTTCTTTGAGAAACAATAAATTATCTTAATGAAAACAAGTTGCGTTTATATGTCAATTTATAAACCAGTTTTTTGTAATGAAAGACACAAGTAATTACTAATGCAGAGCAAACATAATGAAGAAACATCTAAAATTCCTACGCATTTTTATTCCTTGCAAAATTGATTTTGTGGGGTTTGCAAGTCTGACTTAGTCCGAAGTTCAGTATAATTCTGATAGTTTAAGATCTTTATTTTTAATAGTAATTTGGAAACAAGACGCATAGAGCTTGCATCTTAAAAAGTCATATTTACTGAAAATTGTTAGGTTGATGACATGGCATGAATGAGCAAGCTGTTAGAATAATTCAAAATCCTCTTTGAATTGCAACTTCTTTATTATTTCATGAGCACGGTTTTTTGGTCTGATATTGTATCTCTGTTGTCCTTTAATTTTCTTTGAAAACAGGAATAAGTTCAATGTATGATTGATTTCGTATACCCATTGTAAGAAAACGTTTGATACTAATTTGATATGTTGGAGTAAAATATTGGATAATATGGTTTTACGTGATTATTTGTTATCATCAAATAGAGTTTGGTTTTGTTTGAACTTTTATCCCAGCCTAAGACCATTTTAGACTGCTGTTTGTTAGCTTAATAAAGAAGTAAAATTTACCCTAGGGAAATAGGAAATTTGTCTCCTTGAAATGTAAAAAGGTTATATAATTATGTGTATAGACAATACTAAAGTGGCGTTTCTACAAATGATTAAAGCAGTTTTCATATTCTGGGTAAAGATTGTGAAATTTTGAGGAAGAGTTCTATTAGGGAAATCCAAAAGCAGTCTTTTTGCAATCAAAATCAAATACGATAATATTAGTCTCCTTTAAATTGGCATGTAGAACTCAAAAAACGGAAAACATAACAATCTTTTTTTAAAAGTTCTATGGAAAAACGTAAAAGTATCCCAGGATAATCGTTTTCAGTCGCCTAGTAATCAAATAATCTGCTTGTGTTGTGAGATGGATTTTATGTTTATGATTATATGTTTTATTGTTAATATCTTAGTACCTTAATTGGACGATTTTCCTGTTTACAAGGACCGTAAACTAAGTGCCTTTTTTGGTTATTTCAGACCCAAATACTGTAATTGTCAAACGAACGTCAGTCTGTAAATTCACATAATTGATATTTGCTAAAACTATAGTAAATTTTTTCCTTAGGAATAATGATGCTTCTGATTCGTTCCTACTGCACGAGTTAAGGCTACCTCTGTGTAGTTACTATAAAACTTGTGAAAATTATTTTTGAATAGGTAGTTTTTTAAACCAAAATTTTCATTTATATCTACCACAAACAAACTATATGATTTAACAGTCCAAGTCTAGCAACAAGTTGATTCTTCATAATATACGATACAAAAAGATTTTTCGTTGTGTAACAAAACTGTTTTTACACTATTCAATGAGTAAAAATTTGAAAATATGCATTTTTAAGTCAGGTACACATAAAAATGTTAAAGACGCCTTTAAAATTTCAGTTTTCTATGTTTTAGGGATCAGTAGAATTTCAGATCGATTAATTCCTCGAAAACTTGTCCAAAACGACTCATGAGGGTTTCGTGGAAGGTAGCTGGCTAAACAGATTTAACATTGAAATTTGCTGTTTTGGTCTTCTAAACCTCCATGCTATAATTTTTATTGTATATGCTATGGGTAGGTCCAAATCTCCAAATCATATTATTCCATTCAAAAGAGTAAGAGAGGTGACAAAAAACTGTTTGATCTCAGTTCTCGTATATTGCTGGTAGGTTGTTGCCCCTTCAAAAATGATTTAATCATATTTAAAAAGAAGAAAACGTAAACTTCTTATCATTTCAACAAGCTATCTTATCATTAAAAACTGTATTTTATTGTATTGAATTGTATTTTAGCATTTTGAAAAGATCAAGTAGATTTCAGGCTTCCCTTTGATATCACGGTTTGAAATTTTAAGTATAATTCAAGAAGAGATGCTGGTGTTGAACAAACCCTGTGTCACTTCTTGTAATTTTTGGATTTAAGTCGCCTAAAAACTGAGACGTGCAGATAATTCGGAATTTTTTTAAAGAGATGGCCATTTTACAAAGCGCAATAAAAATTTCTTAGTAATGTAATTTCTAAATTTACTAAAATCAAACGTTTTTAAATTTCTATCTGCAAATCAATGTTTATAAAGCGTACTTGTTATTTATAAACTTGATTATTTGCTAAGTTGAGAACAAAATTCTGTATCAAATATTTTATATTGAAATTGTTTGAAATAGGGACATAGTACTTGTACATACATTGAAAAATGTATTTACAAGCCAGCAGGTACACCTAAAAATTCAAAAAGTCAAAAAGTATCAATTATCTGGCTTTGTAACGGATACGTATCAAGTCCTTATTTAATATTAATAATGCATTGCGGTTGTTTGCCCAGATGTATTTTTGTGTGGTGCGATATGTTTCAAGAATTAATGGTGAAGAGTGTTGAATAAAGACGTTATTATGCGGAAGTCTCAAGATTTTAAGCAACTTTTAATATGTAATTTCTGTTTAAACAAAATACGTATAGTTTACTTTTATGAATAGTTTACTTTATCTTAATACCATAAAAATTAGAAATCATAAGTTTTTCATGAATAAACACGATATGAGTCGACAGAAAGTTTTAGACTCGCTCGTTTTGTCCTTTTAGTAATGTGCATTGCATTAATGAAAACAGGAAATTTCCAAAAGTACCAACGTGAACATTACGGGTTTTATTTAAAGGAATTACACATACAAACACTTGACATGTAGAAAACAAAACAAAGTTTCTTATACTTCCCAACGTTACAATAATTGTGTTTCGGTGATTAGTGTAAAAGATGCACTAGAAGTTCCCATTATGCATCAAGCACGTACAATTTGGCCAGCAACAGGTAGTTGCATTTCAGGTTAGGATTGCTCCAAAAACCCTGCAGTACAAACGCATTCGGGTTCATAACGCTAATAAGATCGCGCATTTAAAAACTACTTGTCAACACTTAAAAAAAACATTATTTCTTTTAAAATAAAATTGCTGCGCTTAAAATTGCATTGATTTTCTCTTTTAGATACTTATAAAGCTAATCTAAGATTGAAGCACTTTTTTCAAAAACATTTCATATAGCTGGTGCAGAATTCTTCATAATGGAAAATTACAAGAACAACAACCTTGTAATGCATTTTTTAACCCAGATCTGAAAAAAACGTTTTAGTACATGCAGCACTGAGAAGCCTAGAAGAAAAACTTAACCCATAAAAGTTTCATCATGTATTAGTGCACCTTCATTATAATACCAGCATACAATTTACAACCAACAGTTTTCCTTTTTTCCTTCGAAAGTACTTGTTAATGCTTCGAACATACAAAAAAATACACAAACGTTTTACTGCGTACTGCATCATAATAACATCGAGTTCGCCAAATAAAGCATTTCAGCTAAAAATATTTCATCGTGCATAGTAGTATAATAAGCTTATAATTTACAAGTCACTTAAGTCAGTTGAATTTTCTCTTTGACTCAAGATTATTTCCTTATGAAAGGTGAAGAAGGAATAATGCACTCAATGCGAGCCCCAAAACTATTCTTTCAACCCAGCTCATTCAAGGTAAATTCCATATGTAACCCTCAAGTCGACAAAAAGGCAACTTAGCCAATTCGTGTTTACTTTACTAGAACAAATACATTTTTAACAAGCCAAAACCCCTATTCTATTCCATTCTCACATATTAACACACGTACCCATGCCAATATTCATAAGCTTTACCGTGAAAAGTCCAGCTCTTCATAAAAAATGCAACCTGATTCCTCTTACAAAACGTTTTTACTACTTTGTTTCTTTCTCGCCACGGTCATTCTCTCCTACAAACAACCCAGTGCCTTATAATCAACCTTTCTGATGAAAGAAACCATTTCATCAGAACCCACATCGGCACAAAATGAAATGCATTCAAATCAGGTTTAACCAACCTGAAAACCTATACACCCACTTGTTGCCCTAAACTTGCACCATTCACACAAAACGTGACCAAATTCCATACATTCTCAAAATTCAAAAACAATTAACCAAATATTCAAAACTCTACATTCTTATATCAAATTAGATGAATCTTGAATTCATAATTAAAAAATAATTTTTTATAACCTTTTAGGTGAACGCCCCCAAGTAATTCTGCAAAGCAATCAAATCCAGTACATGAAACCTTGTCGTTTTTCCTTGAAGGAAGCTCGAGCTTTTTTCTGATGCGCACAATGCTTTTCCCTTTTATTATGTCCTTTTTCAACTTCTGTTGTATATTAACAATTTGGTATGCATAACAACGTGATGGGCTCGTATAGAATGTCCAGGCCGAACCTACTATCACTATATGGGATCAGAAAAGTAGGAAAAAAGTTTAGCATGGGGAGTATATGAGCTCAGCAGATGACAATGCTCACATTTTCATTGTCCGTTGCCAAACTCTTGCACTCTGCCTTTCTTTCGTTGAAGCTGGGTTATTAGGGTTTATGGGGCGGCGATATTTTTGTACGCCATTTTTTCCCCTTGGAGTGAAATATGTGGAGTGAAGTATTCAGTTGAAGGCTTTTGAGAGGAGCAGCAGCTCCTTTTAAAAGACTCAAAAGCCCTCAAGTTCTTCAGTAAATTTTTCTTTTTTGGGGAAAATTTTGTAGTTGATATTTTGTAAAATATTTTGGGATTTGGAGTTCAAAAAATTACCTGATTTCGGGTGAATTTTGTGTGCTGGGTTTATTGAAAAACGGGGCGGGGGTCCTTGGGAATTTGAAAATATTATTGGTAAGTTTTAATTTATTTCTGAAAAGTAAAGTGTGAATTAATTAATCAAGTACTAAACAGTTCTGGTTGAGTTTAAAGTGAGAGTTTGGTGAAGTTATTTTGGAGATGCTTAGAAAGACGGTTAATTTTTTGATTGCATTTATTGGGTTTTAGGATTGGATGAACTGCTTGCCACTGGTTAAAATGAACTGAATTGTTTCGAACATATTGTCAATTGGGTTAAAATGGAATGGTCACCTGGGTGGTTCATCTGGAATCTGGATTGGCTACCAGAGTCAAAAACAAGGAAACTCCGAATTGGTAGTGGGTGTTTGGTTTTGTAGAATGGTAAGTGGTATAAAGTAACTGACTTTTAATTAATTTTGTTTTGATTGGTAGTGTTGGTGTGAGTTTTGTGGTTAATAGGGATACAGAGAAATATTTTTGTGAACTTTCAATTTTTGAAGTTGTAAATGTACCATTGATCTGGAGGCTACTGGATGAGTGGAGGGGAATCGCGAAGCTGGTAATGAAGCAGATTGATAAGGATAAGCCTGAGGTGACGGAAGAAATCTTGACGAAACTTGAGGGAAGATGGTCCTGAGTATGATTGACGAACCTAAGAAGAAGGGACAACGACTAAGAAGCTTCTGCTGGTACTGCGGACGTGACTTTAAAATAACTCAGGTAAGATTCATAATGCGAGGCTTATATGACTATTGACGTGTTATGCTAAAGGTTTTTAGAGGGAAAATTAATATTTTTTTCTGGTTTTTGTGTAACTTTCAAAGGTTGTTATGGCGGATTTTGGAATGCAAGTCATTTTTAGTTCTTACAGGAAACGTTTCTGCGTTTTGGAGGAATCTCAAGTGGATTAATGTGTATCTAATTGGGAACTTAAATATTTTTTAAATAATTGTTTATCAAGTTAGGAAGTGTTTAATTATTTTGTTACTAGAAAAGAGTATGTTGTATCCTGAAGACAGTATCGTATTAACAAGAACTTGAAGAAGTTTGTGACTTCAGTCAGTTCCTCAGTTAGGCTAAATATTTCAACTTTTAAACATTTTGGGAACATAAAATGTACTGTTTGTTCCCAGTTAACTGCATTATCAAACAATGATTTTGAAAAATATTACGGTTCCCTTTACGGTTACCGCTGATACTAGAGCGGAAACCGATAAAGAACCCTCACCAAAATGGCCAAAAGACGATATCAATCTCATTCAGTTAAAATGAGTTAACAATTTAATCAAAATGTTTAAGAAAATTATACTTAAGTTCAAAAGTTAAAGGTACAAGTTTTCAAATTATAATTGTTTAGGGAATAAGATTTTTAATAGTCCCGAAAGGTAAACATATGACATTGGTGAAAGTTTAAATTATCATTTTAGATAGGTTTTGGATGAACCTATCTGACCTAAAGAACTTTAGGGATGCTAAGGGTAGGCGGAAGTAGAAAAATATGAATTTTAAACAATAACAAATTGCTAGAGATGAAAATCTGAAAGGTTAGAATGTCCACTTTCAAAAGGCAATTAATTGTTCGAACTACAGAAAGTTCGGGAAATTGGTAAAGAGAATTTGGTATTCCGCTATAGAACATCGGCACCATGGAAAGAATTCTTACTAGACCGCGACATTTTTTGTTTACTAATGTCAAAAAGTTCTTAATTAACTTGTAGAGTACGTGGTTTCCAGAAAAATGTTTGCAAAAATGTATTTGTAAACTAAATTCAATTGCAAAATATGTGCATAGTAATGCTTACAGTTTATCTAGTGGGCCCAACATGACATTTTTGGTCCACAAATGTCGAAAAATTCCTTAGGGTCGAAGGTGAAATTTGATGTGATTCATCATGCTAAAGGATCGTCAAATTTTGTTACTCTCAAATTCAGAGATTGTTAATCTTGAAAATAAAGAGTTTTGATATGCATAGTAATTAAAGATAATTTTGATGGTAATTCTGTATGTGAAATAAAATGAATGCAGTCAAGGTAGAACTGCATTCTGGGGTTTAATTGAAATGGTTTCAAAACTAAATTTCCGGTGGCTAATTGCTTGTATGCCAAATGGCGATATTCAAATTCAGACTATTTTTTGTGAGTGTAATGCTATTTTGTAAAATTCGTGTTATCAACTTAACTCAATGTCAATTTAATATACTTTTAAAATTTAAAAAGGTTATTTTGTTATTGGAAAGAGTCTCAGCAGTTTCAATTATTTTGTTAGTAAGTTATACAAATATTGATGAATTGTGCGCAGTGAAAAGTTTGTCAATGTCAATGAAAGATTTCTAATAATATTCTAAAACAGACTTTGGAATAAATCAGTAATCGCCATGAATGTTGATAAAACAGTTTTACCCTTTATTTTGCGCTGACATATTTCTGTTGTACGTAATTTCATTTTGAACTGAAAATTAATTAAATTAATTTTTCTTGATTAATATAATCCTAATCTGCTATCACAGGATTTTTAAAGCACATCATAGCAGCAAGAAACCGAAAGTTTTAGATCATGAACACTTCAGTACTTTTTTTATAAAAGTTTCATTATTTCATCATGCATTTTGAAAATTATGCAAGCAGTTAATATTCAAAATTAAAGCAATCAACTAATCATTCAGATTTTGTGCTAAATTAGCACCAGAAATTATATTTTATATGCACCATAAGCTTCGTTACTAAAGCAGTTACAAAAAGCCACAGAACTTTCATTTAGTTATTCCCCACGCATTATATTTTCCATCCACCAAAAGCTGTGTGAGGTGCACATAGCTGAAATATTGCTTGGATAATGTACTCTATCAAATCCGGCAATTCCATTTCCCTACCTTTCCAACATATAAGCTTGCTTTTCTTGGGTCTGTGCCTCCAGCTCCAGCAGCACAAACAAACCGTACTCTAGCCTGTGAAGATTTTTCATTTAGTACATTATCCTTGTATGAGGAGGAGAAAAAGCTGAAAGGATCCGCGGTGCGATGACGACCGCTCAACCAAGTAACAACAAAAATGGAACGGCGTCCTTCAAGTAAAAAAAACTGAAAAGAGTAGTACATTTCAGCCAACACGTTTTCCCTTTTTCTGTGAACAAAACAGAGGCAAGGAAGCATACATGTTCATGAAAACCTGATTCGTGCCTATGCATAAATTCCAAAGCATCCAGATGAGGAAACACCTGGGACTTTAAAATTTAATTCATTCATTATCCAGTACAATTAGGACTAACTAAATTAAGTATAATTTGCTGGTTGCTATTCATTTAGCTTCAATTGGTCGTGCAAGAATCAGATTGCTAACTTTGGTCAATAAAATAAAAATATCAAAATGGCAAGTATTTGCAAATTTGTTTGGTTTTTATTGCGATTAGTTTTAACATAGTCAGTGCAAAACAGACGCATATTTCATTTTATGAAAATCGTTCATCAGCAAAATCCCAGAATACTTCTAAACTTAATATTGTGGATCTATTTTCTTCTTTTCTGAACGAAAATATAAATTATATAAATTCTTCAATAAATTCTACGAGAAACCAACCAACTTTAGCAACAACTGTAGCCCTATCACCTATCACAACGCCTGAAATATGTCGCAAGAATAATGACCTAATCATTCTGATCGATTGGGCCGACGGATTGGAAAAAGATAGATTGTTAAATTTTACTTCACAGTTGGCAGTTGGCCTCAGTGAGAAGATTGTATCCAATTAACGGAGTTGGAATTTACATGTTTGGTTTTAATAAATACAAGCTATTTGATATTCCGCAAAGTTAAGCAATGACTGCAGAGGAAATATGGGACAGAGGAATATGGGACTGGCTGCTAGGTATTTTGGAGGGAGGATCAAGGAGAACTCTCAATGCATTGAGAACGGTAACGGTGAAAATCAAATTCTGTATTTAATTTGAAGACAAAATTTTATATTTTATTTTTTAAATGTGTTTCAGGTAATTGAGGAATTCGATGGAATCTTTTTGATGTCTAAAAGCATATTGATGATAACCACGGGCCCTTCTCAAGATCCCCTTTTGACACAGCTTTATGCCGATATAGCTCCTAAATTTGATATTCGGGTAGTTCCAGCAGGAATAGACAATACGGATGAGCAGTTGGAAAAGGAGTTGGAGTTGATTACGTGAGGTTTAAAACCCCGAATTTTTAGGTCAAAGGAATTTGAAAACATTTCAAATTTGCTGAATCCTGTTATCAGAGCATTTTGTTGGTAGTGACTTTGTAGAAGCATATACATTTATACAGTTTGAGATAGTTGGTAAGCTTTACACCCGAAAAATTAATTCCAATTTTTTACTAGACCTGTTTTCATTAAATTTTCCGCTTTGGGTCATTTTCAGTGCATACTATTTTAAGAAGCCTGAAGCATGTGAAAGGATTTAAAAGCACTTTCCTATTGTTCATTTCCGTATTTTCTACTGTTAGCAGTTCAGGTCATCATGATGCTTGCGCGTGAAAAAAAGTTCCTTCCTCTTCCCACAAACTTTATGAACTTACAAAATGTTGTGAAATCTATAAACAAAAATCTCTCTGTTGACCATTGTCTTTGGTACACCAAAAATGCACTTTGTACTTATCAACTTCTACATTCTGTTTGTATTGCATGCATGCGTAGAACGGTTGGAAAATTCCACCGGATCTGAATTACTATATATTAAACTAAATAGCTAAAGTGCCATGAGGTGTAAGCATGACACTTGAAATTCCCTTAACAATTCTGGTATAAATGCCGGTTCAAATTTAAAAGAAATTACATTCAAAGCATAGCGTTTGCCCGATATAGACAAAAGTTTATGCATCAGCAACTTTTTAAAAAATTTCCGAGCAATATTTTAAAAATTCCCTAGAAGTTTATTTATTTTGAAATGATGTTGCTAAAGGCTTGTCTTTTTGTCATTTTGGTTGTAGCTTCTGCAACAACATCTGAGGAATCTGCAAAGGTCCAAAAAGAAGGAACTGTAAGTATATCTTTTTAAAAGATTTTTATTTAAATAAAGTATTGGTGAAAACAAGACATAAGTGTAAAGGCAATAACTTTATCTATTAAATGTGCTTTGTGTGTTTCAGGAGCAATGCAAAAAGGTACCATATGGACAATCTGAAAGCACAATGTATAGGCTGGCGCCGTCCGACCCTTGTAAGGAAGCATGCAAAGCAATGGAAGACCCAGCCCGTGTGCCATGCTGTATTTTTGATACCCCCATTCCCAGCTATGATCCTGTTGGGGACTGTTTGTGCTGCGAAGGCTGCCCTGATAATGCTCATTTTTACCCGTACTCTCCTGCAGTATGTGCATATTGCGTGACAATTGAAGGAAAGCGTCCTTCTGATCCCGCTTGCGACACTGGAAGTGCTTGATTTTGTTTAAATGGTTGCAGAAATTCTGGATTCATTCGTATTTCCATTTTGAAAATTAAATAAATAATAATAATTTACACTTTAAGCGAAACTGCTACGTCTCAACTCTGTCTTTGCAATTGCACTTGCCTCAATCGTAGTTCGCGTAAGACCTGAAAACGTACAAGCATTCATCCCTTATTTAAAAGTGTTACTTCATATATCAACTCTCAACAAATTACGTGCAAATTGTTATTTTAAGCGGCCATTTAACAAAAAACAAACGCTACACGTGTTTTATGGAAACGTCGTTTTTGTTTTTATTAACACTGTTTATAAATGCAAATTGATAAATATTCCATCAGCAAAACTCAACAACAAGTGGATGAGGTACGCAAATTAATATTGTGAGTTACTCAGTATGGGTTGCTTGCAAACCATGCAAATGGTTAATATTCAAAATTAACACAAACAATTATGCATCTATGCAACATGTTGTACTAAATTATCATCCAAATTTATATTTTATTGGATCATGAGTTTCGTTAGCATAACAGTTTCAAACAGCCACAGAACTTTCATTTACTTATTCTCCACACATTATGTTTCCCATCCACCAAAAGCTGTGTGAGGTGCACATAGCTCAAATATTGCTTGGATAATGTACTTCACCATAATCCACCATTTCCTTTTCCCTGCCTTTCATCGAGCATACAAGCTTTCATGTTTCTTTTGTGCTTGTGCCTCCAGCTCCAGCAGCAAGCAAACCGTTCTCTAGCCTATGAAGATTTTTTCTGTAGTACATTATCCTTGTATGAGGATGAGAAAAACTGAACAGTTTTGCGATGCAATGGCAACCGCTTTACCAAGTAACAACGAACATAAAACGTCGTGGTCTGTCATGCTTCAAGCTGAGTAAAAAGATGAGAAGTATTGGTGCTTTTCAGTCAACAAGTTTTTTTTCTCTTTTTGCGAACAAAACAGAGCAAGGAAGCATACATGCTCATGAAAATTTTATTCGTGCCTATGCAATAATTCCAAAGCAGTCTGATGAGGAAACACCTGGCACTTTAAAATTTACGTACATACGTACAACATTTTTAATATTTCGCAAAGTTATGCAATAACTGCAGAGGAAATGCGGGATAGAAATTTGGCTGATAGGCTTAATGGAGGAGGACCCCGTAGAACTCATAATGCATTGAGGATGGTACGAGATTTTATAATTTAACATATTTTTACTGAAATTTGAATAATCCTCAATTAATCATGTTTCAGGCTATTGAAGAATTTCAAGCAATTTTTGGATGGCCTAAAGCATTTTAGTGGTAACAACTGGCCGTTCACAAGATCCTCTATTGTTACAATAAAAAGCAATGTTAATAACCTGTTTGATAAAGAGTTGGCAATAGTTACTAGTTCTAAGCAAGCTGACTGTTTTTAGGTAAATCATTTTATTGAGAAGTGAAAATCGTAAAGTTAAAACCTAAAGAGTAAAATATGTGGAATTCGAAAAAAATAAGGAACATTAAAATAACAAGCATTTTGAGTATATATTTTCCAATTGCTTTTATGCTGGATACTGTGTGGATTCTAAATTTTGCATTGTGAATTTTTACGTTTGGGTCTAAAAAAGTAATTTTTCTTAGCAAGATTTCCTTAAAAGAAATTTACTCATGCGAATGTGAAGTTGTTTGGTAAACCTTGTTTAATCGCGCACTCCAAAAACGAAAGTTCACCACAAGCCATACCAACATGAGCAAAGCAAAACGCAACAAAGGTACATTTCTCATCACGATCACCAAACCTGTTTAGCTTCCATTTCACTCGTCTCATTTTCATTTTGCTCAACACATAGCAAATAGCACAAGCTATATAAAATCCCACTCTCAGCTGACGTCAAGCTCAACCAAACACGCTAAATTCAACATTCAATTTATCAGCTCTGCATTCTGCACTGCCAACCTTAAACAAAATCCTAATTAATTTATTCAAAATGTCCAAGCAAAGACGACGTCCAGGTTTTATCTGCCTATTTTGTGACCGTTACTTTAACGGCACCTATAGTCAAACATATCACATTCGTCGTCACATTAAAGAAAAGCCTTACAACTGTGCACACTGTGATTACACTGCTGTTTGTCCAAACGACATTAGTGGTCACCTTAAAAGCCGTCACAAGCCAGCAATTAAATATCAGTGCAGTCTTTGTCCTCAATCATACAACAATGGGGGAAGCCTATTGCACCATTTTAGACAAGTTCACTTAAAAATTAAAGACAGCAACCAGGAAATAAATAAGTGTGAATATTGTGGAAAGGAATTTAATTTAAGAAGTACATTAGTTACTCATCAAAGATTGCATACGGGTGAGAAACCGTATGAGTGCCAAGTTTGTGGAAAGGCGTTTGTGCAAAAAGGCAATTTAAATCAGCACATGAGAAGTCATCGCGGAGAGAGGCGGTTTTGGTGCGAGAGGTGCGGCAGGGGATTCTTTACAAAGCAGCATTGGAAGGAGCACGAGAGGAAGACAGAGGGCAAGTGTCAACCTGGGATGAAGAAGGTAACCTCCACAAACATAGGGGTCACAAAGGAGATGAAGTCTCAGGAGGTGATTGCCATTGAGACTGAAGACTTGAATGTACATGAGGATGTTAAGGTGGAGGTGAAGCAAGAAGAGGAGGTGATTTTGGGACTATGAACAACCTCTGGTGAGTTAGAGGTAATGAAATAGAAAGTTTAATTGATTTTAGGGGAACTTGAGAATAGTCAAGAGATAATTAGCTTTCTGAGTGTTTTTTTTGTGATTTTTGTAGGATTTGGTTGGGGTTTTGATGGTAATGCATGTGGCTTTGTTGGTATTTTTAATTTATGGAAATAGGACGTAGGAGGAAGTCTTATGTTTTCGAACAATTGTTTAAAAGCTTTTGTTATTAAATTGTTTACAAATAGTTGCTAGTTTTGATTGTGTATCATTGTTAATGTGATTAATAGTTTAGTGAAAGTGTTTTATTGGAGATTTGATTATATCTGAGACCAGCGCTAGATTTTGTTGCTGATGAGTTAATGGAGACTTTTGAAACGGATTTTGGTGGCAGTGGACAGATTTTGTGGAATGAAAATGAATGTTTTGGGGTAATCAATTTACAAATATATAATTATTGAATTAGGATTTTGTAGTTGTGTTTGGCAAATAGTTTGACAAAGAATATTTGATAAGAAATTTACGATTTTGCTAAACGTTCAGAAGAAAAATGTAGAAGAAATCAAATACGAACCTGGGGGATAAGATGACGACGGGGATGGCGAAAAATAGGGTACTTTGGGAGGTTCGTGTGGTGCAAGTGCAATTAATTTTGGCAGTGTATCAAACCTCAGGTGAGAATATTTTAAAATTGAATTTTGGATACAATTTAGAGGCTTTTGACATTTACTTTTCATTATATTCTACTTTTATGTGAACTCTTGAAGGTGGGTTGCCGCTACTGGACTCGGGACATTTTGAAGGTGAAAGGATTTTGGAACTATGACCAATCTCTGGTAAGGTTTTAGGGTAGAATCTGGAACAGAGCTGAGTAAAATTTATCAGTTTCTTTGGGTTTAATTTATTTGTTTTTATGAACTTTGTAGGTGGATCACTAAAAGTTGAATGGGAATGCTATGATAATGGAAACTTTGAAATTTTGGTCCTGATTTCAGATTTAACAAACAAAGACTTTACTGTTTTCGAGACACTTCTTTGGATATTTTGTGTTTATTTGTGGAAATTTTGTCGACTCATTGGTTACAATTATGCTTCATGAGAGTTAATTGTACGCAGTCCAAAATTATAAAATATTATTGTAAAAGATTTGGAAAAAAAATGTATTTGTAAACACAATTCATTTCAAAAATGTATAATATGTGCATAATAATGCTTGCAGTTTGATTAGTGGGCCCAAAACGACATTTTTGGTCCACAAATGTCGAAAAATTCCTTAGGGTCTAGGGTGAAATTTGTGATGTGTTACATTATAGAAAATGATCGTCAAAGATTGTTACTCTCAAATTCAGAGATTTTTAGTATTAAAAGGTGAAAGTTTTGATTATGGATGACATTAGATAATTTTAATGTTAATTTTGTATGTGAAATTATAGGAGTGCATTCAAGGTAGAACTGCATTCTGGATTTTAATGAAAATGGTTAAAAATTGTAAGCTTTACTGGCTAATTACTTGTCTGTAAAATGGCGATTTTCAAATTCAGACTACTTTTTGTGAGTATAATGCCTTTGTATACAATTCGCGATACAAAAAATGTATTTTGGCTTCGTGATTTGTACGTCAACTTTATGTACATTTAAAATTTGAAAAACGTATTTTGTGATTGGGATGAGTTTTAGTTATTTTGTTAGTAGTTTAAAATATATTGGTGAAAAGTGCACAGTGAAGAGGTTTTACATTGTAAATTAAATAATTTTTATAATATACAATAACAGACAGGAATAAATCAGTAATCGCCAGGAATGTTGATATAACAATTTTATTCATCTATATGGCGCTGATATACATTTGTTGTACGAAATTTCATTTTGAACTGAAAATAAATTTGTCATGGTTAATATAATTTATTTTCATATGATTCTTAAAGCACATGAACAGCCAAAAACTTTTTGTTTATGAAGACGTTATAAATTTTCAATTAAAGTTTTGTTGGTTCATCATGCATTTAAAAAAACTCTGCAAATGGTTAATATTCAAAATTAACACAAACAATTAAGCATCCAAATGTTGTACTAAATTATCATTAAAATTCATATTTTATTGGTATTATCAGTTTCGTTAGCATAACAGTCACAAAAAGCCACAGAACTTTCATTTAGTTATTCTCCACATATTATATTTCCCATCCACCAAAAGCTGTGTGAGGTGCACATAGTTGAAATATTGCTTGGATAATGTACTTCACCAAAATCCATCATTTCCTTTTCCCTGCCTTTCATCGAGCATACCAGCTTTCATACATCTTTTGTGCCTGTGCCTCCAGCTCCAGCAGCTAGCAAACCCTACTCTAGCATTTGAAGATTTTTTCTGTAGTACATTATCCTTGTATGAGGATGAGAAAAACTGAACAGTTTCGCGATGCAATGGCGACCGCTTTACCAAGTAACAACGAACATAAAACGTCGTACTCTGTCGTGCTTCAAGTTGAGTAAAAAGATGAGAAGAATGGTGGTGCTTTTCAGTCAACAAGTTTTTTTTCTCTTTTTGCGAACAAAACAGAGCAAGGAAGCATACATGCTCATGAAATTTTTATTCGTGCCTATGCATTAATTCCAAAGCATCCTGATGAGGAAACACCTGGCACTTTAACGTACGTACAACATTTTTAATATTTCGCAAAGTTATGCAATAACTGTAGAGGAAATGCGGGATAGAAATTTGGCTGCTAGGCATTATGGAGGAGGACCCCGTAGAACTCATATTGCATTGAGGATGGTACGAGTTTTTATAATTTAACATATTTTAAGTAAAACTTGAATAATCCTCAATTAATCATGTTTCAGGCTATTGAAGAATTTTAACCGGTTTGATAAAGCGTTGGCAATAGTTACTAGTTCTAAGCAAGTTGAGTGTTTTTAGGGCAGCAAATTATGCAACCAAGTTTTTTTAATTTGCTAAAAAGTGAGTCGATTTTCGTGTCGGTATAGTGTGAAACACAAATTTCTAAGTACGACATACAATGATTAGGTGTCAACTGATTATGTACAATGTATTTTATTAAGCTGAAAGTACATTAAGTAAATCATTTTATTGAGAAGTGCAAACGTAAAGTTAAAACCTAAAGAGGAAAACATGTGGAATCCGAAAATTATAAGGAACATTAAAATAACAAGCATTTTGACTATACATTTTCCAATTGCTTTAATGCTGGATACTGTGTGAATTCTAAATTTTGCATAGTGTATTTTTAAGTTTGGGTCTAAATAAGTAATTTTTCTTAGCAGGATTTCCTTAAAAGAAATTTACTCATGCAAATGTGAAGTTGTTTGGTAAACCTGGTTTAAATGCACACTCCCAAAAGGAAAGTTCCCCACAAGCCATACCAACATGTTCACCAAAAGCAATACGCAACAAAGTTACATTTCTCATCACGATCACCAAACCTGCTCAGCTTTCATTTTACTCGTCTCCGTTTGCTCCACTCATTGCAAATAGCACAAGCTACATAAAATCCCACTCACAGCTGACGTCAAGCTCAACCAAATGCCCAAACATTCAACATTTTTCATTTCTCAGCTCTGCATTTTGCACTGCCAACCTTAAACAAAATCTTAATTAATTTATTCAAAATAACAAAGCGTAGACGAGGTCCAGGTTTTATCTGCCTATTTTGTGACCGTTACTTTAACGGCGCCTATAGTCAAACAAATCACATTCGACGTCACATTCAAGAAAAGCCTTACAATTGGGCATACTGTGATTACACTGCTGTTAGTCCCAACGACATTAGCTGTCACGTTTCCCCCCGTTAATTTTCAATTGGGTCAATGAAGCCCTTTTGGAATCTGGATTGCTACCGAGACCAGAACACTGGGATGGTCAATGTGTGGGATTGAATGGTAAATGGTATAAGTTTAATGTAGTTAATTTTGAATTAATAATGTCTTGTGTGGTGGTGTTGGTGTGAGCTATGTGGGTGGATCGGACACTGACGATTTTTTTGGGAACTTTTCAGGTTTCGGTGTTGACGATTGATCAAGGAGCTATTGGTTTAGTGGTGGGGGAACCTGAGATGGACAGTATCCAGAGAAGAAGGATGTGACATTAAGGCTTTAAATGCAAGTCTTAGTTGACGGTGGGGTTCTAGAGAAATCTTGAAATGAAGGGAATTCCAGAGGATTCATTACGATGAAAACATTAAAGTGACGACTAATGAGCCACTGCTGGTGTTGGTGGCGTGATTTTAGAAAAGGTTCAGGTAAGAAATTCACAGCAAGGCTAATACGATAAGTGGATGTGTCATATATTTTAAGAGATTTTGGAAGCAAAATTAATTAACTTTTCGGTATTTTTTTGTGGAGGTGATAGGAAGTTCTGGTGGATTTTCGAATCAATGTTATATCTGGTTGCTGGAAGAAACGTTTAAATATTTTTGGAGGAATCACAAGTGGATTAGTGTGTATCTATTTGAGAGCTTAATTTTTTAAAATAATTGTTTATTAAGTTAGGAACAGATTTATATATTTTGTTACTAGAAAAGACTATATTATATCCCCATAGTTTATATCCGTCGCCGGAATATTCCGGGGTAGTCTGTGGCTTTGGTCAGTTCCACAGTGAGACTAAACAAATCATTTTTCAAACTTTTTGGGAACTTAAAATGTACTGGAATGAAATGTACTGTTTGTTCCCAGTTAGCTGCACTTTCAAACAACTAATTTGAAAAATATTACTGTTTGGTTTACGGTTACCGCTGACATTAGAGCGGAAACCGATAAAGAACCCTTACCAATATAGCCAAAAGGCGATATCCAACTCATTCAGTTAAAATGAGTTTACAATTTAATCAAAATGTTTAAGAAAATTGTACTTAAGTTCATAAGCTAAAGGAACAAGCTTTCAAATTATAAATTGTTTGAGGATTTAGGTTTTCATAGTCCTAAAATTTAAATATAAACTTTTGTGAAAGTTTAAATGATTATTTTTAAATAGGCTTTGGATGAGCCTGTCTCACCTATAGAACCTTAGGGATGCTAATGGTAAGCAGAAAGAGAAAATTGCGAATTTTATACAATACCAAATTACTAATATTGTAAAGTTCAGAATGTCCACTTTTAAAAGACAATTAATTCTTTAGCTATGAAAAATTCGGAAAACTGGTAAAGAGAAATGGATATGCCGCTTTAGAACATCGGCACCATAGAAAGAATTCTTATTAGGCTGCGACATTCTTGTTTCACAAATGTCGAAAAAATCCCTAATAACTTATAGAGTACGTGGTTTCCGGAAAAATGTTTGCAAAAATGTATTTGTAAACTAAATTCAATTTAAAAAAATGTATACAATATTGCTTACAGTTTAACTAGTGGGCACATCATGACATTTTTGGTCCACAAATGTCGAAAAATTCCTTAAGGTCGAAAGTGATATTTGATGTGATTCATAATCGAAAATGATCCTTAAAGTATGTTACACTCAAGGTCAGGGATTGTTAATATATAAAGTTACAAATTGTGATAATGGATAGTATTTAAAGATAATTTTGATGGTAATTTTGTATATGAAATGAAGTGAGTGAAGTCAAGGTAGAACTGCATTCTGGGTTTTGATTAAAATGGTATGAAATTTAAATTTCTAATGGGTAATTGATTGTATGCCAAATGGCGATATTCAAATTCAGACTATTTTTTGTAAGTGTAATGCTTTTTTGAACTATCAATTTAACTTTGATTTGCATGTCAACTTAATATAATTTTAAAACTAAAAAGATTGTTATTGGAACGAGTTTCAGCAGTTTTAATTATTTTGTTAGTGATTTAAAGATATATTGATGAATTGTGCGCAGTGAAAAGTGTTTACGCTGTCAATGAAATATTTCTAATAATATTCTAATCCAGGCTTTGGAATAAATCAGTAATCGCCATGAATGTTGATAATACCCCTTTGTATTGCGCTCTCATATTTCTGTTGTACGTAATTTCATTTTGAGCTGTAAATAAATTTTCCGTGATTAATTTAATCTTAACCTGCTATGATAAAATTTATAAAAGCTCATCATAACAGCAAGAAACTGAAAGTTTTAGATCATGGACACTTCATTATTTATGATAAAAGTTTCATAATCTCATCGTGCATTTTGAAAACTATGCAAGCAGTTAATATTCAAAATTAACACAGTCAATTAATCATCCAGGCTTTGTGCTAAACTGGCCAAAATATTATATTTTAATTGCACCGTAAACTTCGTTACTAAAGCAATTACAAAAAGCCACAGAACTTTCATTAGGTTATTTCCCACCTTATATTTCTCATCCACCAAAAGCTGTGTGAGGTGCACATAGCTGAAATATTGCTTGGATAAGGTACTTTACCAAAATCTGTCATTTCCATTTCCCTACCTTTCCAACATATAACAAACTTGCTTTTCTTGGGTCTGTGCCTCCAGCTCCAGCAGCACAAACAACCCGTACTCTAGCCTGTGAAGATTTTTCATTCAGTACATTATCCTGGTATGAGGAGGAGAAAAAGCTGAAAGGATCCGCGATGCGATGACGACCGCTCTACCAAGTAACAACGAAAATGGAACGGCGCCCTTCAAGTTGAGTAAAAAAAGCTGAAAAGTGTAGTACATTTGAGCCAACACGTCTTTGCTCTTTCTGTGAACAAAACAGAGGCAAGGATGCATACATGTTCATGAAAATCTTAGTCGTGCCTATGCATAAATTCCAAAGCATTCTGTTGAGGAAACATTTGGAACTTTAATTCATTCATTATCTAGTACAAACAGGACTAACTAAATTAGGTATACTTTTCAAATTGCTATTCAATCAACTTCAATTGGCCGTGCAATAATCAGACTTCTCGCTTTGGTCAATAAAATAAAAAATATCAAAATGGCAAGTTTTTGCGAAACTCGTTTGATTTTTATTGCGATTTGTTTTCCAATCTCTGGTAAGGTTTTGCGGTACAAATCCGGAAAAGAGCTGAGTAAAATTTATCGGTTTCTTCGCATTTAATATATTTGTTCTTTATGAACTTTGTAGGTGGATCACTTAAAGTTGAATGGAGATTCTGTGATAATGGCTAACGTTAAAATTTTGGTCCTGATTCCTGATTGAGCAAACAAAGACTTTACGGTTTTCGAGGCACTTTTTTTATGTTTTGTGTTTATTTGTGGAAATTGTTAAGCCCAGAGGCTGGTAGAGGATGCCAAAAATCTTGTCGACTCATTGGTTACCATTATGCTTCATGAGAGTTAATTGTACGCAGTCCAAAATTATAAAAAAATATGGCGAAAGATTTGGAATAAATATGTTATTATGTTAGGCTTATACCTTGTAAAAAGGCTTTGTTTGTTGGTGTAAATGAAAGGAGTTTACAAATATCCCAAGGTCCCAATTACATCAATTGTAATCAATTATATTACGCTGACATATTTCTGGTGTACCTAGTTCCACTTTCAAATAAAAATTAATTTTTCATAATTAAATTAATCTGCTATTATAGAATTTTTAAAAGCACATTGACATCAAACTGAAAGTTTTGAATTATGAACACTTCCGAACTTTCTTTTATAAAAGTTTCATAATTTTATCATGCATTTTTAAAAAATCTTGCAAAATATTCAAAATTATCACAAACAACAAATCATTCAAACTTTGTAATAAATTACCATCCAAAATTAGGTTTAATTGCAGCACCATTGTGGTACTATACTAGTTAGAAAAAGCCACATAACGCATTTAGTTATTCTCTATACATTATGTTTTCCGTCCACCAAAAGCTGTGTGAGGTGCACGTTGAAGAAATTTTGTCAGGATAATGTACGCGACCAAAATCCATCATTTCCATTCCATTACCTAACATCACGCATTCATACATGCTCTAGCTTTTGTGTGCCTGTGCCTCCAGCTCCAGCAGAAGCACAGAAACCTTTCTCAAGCTTGTGAAGCTTTTTCGTGTAGTACGTTATCCTGATGTGAAGAGGAGAAAAAGCTGTATACATTTGCGATGCAATTTCAACCGCTTTTCCAAGTAAAACCTAGCCTAGAACAAACGTCGTGCTTTAAGTTGAGTAAAAACGATGAAAAGTGCAGTTCATCTCAGCCAGTCAGTTTTTACTTTTTGTTTGAGCAAAGCAAAAGCAAGGAAACGTTATTGTTCATGAAAAATTTGTACGTGCCTTTGCATAAATTTTGAAGCATCTTGTAAGGAAATAACTCGCACTGGAGAAACTGAAAATTTTAGATCATGAACACTTCCGAACATTTTTTTAAATAAAATTTTCATAATTTCATAATGCATTTTGAAAACTATACAAGCAGTTAATATTCAAAGTTAACAGAATCAACTATTAATCCAGATTTGTGCTAAATTAGCATAAAAATAATATTAAAACAACACCATAAGCTTCGTTACTTAAGCAGTTACAATAAGCCACAGAACTTTCATTGAGTTATTCTCCACACATTATATTTCCCTTCCACCAAAAGCTGTGTGAGGTGCACATAGCTGAAATATTGCTTGGATAGAGTACGCGACCAAAATCCGGCAATTTCATTTCCCTACCTTTCAAACATATAAGCTTGCTTTTCTTGGGTCTGTGCTTCCAGCTCCAGCAGCACAAACAAATCGTACTCTAACCTGTGCAGGTTTTACGTTTAGTACATTATCCTGGTACGAGGAAGAGAAAAAGCTGAAAGGATCCGCGATGCGATGACGACTGCTCTACCAAGTAACAACGAACATAAAATCTCGTGCTTCAAGTTGAGTAAAAAGATGAAAACAGTAGTGCTTTTCAGCCAACATGTTTTTTCTCGTTTTGCGAACAAAACAGAGCAAGGAAGCATACATGCTCATGAAAATTTTATTCGTGCCTTTGCATAAATTCCAAAGCATCATGATGAGGAAACAACAGGCACTTTAAAATTTAATTCATCAGTATCCTGCACAAATATGACTATCTAATATAGGTATAATTTCCTGGTTGCTTTTCATTCCAGTTTAGTTGGGTGTGCAAACTTAGGATTTAAAACTTAAGTAAAAAATAAAAAATGGCAATTTTGTGCCAAATTCTGTTGGTGTTTATTGCGACTGGTTTGAACACAGTTAGTGCAAAAAAGACGCTTATATCGTTCTCTGAAAATGTTGCATCTGCAAAAGCAAAGAATATTTCTAAGCTAAATATTTTGGAACTGTTTTCCTCCTTTCTAAACAAAAATATAAGTTATATTAATTCTTTGATAAATCCTACGACAAGCCCAATAACTTCCTCCACAACTGCTATCCCACCAAAAAATAATGACCAGATCATTTTAATCGATTGTGCCGACGGCTTGGAATTTGACCAACACGATAGGTTGCTAAATTTTACTGCTCAGTTGGCATCAGTGAGAAGATCCTTTCCAATTAACGGAGTTGGAGTGTACATGTTTGGTTTTAATACGTACAAAATATTTAACATTTCGCAAAGTTATGCAATGACAGCAGAGAAAATACGGGAAACAGTTTTGGCAGCTAGGTATTATGGAGGAACCCGGAGAACTCATAATGCATTGAGAATGGTACGATTTTATAATTTAATATTTTTTTTCGAAAATGTGCAAATTTTTCATTTAGAAAATAATCATGTTTCAGGCTATTGAGGAGTTCGAAGGATTCTTTTTGATGTCCAGAAGCATATTAGTGGTGACAACAGACCGTTCACAGGATCCACTATTAACACAGCTTTATGCCGATATAGCTCCGAAATATGGTATTCGGGTGGTTGCGGCAGGAATTAGCAATAAGGATGAGCAGTTGGACAAAGAGCTGGAAATGATTACTGGTGGTGTAAAATCCCAAATATTTAGGTCAGAAGAGTTTGAAGACATTTCAAATTTGCTGGGTCTTGCAAGCAGAATACTTTGTTGGTAGTGAGTTTGTAACAGCGCATTGAGCGCATACATATATAAAGTTTAAGATAATATCTATGATTCATTAATCTAGAGTGTACGCAATGTGAATCTTTATATATTTTTGGGTAGAAAAATTGAAAAATATTCATTCCATGTTTCATAATACTAAAGAACTGCAAACCTTTTAAGATATACCAAAGAAATTTTATTTTATACGTTTTACAAAAATTTTTTATGGTTATATTTTTATAAAGCATATTTCGCCCCAATTTAAATTTGTAAAACCCCTTTCCTTCTGTAAGCAGTCCAAGTCATCGTGATGATCATGATACATTCACGTAAAAAATATCTTCCACTTTTCAAGAAAAATTTATGAGCTTTTACAATAATGTACATTCTTTACATAAAAAGGTCTCTGTCGACCATTGTTTTTGGTAGACCTAATATGCACTTTGAACTTAACAACTTTTCATTTTGTTTTTATTGCATGCATGTATTACGCATGCTGGAGAACTCAACTTCTTATGAATTATGAAAATAACTACATATAACACATTACAAAAACGTGCACAGTATGTATCCTTTCTATTATAAACTTTACAACTCCCTAGAACTCACATATAGTACCCAAAGTCGTACTACAATAACCTGATTTCTAGAAAGTAATTCCTAAAAAAATATATCAATGGAGCTATCTACAAGTGCTTTCTCATCCAACCTGGCATTTTCTTTAGGCTCAGGTACAAAAGTCGAGTCAGATTTTTAGAGCAGCACTAATAACGAATTGGAGCTCCCATCTTGTGTTCTTGACAACATTCATCATTCAAATATTTGATACAAGTTTTCAGTCTTTTCCCTAAATATCCTTTTCTGAACCATGTTGCTGCAAAACATTTCTATTTTTGCAATTCCGATTGTGGGTTTTACAACAGATGCGGAATCTGCCGAAGGTAACGTACAACGGGATGAGACTGTAAGTACAATTCAACCATTTGTTTTTTATATATTTATTAAAGTATGTGACATTAATTCAATACACTAAATTTGAAAATTCTTTATTGTTTTGTGAATTTTTTCGGAAGGAGAAATGCAAAAGGTCGCCACCGAAATGCAAGGTCTCTATAAATTGGAGCCATCCAACCGTTGTAAGGAGGCTTACAAAGAACTGGGGGACATGGAGGCTTGCTGTATTTGTAAAGATCATGTGCCCAGCATAAAATCCAGACGGTGACTGTTTGTGCTGTCGCTATTGCCGTGGAAATACTCTATCTAATCCCTACAATGATATCAATTGTGAAGAGTGCGTGACAAGTGATGGCAAGCATCCAAATGAGTGTGGAAGCCCTTAAGACACCCCATCAAAACAATTTTACTCAAAGTTAAATATTAGAATGTTTTATAACCTTTTAATTGAAATAATTTTTTTTGAAAAGTTAAAATATGAACTGCCTTATAAACTCATGATATTTATTTCGAAATTTAAGTTAACTTTAACTTCCTTCATATATTCAATATTAGAAGTTGCCAGTCTAACTTCCAAAAGCACATATATTAAGGATTGTCATATTCGTAAACTTGTCAAATGAATTGAGAGTTATACGTCTAATCATGTCGACATGCAACAATAATATGCATTTCATGCGTCACGACTATTTTCCACCTGCATTGGATATGAAATATGTAGACTTCTTTTGACAAGCTCACTACAACATAATCATGTTGAACACTTGTCAAATTTTAGATATATTTAAAATATAATCATTTGGCCAATGGAATGGTGGTTTCGTGCACCTGCATCTTTTAACAAAAATTGTGTCATGTAGCTACCAAAATCATTAAGCCAAAGCATATGGTACGATGCTCCATCAGATATATGTAGATTTGTATTTCCTTGTTTGTTTTCAAAATATTGATGTGGCGTCTTATTTTCTCTCGTTACGAAACTTTTGTCTTGCATAAACTTACGTGGCAATAAGAGATTAAGCTTATCTTATAATTCGAAATATTCGTTTATCGCAATTTCCTTATCTCTCTTGATACTTCCATTCTTGCATGCATGTCTCGATGAAACTCTCTTAATCTATAATATTGTGTGGCAAGTATGCATTCAACGCCAGTTGAAATTGTCAACGGCGTAATCGATTTAATTTCTTTTTCCAGTTTCAAAAACTGCCGCATTACACTTTTGTATAAACTTCAAAATGTAATGTTTAGTAACAATAGTTCCAATAATTCAACCTTGAATGGTATTCAGGAAACATTCTAATAGCATAATATAAATTTTAATACAAAAATTCACATATGAAGAATGACTTGATAGGTATTTAATATGACCAAGGCAACTGATTTGTTACAATTTTTACCAGTTTTACTTCAAATTAAAAAATCTAGAACTAAATAACCATTTTGCAATATTCAACCAAGATTTTTTTGGGATCTGACATGGATCATATTTTATTTATGTGCATAACATAGAATTACAAAGCTGATAAAACATTGAAGAGCTTTAAGCTACTGCAGGCAAACAATTTGCTCCAGAATTTATTTGCATTTCTATCTTTTCATTACATTTAACTTCACTGTGAAGTATATAGACATTTTTGTTTATGGTAATATACAAGTTTTATATTCAGGTAAGCACGAAATTTTGGAGAAATGGGGAGAACAAACTCTCTTTCAAACAGACTTGTTCTTTTTCAATTTCACAATGAATTTTCGTGATCATGTTAATCACCGCAATGAAAATACTAGGGAACTTTGTGTTTTCTTAGATAATTAAACTTGTTAATAATAACTTATATTTTAATATTAGCCTAATTTCTAATACTTATGTGTTTATACATACGTATTTAGTGCATGGCTATGTTGTAGCTTTTCCCGAAACAAGCCAACACTAGGCAAACTAGTTTAGCCACACAAAATATTATTTTGCGTCGTACTGAAAACCACGGGACAAATTTATATTACGAGAATACTATACTTCAAACTAAACAGCAAAATATTGATCGTTTCCTTCTTTAGAAAGACAGCATTTAAGAATTTAGAAAACTAGTAAAATGTTTAGAAGTGTCAATGTAGTTTGTTTTAAATAATACAGGTGTTTGACCTACTTAAAGTATGAGCTGCCTGTAAAATTAAAAACATCCTTTACATTATCAAAATTAGCATGTTCAATAGACAAGCAGACACGAGGCAAACTACCTATAAGGCTAAAAGAACTGTGCAGAAAACTGAAGTAAAAATACCTTCTCATCAAAAAATGCTACCTGAAACAAAGTAAGTATAACTACCTTACTCCAGTTCATTCGCCTTTAGAGTTTTTGTATTCAGGACACGCAAACAAGTCATTTTCTTGAAATTTCAGTGGGCTTAAACTACTAAAGTCAAATATAATCCAACTTAATTTTCCTATTAAACACGCCATTTGGAAACTTAAACAACTAAAAATAAAAATATTCCTTCAAATATCAGCATAAGGATTCTCTGCAGATATGCACACACAAGGCAAACTACTTATTGGATAGTCTTTTTTGAAAAATAACTGTCCACAAATGGATATAGTGAACACATATATAGAGCAACAATTTTAACAGGTCAGCACTGAACAGTACCCACCAGTTCAATTCCGTTTAGTTGTTCCACTGATAAGCAATCTCACAAATATCAACAACTTAGAACACTTTTGAGTCACAAAATGAATTCTAACCTTCTTTGTATCTGTATGGTTTTTCTTTGGGTGACATTCGGCAATTTTGAGAACAAAACAAGTGAAGTCCAAGTAATTGCTCTGAAAAATTTTCAGCCTGACGGATACATCAATAAAACAGCTAGAATCTCTGAAAGCACCAGACGTGTACAGGTTGGAGTAGACAAAATACTTTTTTCGCCGTTAGAGGATAATTCCTTCGTTGTTATTTATAACAATTTTAACGTAGACTTTATATCAACAAAACGTCCTATTACAAGCAGGCGATACATTCAAGGAGAACTAAGGTGGGGTAAAAGCAACAAAACTATAAAGGTGTACACAATTCCCAGCAGGAATTTTTCTCTCTACACAAACTCCAGTTACCCCAAAAAATTGAAATGCCCACTGTCTGCTTACAATGAGGTTGATGTGCCTCGAGGTTTTCGAGCATCTATTTTCTCTTTCTGCATTGTGTGGAACTATACTAAACTGTCGGTAAACATCAAGCCGTGGTCTCGAAGGGCAGTAGTTCTGTTGTATCTTCCCATTACAAATGAACCTGATTTTCGTCTGTACAATGTTCATGCATCAAAGTTATTATATATTAACACGTTTTCATACACTTCCCAATATCACTACGAAAGATTGATGCCGCTATCGTCAAGAACTACAATAGCGCTAATGGTTTATCATGTCAATACTATTAAACCAAAAAACCTGCAAAGAGTTCTAAACGCAGGGTGGTGGCAACAAACACTACATAGTACGACAAATGGTCTGGTGTTTCTTGTTGAACTTAAAACTGCTTCAAGCACAAAAAACAGCAAAATATCAAATTTGATTGCGGAGTGGAAACTCTATGCTCTGTGCTATGTCCCTATAAACCATGGAGAAACAAATGCAAGACGAATTTCATATGGTCATATTGATGTAACTACCCTAGACGAAGGTAATCTTTGTCGCCAATCTTACAACAAACTTTACATCGATTACTACAGATATCATGCCATGTACATAAAACATTTGGAGATATGTACGAATCTTATGAACAAACGAACTAGAGTGAATATTCCATACAAATTACTAATTGATAAGCTTGCTCATGCGTACGTTTTTGAGTGGCGATATCTGTTTGGTAATGCTACATCGACATTTACAGCACCCACAACAAAATTTGCTTGTGATAATGACGTCAAGAGCCAGGTTTCAAATCACACGGATATACCAACAAAATTCCTTCTCCATTTTTTTATTAGAGATTTTGCGCACGCGTACATATCCACCGTTCCAGTGGAGGACAACGTTCAGAAAATAAAGTTTGTTACCTGTGGAGAAAGATATTTTAGCACAATTTCTTTTATACATTTTACTAACTCGTTCCACTACACGCTATGGTATGCAATAATATTTACAACTGAAGTTCTTGTGATAATATTAACCATATACAGACAGTTTTCAGTCCCAAACTTTTTTCATTTCTTGGGAAATCACTTTTACATGCTCGGGGTAATATTTGGACAGCCCAGTAGTATAGGAAGTTTAAGGTATAAACAGAAAATTATTAAAACAATGCTTGTTTTAGTTTCCTTGGTTGCATTGGTTTTACAAAATGCATACAAAATGGAAAATGTGTATGAAATTACATTAGGAAGAACTAGAGTGCCATATCGCAAATTCGAACAACTGCTTGCAAACAATTTTTCGATTTACACAAGAGTTGCAGACGTTTTTCACGGGGAAAATACGAAAATAGATTACACCAAAACCTATAACGCCAAAATCGTCGATAAAAAATCGACTACGCATTGGCTTACAGTGTATCATTTGTGGCATAAGTTTTATATTTTAAGTGATATTTTCAACTTCCTTAAACATAAAACCTATTTACAACAAAACGTTCTTAACAACTCGCAATTCTATCCTGTTTTCAAATTTAAAATTTTAAACATGCTAGCAACGATAACAAACAAAACCAGACCACAAAAATTCAAAACACTGCATAAAAGCATTTCAACAATGGAAGAGCAATTGTTTGTTGAAACATTACAAACCTGCAACAGAACCGCAATAATTCTACCAAACTATTTAGCACATGAGTATGCTAAAAAGGTTCAAAGTTCAGCAAAAGGAAATAACAAGCCTGTTGACATTGGCACCGAACATTACTTCACTCCTTATCATTTGTTTAGGCTTTCTGGAATTGTGCCACCCTATCTTGCTCAGAGGATCAAATGGTTTAAACCTGCACACATATTTGAATGGTGGCAAGATTTCTTGGTAGCTAATTCCAAATACGATTCAAAAACCAGCGAAGGCTTTCGCCCTCCAGACATGACTGGAAACACGATGGTAATTTTTGTGGTTTTGCTGATTGGATTTGCAATCTCTGTTTTCTGTTTTGTTTTGGAAAACTACAGAGTTGTTTGCGTGACGTTGTGGAGTTTGATGAGAATGTATTTTAGAATATGTAGCAAATGTTTACGTATGCAAAGAAAGACGTTTCACCAAGTAGGTTTTATTTCGTGCATAAAGCTTACTCTAGTTCAAGAAATGCACTAAACTGAAACAATATAAGATTATCTGTGCATTATCTAAATCCTGTACCATTAATGGTGTTTAAAGACTTTTGGTGTTGCCTTGTATCTGGAACCAATGCTTCGTCTCTTTTTATTGTTTAGGTTACTTTATATATACCTATTAATCGGATGCTATTGGCGTATAAAATACAGGTTATGATTAGGTATATCAATTAAATGTATTCATAGAACAGATATTCAGCGATGATTTGAAATTAGGAATTGTGTATGTATGTATGTATGTATGTATGTATTTATTGGCATCCCATAAACTTTTTTAAGGTCTGAGACCTATAAAGTATCGAGGAATTAGGAATTAAAAACAGTTTAATGTCAACGTCATACAAATATGGTGGATTGAAAAAGATGTGATAGTTTTCACTTTAACGGTTCGCTTAATTATTTGTCTATTATATACTTCAATGGATACAGATTTGAAAAGTTTCGGATCAATCCAGTTCAACAATTGCTGCATGACATGAGCTCACAAATACGACTATGAATTTTTGCGACTTGTTCCGTAAGGTCAATTTGCCAGAAAAGAAATTAGTTTAAAAATTGGATGTATCATACTAGCGCTGATTCTGTGCTTGGACTGACCCATATTGTCACAAAATTTTGTCAAAGGGACATTTTCCAAGTGCACCAATAGATTTGGAATTATACTATTTAATGTGTCCACGCTGCGATTACACTGTTGTTTGTACAAACGAGAAAATATGACACGATAAAAAGCATCACCCTTCAGCACTTAAATTTCAATGCAGCCTGTGTCCCATGTCATTTAACACTGCGGGCAATTTAAGTTTGAAGCACCATTTTAGACAAGTTAAAATGAAGAAGCAGTAGTGTGAGCACTGGTAAGTTTGAGTTTAGTGGACAACAATTTAATATAGCAGCTACGCTAATCACTTATTCAGTCAGTTGAAAGATGAAAAATTATGAGATGTGTGTTCTGAGCACTGTTGAATCAAGATATTATTATGAAGCTTTAGCACTAATCTCAATTGAGTTAATTTTAGGAAAGTTGAATTGGAAATTCATAATTTTCTTGAATTCGGATGATGTGGCTTACGTATAGCAAAACCTTAAAAATTTCAGAAATTTTAACTTTAATCACATTTATTTTTAGAAAATCTTAAACATGTGTTTTTAGCAAAAGTACAGCAGCCAAAATTCAAAGTTTACTAAGAGAAGTAATAAGAAGTATTTAATAAAGTAGGGGTATATTGTTTTTGAGGGATAATATCTGTCATAAAGATGTTCAGATTAAAGATGTCAGATAATCAATTGCACCTTAGAATCCATAATATGGATCCTCTAAGATAATCCTGTCACAGCATTGGAGACCTTGGCCAACTACGAAGTTGAATAATAAATATTTGAATTTGAATCCGTATGTGAATATATTTTACATATGTGCTAATAGAAATTGTTATTTTGCAAAACTTACCCTGAATACATTCCTGGTCAATTTCGCAGTCGTCGTCTGTTTTGCAAGATGGATAGAATGTTATCAAATTACAAAGTTCGTCATTCTTGCTGTCCGCATTTCCGGATGTCAATCTCTCGAAGTTTTTTAATTCGTCATTGTTAAACCACACGTCCTGCAGAATAAAAATCAGTTAAACTCCAACTACGCGGATATGTTTGATTCAGGTAACAAACCAGGTAGTGAATATAGCAATACAATAAACCATTTCAAGTACACAAATGGAACTATTATGTTATGTTTACCTGCGTGTCAAGCTCAGAGGATTTAATTATTTTAGCTACAAACAACAGCGCAAAAATGGTACAGAAACTTGTCGATGTAGTTGCCATGATGCTTGATCGTATTTTCCAAAGTCACTGGACTACTTTGCTGCTTCCAGGGTTTCAGTTTTCTGATATTTTAAAGCAAAAAATATTTCTAAACTTTGTTTCACTTATGTAAGTAGATAAATAATTGACACGATTTAGCTACATTTTTTGTTCTCAGTCTTCTGAAACGTTTTTTTACTGTTTATATTATTATCCAACTATATTTAGAATAGGATTTATTTTTACCTTCCGGATGGATTAGGAGCTGAGGTTCTAATCTCTGCACAGGTGTTTAATCCGTCGTGAAGATGCAAGTTCTTTTTAGGTGGCGTTGTTAGGACGAGACAACGTAAATAGCTTACAACATAGAACGTTTTGTGCAATTCCTTTCCTTTGTAAATAAAAATAGCAAAGTTAAGCATATGGTATGACCATATTAAAACAGATATCAGCGTGCCAAGTACTCAAAGTGGATGACCAAGTACAAGCCTTTCGAAAATTTGGGATTCAATCTAATGTTAGGCAATCATTAGTAGTATTTTTTGTAAGTGCCAATTTCCTTCATAATGTGGCATGTGAACAGCAAACTGTATCACGCGGACTAGTTATGTCAGCCCAGGAACGCTTCTTTATGTGTATCGTTGATTATTGCTTGACAACTGCGGAGATATTGTGTTGACGATTTTATATACAGGATTCAGGTTTCAAATGGTATAGTATTACCTTATTCTGATCTTATATATAAGACAATTTTATTTTCAGGATGTTTATAGGTACCTGTTCCAAAATATATTTATTGAATTCTTTTAATTTCTAAAGTACAATGACATCTTTTCAAAATCAATTCTGATGTTCTGATTAAATATACTTTTACTAAAAAGTAATAACATATTCGGTCAAGTCTCCATTTTTGCTTTGATACTCGTACATGCTGAGGGAAGATAAAATTAGTATGGCGTGGCAGCACAAAAATCCAAAATTTTAATCCGGGCAACCTTTCTTCGAGTTTTGTGAATTACCTTAAATGGCCATTGAATAAGTACTATGTAGTAGCTACTGAATAATACTACCTGTATAGCAGCTTCGAACTTTTAATGCGAGAGTTTTTTCTTGATTTTTTATCAATGACTCTTTCTCTCGAGCATTTCTATTAAAAATGCACGAATTGAATATTATTAGGACAGTCCTATTGAAAGTACGCGGAGCATTAAACAAACTCATCTTTGAGTGAGACTAACCCTTAAGGTATTCTTACCGGGTAACAAGTATTTATATACCTGTACCATACAAAATATTTACATTGAGCCACAAAAGCTTCCCAGTGCATATTCATAGAATTGCTTCATTTCTTTTACAATATCAAGATTTTAATTCATAAAGGCCTACTGTTTTCTAAAAGCCGCTTTTGTGAGCAGTCCCCACTATATACATTTGTCAATTCAAACTCTGAAAGTACCTTAAATTCTTGGTAATGTGCCAGTTATCACTTATTCCTGCCAAAGTATGCGGATTTCCAACATGGAAAGGTATCGTGAAATAATGTTAAGTACATAAATTCCGATACCTTTTCATGCTATGCATCCCTTGGAAATCCGCATACTTCGGCAGGAAGAAGGGATAATAGGCAGAGTACTCGTACTTGCGGCAAAATCTAGAATACGTTTCAATTCTTTTGTTTGCTAGTTTGTGAATAATGCTTACGTGTATTGACTTTGATATGTATGAAAGTAAAATCCCTATTATTTCATCATGTTAAAATATTCCGATCAGTAAGGCAAACAAACCTAGATGTTTTTAGTCGAGTACAATGGAAGTTTAGAGAAGTTTAAAAATGCATGCCTTCTGTTGTAGGAGAAAAGGATTAAAATGCAGTGAGTAAGTGCATATATACGCATCTTTTTGTGTACCTTTTTCTAGCAAACATGGAAATATGCATAAATTTTCAGGTACACCAGAACATGCGTATGTATGCACTTATTCATTACACTCTAATCGTTTTTCCTACTACACATGGAATGCATTTTTATAAACTTCTCTGAACTTCCATTGTTCTCGACTCGGAAAAAATCTAGTTTGATCTGACTCGCCTTTTGCGCGTAAACCATTCTCTTTATCATAAAGGTGATATGTGGTTTCTTTCTTTTATCCAACGTTTCCATTTTGCTATCATTTTAACATAAATACCTTAAAGGCTTCTATCGGTGCGGTAACTACGCTGTTTTCCCGTCAGCAGAAATATGTGAGAAAAAAGGTATTCATCAGAGCGCTTTCAAGGTGAGCAGTAGCTTACTATTGAGGGCTCCGAAGCCTTTCAGTTTCTTCCTGAATTTTCTGAAAAAATGTCAAGTTAACTTAATTTGTTGTGTTGTTTGGAAGAAAGAATTTTCGCAGGGTTTGCTGAGACAGACGCTGTTCACTTTAATAAACTGTTTTTAGTAAGTTTTCTCAACTACTTATTGAACGGTTTTTAAAGCATGAAAAATTAGTTGGTTGGTTACTATGATTGAAACAGTGGTAATTTATTAATTTCTTTAAACTTTTGGGGTTTAATTTAGGACAGGAAGCTCTGACTATTAAACCAAGCTCTGACAAAGCAATAAGCCATTTTACTTTGAGTAAACTGCCAGTTGTGTCTACCTGTATGGACCCCTACTTCGGATTTAGGATCAGAGATGTTGACTACTATCAGATTTGTGTGGCATATGGGGTCATACGCTTTACTATGAAGATTCTTCCTCTTGTAAGATAATGACATTATACGAAATTTAATTTAATTGTGAGATTACAGAAAAATAAAAAATGCATGTTAACGTTTTATTGAAATGCTTGTAGGTGGAATCTGCCCTTTTTTAAATGGAATTGTACTTATTCCTTGGAGTCTATGCGTAACAGGCTTTTGAAGGGATTTGTCAAGAAGTGGTGTATTTCTGTTGGTGATTTACTAGAATTTGAGAATTCTGCTTGGGTAAAATTTATAGGACCTATATTGTTTTTGTTTTTGAAAGTCAAAAAATTCAAAGTCAAATCAATTTCACAAGGCCAGTATTTTGTTAAAGGATTATAACATGTAATTCAGGAAAGTTGACGTTTGTTTGGGTGATCTGTGGCTTGAGTATAATAGTTAAGCTAAGTAACTCAAATTTACAGACTAATCTTTTTTGAAGTTTAAAATGCACAAGTAGAAAACTTTAGATAATTGAATCCATCCCTCGAAAAGGCAAATTTAAGTCAGTCGAATCGAAACGCCTTTACCTGCACTATGTTGACATCTGAGCCAGTTACCATAAATATGACAAAATATTTTATATTAAAACACACGATCTTAAATAGGCTTGAAAGTAAAATGTGAAACTTTTACAAAAAATTTAATTGACTATTTTTCAGTTAGGCTTGGGGCGAGCCTAGCAATCCTTAGGGATGCTAAGGATTTTTAAGGAACTTAGGGAAATTTACAAATTTATCAATAAGTATTTTCTGAAACAAATTAGAAGTTTTAAAATTTAAAATGTCTGCTTTTAAAAGGTATTAATCTGCGGACAATGAAATATTGAAAATTTTTGTTGTGGTGAAAACCCACCAGTAATTTGAAATCCCCGGCACAACACAGCAAACTCCGGGTTTGGAAAGAGTTTGTGTCTAACATATAGCTAGATTTAAAGTATAATTTTGAAAAAGTTGACATAAAACCCACAAACACTATTCACTTCAACATCTTAATCCACACTGCAAAATGCATCCATTTTATTTTTGTAATTTGTGTGCCTGTAGAATTAACAAAGCTTATGGTCCACGACATCGAAAACCACCTAATATCCGAGGTAGAAAGTTTAGTTATATATATTTAAATCTTAGAACTATAAACAAAAGATGAGAGAGAGAGAGTAATTGCAAAAGTAAATTTTGAATTTTGGAATCAAAAGCAGAGGTTTCTAGAGAAGAATAAAACGAATGTAGTCAAGGTAGAACTGCAATCTGAATTAAGAAAAGGCGATTTGTAAATTCAAACGATAGAGTGATTGCTCAACAAAACTTGTTTGCGTCACCAGACGACTTTACCTGGTCAGATATGTCGAAAACGAATGTGGGGTGAATATAGATTTCCTACACATAGTCACCTTGTGGTTTTAAAATATATTTAGAACTGAGACAAAATGACGAAACAACTACAAACCAAAAACTAAACGATATTATCCAGCGACTGACACTTTATTAAATAGCCCTTCCTAAGTAAATTTTTTTTTGTCAAATCACAAGCTATAATAATAAACCAAGCCAAGTGCTCATATAAACCGAAAGGTTTTAATATTTAAGTAGACGCACAAATCAGTTGGTATAACCTTTGTCAAAGTTTTAAAATATTTATCTTGTAGGTATGCCCTAGATGAGTCAATCTATCCTAAAACAGACATTAGGAAGAAACTGACAAATTCTTAAATACACAGTAGACATCTTTCAAAAATCTAAGAATTTCAAAGCTCAAAATATCCACTTTAAAAATTTAGTTATGTGTATATCAATAAAATGAGAAAGTTGGACGAAAAAGGAACAGGCTACTTGAAAACCTTGAGACCATGATGTTAAAGGCTGGTTTGGAAAGAACTTTTGGGCACGTTTGGAGAGAGGCATCGCAACAATTAAAATATATTAATCTGCTCACGAGCTTTTTAAACCATTTTTGTAAAATTGTTGGTTAAATATTAGGAAAGGATCTAGTCAATATTTTCTTCTTATTCAGAACTTTCTTCAAATTTTATTTCTGCAAAGATAGTTTCTGCATCGGGTTCTTTCTTCTTGGTACTAACGACAGACAGACAAAAAAACATCATTCTAAACGTTTAGATTGTTTGTGTCTTGTGCATAATGCTAAAACAATGCAAACCATTTCTCTTAAAAGTCACAAGGTGCAAATATAATGTTTATTTCATTTCTGAAAATAGCTTACAAAATGAATACAAATTTGAAAAAGAAATCTACATGTTGGGGTATTAATTTTGACATACAAGCTGAATGTACAGTGTTTGAGAAAGATTTATACTGATATTTTTAATAGGCTTAGTATCAACCAATTTGACCAAAAATTATAAAAGATGCTAATGATAGGCACAAGAAATTTTGAAATTTGCAAGGTTGTAAACTTGTACATTACATGAAAAACAGTTACATTAAAAGTTTAAAATGTCCTCATTTAAATAGTAATTAACTGCGAACTAAAAAATAATTGGAAATATTTTATGGTAGTGGAAAGCAGAAATCTAACTAGAAACAAAGCAAACGCTGGGTTAGGAAAGAATTTTTAAAATGCAGACATCCATTTTAGAAGTGGGAACCAAAAACGTATTCATAAACGTTATTCACTTCAACAGAGTAAAAAACTACAAAATATCTACTACCCTTTCAAGATTTAATTGCTGGACCTATGGACAAAACTTTTAGTCCACGAGTTTGAAAATTTCCTTGGATCCTAGATTGAAAGTTTATTGATATTTAAGACTCAGAATTGTATATAAGTGAAGTAATAGTAAGGTGATAAATCTTGAATCGTTGACAAAGAAACAGAGTTTAGTTTTTGGGCTAATCAGAAAGATTGTAGTCAAGGTAGAACCACAATCCAGATTCATAAATGTTAATGTGTTATTTCAAATGGTAGAGTGCTAGTCGACAAGAACTGCATACGTTACTTGTTGAATTTACCCTTAGTTTGTGTCCGGAACTTGAGCTGAATAGATTATAGATCTCCAAAGAACATTTTGTTTTTAGTTCTAAAATGTAATTAGAATTTCCTTATTTATTTAGGTGATATTATCAGTGCATTGTTGTGGGTTTTAAATTGTTCAACGATATTTGCAATTTTTTTAAAATTCCATCAATAGTGAATTAGTCGCAAGATTTTGCGTGGCATTCCTAAAGTAAAAGCCTTGTTTAAAGTAATAACACATTACAGTCCTACCTGTCAACTGTCAACACGCGTTTTATATAACAGGTGCTAAAAACACAAAAACCCAAAAAATGATTAAAGAATCCATTTTACCCTTTTAGATGTTATAAAATGCTGAATGACTCTCAAATTTTTAAATGTGTTTGTAATGATTGTTGCCGAACAATGTAAGTTCGGAATAACAAGCATTAATACATGTAAGCTAGAGAGCAAGTTATTGTTAATTTATGTTTTACTTTTTTCAATAAGTGTATGTCAGATATTGTAGCAATAGTGTTTCCGTTAGAAGTAATTTTGCATCGAGTTTTCTTCAGATTCTGACGCTGCATATAAACACATTTTAAAGTTAAATAGGAAATATCAGTCAGTTTTACTAATTTTGGTCAAGCTAATACCTTGTTATAAGCAGATGTACTGAATCTGCAAGTTTATTTTGCATGACTAGTTTTTAGGTAATTGTATTTCTTTAAAAATTATGATTTTGTATTTTCAACAATCTAATACTTGTAAAGCAATAAAGCATAACAATGCATTATTATGGTAAATGTCACATTTGTTACGTTATTTATTTTAGCAAAGCACGCCTAAAGTTGGTAGACTTGAATTAGCGCTCTTAACTTGGTGGTTAGGGTAAAAATCATTGTCAATTTCTTTCCTAACTCTCGTTCTTTCTTTCATCTAGAAAACGTTCATAAGGAAAACGATAATTGAATTCGGAAAACCTTTACAAAATATTATAGCACAACACTCCAAAAGCAACAGAAACTGTGATCCAGAATTCTAGAAATTAAAATACTTACGTATTTTCTTCACAGATGAATCCCGATGACAAGGAATCGTTTGTGGTAAACTTTATAAACGCACACTCTCAAGACAAGGCTTTTCTTAGGAAGGTGTACCAAGCGAAGCCAACAAGAGCAAAGCAAAGCGCAAGAAACAACAAAGCCGCATTTCTCATTCTCATTACAAAACTTGTTATGCTTTCATCTCACTGGCTCGCTCTCTCGCCTTATTAAGTATCCCTAAAGATACTTGATAATAATGTGTTCCGTCCGTCCGTCCGGCCGTCCGCCCGTATGCAATTTACTCAGTAACGGCTGGACCGATCACAATCAAACTTGGTATACAGATAGTACATGACCACAGCCACAACTCTATTGAATTTCAGGTCAATAGGTCAACTCTAGGTCAGAGGTAACAGCAATTTCACAACTTTTCCTAATAGGACCTATAGCATGCGACACATGATTTTAGGTCAATTTTTGACCGGCATTACGAATTTACAGCCAGTTTGTTAAAACTTGTGCTTTAAGGGCCTGATTAAGGCACTTTAGGGATATTTAAATATGCGCTTTCTTAAAGCTTTATTTCATTCCTTTTGCTCAATACATTGAGAACAGCAGAAAAGCAAAATACCACTCTCAGCTGACGACGTCAAGCCCTACCAAATACCCAAACATTTCATTTCTCAACTCTGCGCTGAAACTTTAACAAGCTTTCACTTAATTATCCAAAAATGTCCAAACAAAAAAAAAGGTCCAGGTTTCATCTGCCTATTTTGTAACCAAAACTTCAATGGCACCTGTGACCAAACAATTCACATACGTCGTCATATTCAAGAAAAGCCTTACAATTGTGCACATTGTGATTTCACTGCTGTTTGTCCCAATGATATTAACTGTCTCGTTAAAAAGCGTCCTTCAGCAGTTACATTAGAATGCAACCTTTGTGCCAAATCGTTCACCACTGGCGGCAGTTTGGAACACCATTTTAGACAAGTTCACTTTATAATTCAAAGCAATAGTAGCGTGAGCGCTAACCTGTGCGAATTTTGTGGAAAAGAGTTTAATTTAACAAGTACGCTAGTTACTCATCGAAGGTTGCATACGGGTGAGAAACCGTATACTTGTAAAGTTTGTGGAAAGGCGTTTGTCCAGAAAGGCAACTTAAATCAGCACTTGAGAAGGCATCGTGGTGAGAGGCGATTTCGGTGCGAGCGGTGTGGGAGGGGATTTTTTACAAAGCAGCATTGTAAAGATCACGAGCGGAAGCTGGTGGGAAATTGCCAACCTCAGGTGAAGAAAGTGAAGTTACCCTGCAATAATATGGAGTTGGCCAAGGAGGTGGAGGTGATGAATGAATCTACGGAGGTTGAGGCGGCAATGAAAGTGTAGGCGATTGAGGAACCTCACATTCTGGTAAAGAGGGGATGGAGGTGGAGATTAAAGTGGAAGTGAAGCAGGAGGGTGAATTGATTTTGGGACTTTAGAAATGAGTAGATGAGGAAAGAGGAACTGTGATTGCTTCGAGATGAAATAAATGCAGAGATTCAATTAGTTAAAGTTTGTTCACATTTTGGCAGTCGGTTTTGGTGAAGGTTTGATTGAAATGGTAGTCTAGTTCTTTTATATTGTTGGATACTTTTGGAAACGGAAAAACATTTTTTGAAGAAGTAGTTTGATAAGTTAATCGTGGGTCTCTGTATCTAAATTGTAGAATTTTACGAAAATGATTAGTAAGTAGTTAGTGAACTGTTTCTTCTTGAGGTAGTTTAGTAAATGGTGAACGTTATGTGCCACATAATTAGACTATTTGATGATATCTGGATGCTTTCTTAATTCTTAAATACAAATTTAATTTGTAAATCTTTTTGCTGACAAGACGAAAGTGATTCAGTGGTGGAGATTGAGCTAACGGCGCCGCTGGAGAGACTTTGTGAAGCTGAAAGGCATAGCTAAAGGTTGGAAGGTAAGTAGTCTTTTTAAAACTTGTTCTGACTGGCAATGTTTTGTACAATAGTAATGGCTCATAACTTATGAGAGAAAGAGGATACTGGAAAATATTTTTGTGAACTTTTTTTCAGGTTCGGTGTTAAACCTTGGAAACGTTATCCTGGGTCGGCGGGAAGGAAATCTTAGGAGACGGAGTTTACTGTTGGTGAATACGTAGTGGATATAGAGATTGAGATGGAATCGGTTAAGGAGTTGGGCTATTTGAGAATCTAGGTTCAAAATAGACAATTGCACGAAGCCCCAAACCCGAAAAAACCCGAGACCGAACCAGAGCCTGTGCGGGCTTTTGATTTTTCCCAATATTTCGGGGCCCAAAATTCGGGCTTGTAATGATCGGGCTTCCCTATAACTTCTCGGGCTTACCTGCGGGCTTACATTTTTCGAAGCCCGAAAACAAGCCCGATAAATACTTTTTTCTCTTAGTTAGATGAATGTTACATAAATACTTTAAAATATACAATATATGCACTTCACATTCGCATGCAAAACACAAACAAACAGCGAACTTGATTTTATTATGCTGTTTCAAAGGCAAATGCCTGCTAGTGCTATGCTTACTGTGTGTGTACTTCATGCCATGTACATGCATAAAAGATTTTTCCATGCTTTGTTTAGGTATGCATGCACACATTTATGTAAAAAACATAATTTCGGGTTCAGGGTCCGATTTTTCGGGCTTGAGCTAAATTGGCTCTTCGGGCTCGGGTCTGGCGGGCTCAATTTTGAGGTACTTTCGGGCTTCGGGCCTGCGGGCTTTTGTCAGCAGCTTCGGGCGGGCTCACGGATTCGGGCTTGGAGTTTTTAAAAATGCAATCCTCTAGTTCAAAACAGGAGGTAAATGCTGTTAAAATAAGATATGTTGAGAAACGAGTTAAAGCTATTTATAAATTTGTAATGCTTTTGTGCACCTTTTTTGGACAAAACCCCGAAGAATCACAAGAACAGGAGAAAGCGGAAGGGATTTGTGAGCCATCCCAAAATAGAATGTAGAATTGATTTATACCTGAATAATTTTTGGATACGATGGTAAGAAATGGTCCATTATAATTGAGAAGGAATATATTCATTAAATTTTGTTTAAAGTTTGAATTTAAAGGATGTTGATTGAACTTTAATTTATTTTTGCTGCTCATTACAAGTATAAAAGCAGCGGGTGAGTTCCAATTGCTGCTGATTTTAGTTGAATAAAAGTTTTTATTGAATAAAGTTAAATCTTGGGGTGAAACATAATTTTTTTCCTACAGCTTTGAGCTAATTTCGCATTATCCTGTGTGTATCTTTATGATGTTGAAAGTCTCCAACAAACTATCTGGTTGTAAGCCAAACTTCTACAAAGTTGCAAGTTGCAATTTAATTTGAAATTTTGTTCAATGTAAGTTTGCTAACTAGCCAAAAAACAGTAAATAATAAAAAAACGATGAAATTTCTATCGCACATTTAAAACAAACACGGTTGTCTAGATAGTCAAAAACGTAATACTCTATTAAACCGGAATCCAAAAAGTCTTTCCCTTACGTTGCATGGTCGTTTTAGAAATTAATTGATTTGATATGATATTTTGAAATCACAGTACATGACACAGGCACCCATTCAGCAGTAGCTAATGCAAAGCCAGAAAATAAGTATTGACTGGTATTTATAATTCGGTCCCGCAATAAAATCTGTAAATATCCCAGGCAAAAAATCTCAACTTCTTAAAAGCTCCAAAGCAGTTCGTCGTAACCCTGAAAACATGCAGTAATCGGAAATCAACCAAATTTTTGAGTTATGACATTACACAAAATCAGAAAACGTCTTCAGTGGAATGCTTCAGGTACACAACCATTGAGTATTCAAGTCTCAATCTATATTAGAGATTTAACGCCCACTCATTTGTATCTGCATTATCATTTACTCCATTATTTATCATTTCATTGTGTTTGTCTATGCTGCATAATATCTAGTATATCCATCATAATCAGTAAATCAATTTTGTGCATGAAAATCTGAAAGCCGCAGTCATGTATCAGTACTGTTCTCAAACATGAATGGCTTTATTGTGCCAGTGATGTACTGCTGTCCGATTGATTTTCTGTGTATATGTATTAGGATTTGTGAATAGCTCAGCATGGTGCGGATAGTCCGTTTTTATATTAATACTTGACTTTAAGATAAGATTGTAGACAAACTGCTCAAAACCAGTTAAGCATAAGTTTAGTGTTTGACTCAACAATGTTGAATCATTTATACCAACCCACCAACACGGGCAAGTCTACCTTGGGTAATTTAGGCCAATGTGAACACAAATCTAAATGTTGCTATCATAAGAACGAAAAACCGTCCTCACAATCAATGAGTCACGCGCTTTTCATAAAGTGAATGTATTCTCTTGTAAATCTTTGTCCGTGGGAAAAACATTGAACGCTAGGAAAGCTGTAAGCATCAATAGATCACTGTAAACATTATGGAAAAGTACCAAGGTATATTCGCACCACATATCTGTTGATTTGTATGAATAAAATGGGTTTTTGCTGTCTTGGATAAAAATCGATTTCAGTTGGTCTGGGGCCGTGGCTGTCAACACATCTCTCTATTGAGTCGTGTCAGGGTTGTAAACGCTGGCCATAACTACTTTCGTTGACACAATGTAAAGGTCACGGAAGCTTTAAAGCAATTTTGGGGCGTAAATGTTTTTACTCTAGTCTAGTGAGCAAACGTTTATAGTTAAAAGTTAAATGGTAGGAACGTGGTCTTGTCATGACGTTACTGGGTTCTTTTTTTATGTAATACATTTCCAATCCATGATATTTGGTGAAACAGTTCCCTTTGCAATATGAACGCAAATTACAGAAACCTGTATATGTTTGGGATCAGCCTAGACTACAGATGTGGGAATGGGTTTCAAGATTACTTCCAGGTAAAAGCGAATATTTTACGGTAACGAGCAAATGCTTTTAGAAATTGATACGTGATTTATTCATTTATTTTCTGCATGACGATGTTTGTCTATATTTTTAGACTGCAACACTTTATTATTATTAAACAATCAAGAGTGTTTAACGTTATCACAATATAGTAAAAATAGTGTGTTTATATGACTCTAGATTACAGTAGTAGTAGTATGAATGGTTAGTATAATTGTAGAGAAAAAATAGACTTTAGTGTTTGAATACATTGATTAATTGAACAAGTATTTGTATTTTTAAACTTAAACACAAATATAGAAAACTTTTCCTTTATGTGTACAATGTGTACAAATATAGAACAACAATAAGTAAATTTCAACCAAACCGGTCGACCAGTTTGCAATAGAGGATGCAGTCTCAAATTAAAAAGGCAAGATACCTTAAGCTGGTTGAGCAATATTAAGGCAAAAAAAGGTTTCTAGCGTTAAATGAAGTTGGCCTTTAATATTCTTTTTGTTTCTAATGTAGGCAGTAAGTTGCTTACGAAGGATAGCACTTATTTATTAAATAGTAGTAACAAGAAATTTTATTCAAACCTCTCCAGTTCACAATAAATTGTAGTTCATTTGATGCAATCTATTTTAATCAGCACTTTTTTTAATAATCCACAGGTTTGAAATGAAGTGACATTGCCAAACCAGCCAAGTCATAATGTGGAGGAGATGCAATTTTGATTCGCACGGAGAGGAGACGTTTGTCACATCGTTTATCTTTGGTAATTGGTCATCAGCACACTTTTATTTTGCATGATATACGCTTCCAGCTTTTTAAAAACGTTGTAGTATTTATCTTCAAATTACTCTTGTCTTCTATTTTTTCAGGTCATCTTTAAATTCTATGGTTCCGACAATTACTAACTCTTAGTGATTTTGCGAGTTATATAATCCAGCAGCTATGTTTTAAAATTTATAGAAAGGTTAACTTAGCAATATAACTTGAGTTAATCTTAAGTTAAATTACGAATAATAGTGATATGTAACTACGAAGATGGCTTCAAATTTTCAAGTGAATCAGTCCTAAAACAAAGATGTAGATAGGTTCAGTGACGTTATTATGTAGATGGAACGGAGATGTTTTAATTGCTTTAGTAGTAATTGTCCTCCTTATTTTTCTGCAAATGATCACTACGCAGTAATTAGTTTCCAATGAACAGGAGCAGCTACAATTTTGGCTTGAAAATTTTCTGTGTCACTTTGTTTTCTTTTATAATACGTTTAATAGCAAAGTTACTAAAGTGGACATTGCATAAGTTTGTTTAAATTAAAGCATAGATTAGCTAAGAGAAGTTCCAGGGTCCCTGGTTGCCTACAAGTTGGCATCAGCAAACGCCTAATTTTGTTTAAGTGATCGTATACAATTAAAAATTCAATGAAATGAGATTTCACTTGTTATATTTTGTCAATTACGGTTTGAACTTCATTGGTATCTCCAATCCAGCTGGACGAGAAAGGAAAACACATCCAAACCAACTTACGTGTTTTCAGAAGACACCGGATACCACTTTGGGTAAATATCAATCAGACAACTTTTACTTTGTACTAAATATCACAAGTTACTTAAAAAATATGTGTACATGTGATATTGTCTTAAATAATATCAGGTTAACTTTTTTAATCCTTTTATTTCAGACAGTTCCGTTACTCAGGATTGGCGCAACCATTTGAATGTTTTGCAGGCTTTAGTAACTACAATACTTATAGCAGCTGTAGGAAGTGTACTTTAAATTTATTTTGAAAATGTTGTTCCAGAATAATAGTTGGTTTTATATCTTACAAGATAAAGTATAATTGGCAAAGTCTAGGATTACCTTCATACGCTTTTTTATTGGATTTAAAGTTCTATTAGCAGATCTATCAAAACAATTTGTTGGATGATGGAATGTTCACGGCAGCTGTGAAAGTTATTTTTTTTAGCAAAGAGTTGACATGGATTTTTAAGTTGGCATGTTACAAACTGAGCAATGTTTGTATCACATGATAGTTAGTTTACCTCTGCTCTTGGTCAGATAATGTATTTTACTGGTGTAAAGAAGAACGTTATCCACTTTTTAGAACATGAGTAATGCGCAGGTGAAGATGATTTAAGAATTTTACAAGTAGTAAAATTCTAAATCGATCGATTAAGCCATAAAAATGCTGTTCAACTAGATAGGTTTTTTAAAAGTTCGTCAAGGTATGTAGAACTTGGGCGCCGAAATTGACTATGTAATCTATTCCTTGAGAAAATGGTTAGAAGCGCGCAGGTTTCCAAGCCTTGCTAAATTTAAAGCCCAGATAATCTGGTTTTTGCTGATAATCTGGTTCTGTTCCATTTGTTTTAGAAACACCTTGCATAGAGTATTTACAAGCGTAGCACGGAAGTATAAGTTGTAGTTACTGTGAAATTTGGTTTCAATGTCATAGTTCTTAGAAATTTTTAAAAGTATACAGACAAGGTATTCTGTAAACTAAAAGTCGAGTCGCTTATGAGTTTAAACCCTATGAGAATTGCTGGAGTATAATAAAACACCCACTACTTCAGTTGGTAAATGTAAAGTGTTAGTTGGTAAAAAATATTTAACGATTTAGTTCAAGCAAATTAAACAGGTAGGCAGCTTCCTATCGCTTACAAGTCAGTAGTTATTTCATTGGCTATAAGAATGGAGCTGTTAGTGGAAATAATATCTGAACAAGTATTGGGCATAACTAATCAAAAAACAGTAACGCAAATACTGTTTGGTAATTAATCAATAGATTGATTCGATTTTTTGAGTTGGCACCAACAAATGTACTGCAGTTATTTGCACCCAAACTTCAGGAGATTCGCATAGTTAGGATCAAGACAAAGAAAGACTGAACAATAAACGCAAAGGAAAAGGCATGTTATTTAACTTATGATAAGCTTAATATAATGGCTATAGTTGGTATACAAAACATTATACCCAGTCAGAATGGGTACACATAGTCAATTATTTGAACTTTAAATTGACGCATATCCAGATTTCAAGTAGCAAAATATATAGGAATTTAAAAACGTTTGTTAACTTATTTTGATTTTTTACTCTGGACAAAAAGTGTTTTAGCCAATAACTTGTTATGTAATTTCTATCCGACTTTCAATCTCCTGTAGTGTTTTGGATTGTACATTCATCCACAAATGTTTACAGTGGAAGCTTGTAATAGTATAAGTGATTCACCTCAGGGATACTTAAATACTGCATATTTTTTTCATTGTTCTCTTAATTATGCATATTTTTCACTTCTCTTAGTTTATGGTTGATGATTGTGAACATACTGTAAACAAATCTCATCATTCTAGAACAATTTATATTTTGCGCACAATTCCGGCTAGAGCAGGGAAGGAATGAGTTTATGTAAAAAATATTCCTTTTGGACAGAAAGCATAAAATTTGCACAAATGGTGTATGTTTAGTTTGATGCTTTTTAAATAGACTTTTTTAAAACAAATAACAACTATGAGATCAAGCTGCTGATATTCCAATGTAAAGAACGTATCGCCGTCGCAATTTAAAAAACGTGATTAGTAGCATTGCATCGATTTGATTTTAGTAAACTTGAAAAAAGTTATGTAGAAAAGCGATTTCTTTGCACGAAAAACTCTTTTGTGAAATTTTTAAAATGATAGTTTTCAGTAGGCTTGGTATGAATCAGATTTCCCTAAAGAATTTTAGGGATGCTAAAGATGTATCCAAGATAGCCTAAAATTTACAATATTGTAAAAATGTACATGATGAGAAAAAACTGCGCATTTTTCAAACTTTGAAACAAAAAGTCCACATTTTAAAAGTAAATAATTACTAGCTATTACGAAGCTGAAGTATTTGTTTGTCGAAGCAAGCAGAAAGGTAATTTAGAATCCCCCACACAATACAGCATAGGTTGGGTGTGAGAAGAATTTTCTTGAAGATATATATTCTTAATTCCATTTTAAAACAGGTTTAATGAAATGTTACCACAAACGTTATTCGCTTTAACAAGGTAAACATGCTCCGAAATTCGTCCATTAACTAAATTCTTGCATGCATGCCTAAACCTATTGCTTCAAATTGTACTGTTTCCAGTAACTTTTTGGTTCTCATTGATTGAACGAATAATGGCTGTTTTGTAAGCAGTTGTAAGAAAAACTTGACACGTTGTTAGTATTAAAACACTAAATTGAATTTGCACCCTTGAATATTATTTTGAATTTTGTTTTTCATTCTTCTACGTTCCGAGACCTTTTTTTGTAAACCCAGTACACCCAAAGAGGCACCGACACAGGCAGCACCGGAGGATAAAGACTGACGCAAGCTATCAAAGCAAAAGCTGTGCGTCGTGCAAATGTTTTAAGACCTGTGTTTTGGTTTTCGTTGGCCCATTCTTTTCTGGATTTCATGGTGTTCTTGTATTCTTGGAGTTTCCATTCGCCACACAAATACGAAGTTGTGGCTTTTTTTAAAGCCATACACCGGGTTTCATCGTCCAGTAGTAAATAATGTGGATGTAGTTTTATGTCACGATGAAGCTCTTTAGGACTCCGACTAATAGTGCTGGCCCAATTCTGAAACAACTCCCCATTAACATTTTCAAAACGAACGTTTGTTGGAGCATCTCCTCCTTCAAATCGTACAAATATAGATGAAACTCCGGCTTTTTGGATTTCGTTAGTTCGGTTTTCCAATTGTGCTCTGGCGCTGGCTGTACTTACAACTTTGAGCAATGCGTCAAGTTTGCCTTTCAGTTTACTCTCACTTTTTTCTGAAGTGAGGCTCTTTGAAAGTATGGCGTCGTACTGGACCAAGCCACCAATGTTCTGCTTTATGATGGCATGAGTTCCATACTCCGCAAAAAACTTATGAAAAGCGAAACGTGTTTCATCTAAAAGTTATTTTAAAAAAAATAATATACCTAGTTATTTTAAAAATTCTTAAGCAGAAAAATTATAACACGCTATTTACCTAATTACCTGTCAACTCATTTGGCAAACTTTCTAATGCTCCTACAAAAGCCGGATTCTTTATGTGTTGTTTTGGATTCTGAAGAAATAACGTTGCCACTTTTATCTCGTTGCATACCGAAAACCGTCCGTGTTGTTCCAACTTTTGCGCATCGCGTAACCACTTGCCTTCGCCTGATGCACTCACAAGTAATTTGGTATCAGCATCAAGTCCATAGGACAACTTCCTACCTTCTTCGTATTCCTTCTTGGTAACACAACTTAGTTTGTGAAAACGACTCTCATTTTCGACAAATGCATTAACGCAATCCGGAACTTTGAACCTGGAATCCTGAATTTTTACTTCCTTGTTTTTGGAGTAGTTGGTGTCTAGCAAATTAATGTGTTTGACATCTTCGGTGACTGGATCATATCCAAAACCTAAACGCTGGAAATGGTACATGGGAACAACAACAGGCAGGCTTGGTGGACGCTGCCAAACAATTTCTTTCGCACTTTGAAGGTCTGCGGAGGTAGAAATGTCCTTGTATTTTGTAATTTCGATTTTTTGTTTTTGCCTCTCTGATGCGCTCATGCCCATATAAGCTTTAATTAGCATCTCAGCAGTCAGGTCATTGTTTTTATAAAACAATTGTTGCATTGCTTCCATCAAGTTGTAATGTGATACTACGCCGTTAGGAAGGACATAAAAGCCCATTACCGTTTCGAGTCTATACTTTTTACCACAATTTTCAACTTGCAAAATGTTAACAAATGGTATTTGAAGCTTTTCCATGAAAACTTCTTTCAACTTTTCCCTCAGCTCTTGCCAATCACTATCAAAGGTTTCTTCATCAGTACCATCACAGCATGCATGAGTTACCACAACAAGCAAATTGAGGTTGTCCATATCTACCAACTTTTCTGTGCGGCTTAGCAATTCCAGCGATTTTTCTAGTTTTGTGTTGTCTCCTGAAATGCGGTTGTCGGCTGCATTCAAAACAAGGAGAACTAAGTTTGGATATACCTTAGCTCTGCAAGCGTTGACTGCTTTTGCCAAGTTTTCTCGATTTTTCAGAATTTCCAAACCGTTTAAAAACTTCTGAATTTTGGCAAAGTTTTCCACTTCCTTTTCGGAATTAGAATCGTTTGATCCAGGAACATCTACAAAGGCTAGGTGCCCTTTAAAAAAGAAGTCTAAGCCTTTAGCAAGAAGTTGTGTCTCCACCATCATAGGATCGCTTGTTTCCGACCGGTATCTGCTGGTGCTGCAGAGAGAATCATCGTTAAAAAGAACATTTAGCAATGTCGATTTTCCAGCTCCGGAATATCCCACAGTGACAACAAGTGCTGTGTCCAAAGGTCGGCCATTGACAATGGAATTCTCTACGAGTGGATTGAACGTTTGTCTAAGATTTTCAATGCTTTCTTCAGTAAAATCACTTTCATTCAAGACTCCCACCTCTTGGATGAGATCCTTGAATGTACGTGGTAGCTTAATTTCCATCATCGTTATTACTGTCTGCAGATCTAAAAACATTTAGTTTATTTCTCAATTAATTCTACCAAAAATTTACCTTTACTTCACATGTTTGAATGGTTAGCAAATGTTTAGTCCTAAATAACTTAAATAAGTTTGGATGTGTAACCTTTCGCAAATACAATAATTGCGGGATTGTACTTGATTGCAGTAGCGGTTTGATAATAATTTACGAGATAATGAAAACAAACTCATGTAAAATGTGTTTTCACTATTTTATTAAGTGGTAGTCTCATGCAGACCAAAATCAAAGTGTCAAAGAGAACCCTAAATTCTGGAAATGAAAGTTTTAGTAACAACATGGTAATTATAGTTTAAACCAAATATTATTGACGTCAATCAAATGACAAAGATAGCTAATCCATGAACAAAGCACAAAATACGCAAAAGAAATTTCCCATGACATGGAACTGCGGTTTAATTCCTTTCAAGTTACATCCGGTTCCTTCCCACACGTCAATGTTTTTCATAAAAGAGAGATACAAAGTTTTAAATGTCTGTTCCACGTGGCAAGGAAAAAATTCATTTTGTGGTATAAACCTGGAATTTTTACTTTCTAACCTAATATGGGTGTAGGTATCACTAAGCAAGAGAAACGAGTATACATATATCATCATGAAAATACCTCAAACTGTACACGCAAACAAAGTGGTTTAGGAGCTTTCAGCTCTACAAACAAGATAATATATTATTTATTAAACAAGTATGGACAAAAGTTGTGGTCATGACTAAACAGAATATGTTGACACGACTTGAATGCTTTGAAGGAAAAAACTTGAAATGTATTTTGCATGGGTATATTATGTGATAATATTATTAGCTCGCTGCTTCAGCAGGAGAGCTATTTAAGATATCGTGGTCCGTTTGTCTGTTTGTCCGTCCGTCGGTCTGTCCGCCTGTCTTTATTTTTAAACCGGGCTAAATGGGCTCTAAACCAGCAAAATGGGCTCTAAACCAGCAAAATGGGCTCTAAACCAGCAAAATGGGCTCTAAACCAGCAAAATGGGCTCTAAACCAGCAAAATGGGCTCTAAACCAGCAAAATTGGCTCTAAACCAGCAAAATGGGCTCTAAACCAGCAAAATTGGCTCTAAACCAGCAAAATGGACTCTAAACCAGCAAAATAGGCTCTAAACAAGCAAAATAGGCTCTAAACAAGCCAAATTGGCTCTAAACAAGGTTAAATGGGCCTTTAAGAAGCCCAGATGGGCTCAAGTAAGCCAGAATGGGCTAATATTACAGAATGCATTCATCAAAGATTTTGTCGTAGAATCTTTTGACTACTTAGACACTCATCGTTGTTAGCAACGAGCATTTTTCAATGGCTTACCATGCATGTTTATTTCATGAATATAAATAGAAAAGCAATAACATTGAACTGAGCATTATTAACTACCGAATTTTAACTTTTGTACATTATGTGCCTAATGCAACAGCATTGTACATGCATTTGGTATCATAATGTGTGCTAACATCACACTTTTAAATACTGGTGATAAACACTTATGAAACAATATTTTTATTGTAGAACAAGCCATAAAACACCTAAACGGGCATGATTATTTCCAGGCGAACTTAAGAAACGCCATTACAGAAAGAAATTGATTGAGCTAATATGACAGAAACCGGAAGTATAATAACAAGCAATGACATCACCACTTTGAATTAAGGGTAAAATACGCAGTGGATTGAATATATGATAGCAAAACATAATTTTAACAAACATAAAAAAGATCTCCAGACTTCGTATCTGGTTCTCATATCACGGTTTTCCCTTATCACATTTTAACTTTGTATGTACTCTGGTAGCCAGTCCAAGCTCCTTTAATTATAATGTTACCACTGACTTTGCTAGTAGAATTTGTAGTCAAGTGATATCGTATGATTATTTATAATAAAATAAAAGTAGCAGCTTATGTTTTGGCCTACACAATGAAAATATTACAAAGGCTACGTGAAACGGTACCTGATTACAGTTTCAAACCTTTGAGATTTGGTTTTGATCATACCCTGAAAAGGTGAAGCCTTATTAAGGAGTCAATCTTCATACAAAACGCACAACATGACCAGAAACCTTTGATGAATAGAAAAACAGAACTGGCCAAAAAGTACCTTCCTGGATACTGGAATGAACTCTTCTTTGAAATTATAAAAAGCCCATAGATACTAGGAATCACTACATGAAATATTGTTAAATTTAGTCATAATGTTCTATTTGCTGGTCAAAGTGAAAGCTATGTTAATTTCAAATGTTCATTTGTCAACCCCTGATGAGGATCTAAGTAAAGGTCGAAACGTCGGGATTCTTTTGTTATATAAAAGTCTAATATACGCTCGTTGCATTACCTTCATTTTACTAAAGGTGAAGCCTGTCAACTTGATATCTATCGATTACTCTCTCATTGAAAATTCTTTATCAAATGATACATTCATATACAACGATACATACTGTAGTGAAGAAGCCAATAGGCTATTGAATAGAATGAATTGTCTTATGTAATTGTAAATTTATGTAACTTACCAACTTGTCAATATTAAGCATATTTTCAATATTTTTTTTTCATTTTAAACATATATTTTTCATTTCATATATTTTCATATATTTTTTTAAATGAATTGACACTAAGAACACTAAAGCATACACTATCAGATCGCTAAAGATTCTCCTCATTTTTAACCTCATGTGCAGAATTCTTGTGGGGGAATAAATAATTGTTTAAATACGTTTTTCATTATGCTCTGTTTGAGGATTTAAAGGACTTCATTATGATTTTTTATTCTTCGCTAATTTTAAACAAACACACTATTTAGTGAGTTATTTAGTGAGAAAATCGCATGTACTATGCTTAGTAAAAATTGAATTCTAATGGTGTTATGAAGATTTGGCGTAGATCTTAATCGAGTATTAAAATTAGAAAAAGTTAGATACTATTAACAACACCTAGGTTTGCAAATTTTTTGTCAAGCTATTGGGTTACCACATTTTTTGGGTAGTTGGGATTTTTAGAGTTTGGTTGTTAAATACATCTCCTTAATTTTTATTAAAGCAGCAGTTTCAATTCACTCGTAGCAGGAAAGGCTTCAACAGTGACTGTATTCTGATTTTCACAATGGCAATGCCTGCATTTGTAACGTCCGTTGCCCATTTTTTCATTATCCCACTCGAGTGGGATAATTATGTATCACGTAACAAAAACTTATATGCTTTGAATATGCCATATATACATTGTTAATACGCAATCGTATCAAAAACGAAAGATTAGCAAACGTTTGATAATCCGTACTATATGCTTTATGAAGCTGATAATTTGGTAAAAAGAAATCTTTCTATTTGGTATTCTTTGAAAGATTTGGGTAGTCGGGTTTATATATCCCAGATTAGGAAATGTTAGCAACATCAGCACCCAACGTTTTAAACAATACTACAGCTTCGGTATTTTGATCCGCGTATTGAAGAATGGTTTGGCCTCGACGATTCTTTACCTTCCAGTCAACGCCATGCAAAATGACAGATTGGATTTCATCACTGGATCTTCCGTGAGATGCTGAGAGGAAAGCCAGGTTGTTTCCTTGCTTATCAACAGAATGCAGATTTGCTCCTCTTTCCGCAAACCATGATAAGGTTTCGAGGAAATTTTTCTCAGCACGTACCACGTGAAGCAGTGGCGTAAGTCCGGCAAAATCTTTTTTCTCTATATCAGCTCCTAGAGATATAAAATACTCTAAAGCCTCTACGTTTCCCCCACTTGCTGCAATGTGCAGAATTCCCTCGCCAAACTTGTTTTTTCTTCTCCAGTCGATTCCATAACTAACAATTTGCTCAAGCTCAACCTTGGATCTTCCATTAAAAACAGAGCAAAGCGCCAAACTGTTTTCATTTTTGCAAACCGAATTAGGATTTGTAGTACGACTAAGTATCCACTGCAACGTCTCTGTAAAATTGTGATCGGAAAGTGACACATAAAGTAGTGGCTTTCTTCCCAAGTTATCTCGTTCATTAATATCAGCCCCTAGTTCAGTGAAATACTCCAATGCTTCAACGTTTCCTCCCTGGGCTGCCAGGTGTAGAACTCCCAGACCATTATTGGTTTTCTTTTTCCAATTTATTCCAAATTTAATAATTTGTCCAAGTTGTGCTTTTGATCTTCCAGTGTAGGCAGACAGTAATGCCAAATTCCTTCCGTGATAATCTAAAGAATGGATGTCGACATGTTGTTCAATAAACCACAATATCTTCTCATTTATCCCATCAATGGAACACTCGCAGAAGCGGTGTTTCTCCCCTTGTGTTTCTAGCATTTACTGTAGCGCCAAGGGATTTTAAATATTTCAACATTTCAGCATTCCCAAACCTAGCTGCTTCGTGCATTACAGTGTTCCCATATATATTTGTGACATTCCAAATAACTCCTAAGCTATGCACATATTCTAGCTCAGCAATAGACCGTCCACTCATAACCGAATGCAAAAACAAATTATTGCCACTGTCGTCAAAAGCATTTAAGTCAATCCCTGCTTGATTAAACCATTCCAACATTTCACAAAAACTTTGGTCAGCGTAAGGAACATCGAGCACGGGTGTACCTCCCAGGTTATCCCTTGCATTCACATCCGCTCCTAAGGAATTAAAGTACTGCAGCGCCTTCAGGTTTCCAGCTAGTACTGCTATATGAATAACTGACTGTCCATCTGAATTAGTAATCTTCCAATTTGCACCCAACTTTACAGCCTCTTCAAGCTCAGATTTTCCTTTACCTCCATGTATTAATGAAAACACCAAGTTATTGCCTTCAGCATCGGTAACACTCAAATTACCACCTTGTATAATATACCATGATAGTGTTTTTGAAAAATTTTGATTAGTAGTTCCGAGGTGCAGTAGCGGCACACAACCCAAATTACACTTTTCGTTAATGCCAACTCCCATATCTTTGAAATACTGCAACATTTCAATGTTTCCATACTTTGTAGCCACGTGCAAAACAGTAACTCCGTTGGTGTTTCTGAAATTCCAGTTCATACCCAGGTTTATCAATGTTTCGATATATAACTTGGGTTTGTTCAACCGAATAGCTAGAAACACTATATTATATCCGTTGTTGTCGGTAGCATTCAGATTAACTTCTTGGTGAATGAACCACATCAATATATCAGTGCAATCTTGCTCAGAATATACAATTTTCAAAAGTGGGGTTTCTCCTTTAGCATTTTTGACTTCCATATCGGCCTTCAGAAGCTTCAAATGTTCTAACTGCCTAATATTGTGTCCCTGTGCTGCCTTATGGAATAAGGTTTCCCCTAGTTGATCTAAAACATTTATATTATTTTTCAGCTGAATTTTTCGTGAAACAGATATTCCCAAGTTTTGCATCACTTCCGTTAACAAGCCATCGTTTAGAATTTCTAGTGCTCCAGTTTGCTGTGTGCTTTCCAGAACATCCCTTAGGATATGATAAGAATTGTTACGTGTCACCAAGATTTCGTACAAGCGTTTTGACTTTGTCATTGGTAAAAGGTTTCCATGCATCTAAGCAAAATAATTAACAGTTGGCTTTAATGCTAAACTGCTTTTACTCTAATTTTACAAAAAGCATCACGTATTCTTACCAATTCCTGATCTTCAATTTCAGATAAAACCTTTGCTTGTCGAAGCATTGCCACCAACATAATATTGCAAGAGGTTAATTTTATCAAGTCTGGCAGGTTTCTCTGAATTTGTTCGATTTGCCATGTTTCCATGCCATAGGCCGAAGAAGTTGAAATGGGCGTTTCAATAGCTTCGAAAGTTTTCTCCATTGCAATAAGTATTCAATCTTAGTTTCTGTGTTGAAATAATGCAAATCGTATGTGATTCAAACAACCAATTGAAAACTTTTCATTGGAAAAGAGTATTACAGTTTTAGCCAGAGTATTGACTGTCCAAAATGCATCTATATGCACCAATTGTTTTTTGTGATTTAAACTATTTCTGATGTTGTTGTGTACATTCAGCTTTCTTTAACCCATTAATATTTATCGTAACCTTTACGTAAAACCCACACAGCAGCTTACGTTTTCAGAGGTTTCATGATTCATTAAAACTTGTCTACCAGCGAACAAATACTGAACCACCAGGAACTAAAGTCTCAAAATGATTACATATTTTTGTCTATGAATAAGTTGTGTCGCAATGTTCAAAAGCATGTAAACGTATTTTACGGAGACGGAGTTCCCAAGTGTTTATGAAAAAGTTTCCTTTATCTGTTTTTCCTTTTTCGTCTTGACTAATGTATCTTTATTTCGTATTGAAAATGTATGTAGCTGATACGTACGTGACGCTTTCACGCACCAGCTGTGACGCATTAAGTCCGGACGTTCATTATGGGAATTGTGGCCGCAGCAATTGTCATGGAATGCGTGATGTGAATTTGCTTTCCATGAAACATCGACTGACAAGAAATTGCAAAACAAGTTAGACGAAAACCACTTGCGCAAACTCATTGTGGGAAAAAAGCGTGGTGGGGATGTCACTACGTCAGGGTAGGTTGACACGGCGCTGCATAAGTCGCACGGTGTTTCTTGCAAAAAGTCTACCTAATAAATAAAAATATGTGTTGTACATTATAAAAATTGGGGTTGTGTTTTTGTTATTTTGTTGTGCGCAAAAGTGGTTTTATGCCTTTACAATGAAGTCATCCATAAGACTTTGAAAACGTTTGTGCAAGGACAGTCAAGCACTGCATAATAAAATTTTCTAATCAGGTACGTTAAATATATTATATTACCAGATGTTTCAAAAACAATATTAGATTGTAATGTAAAGTATAATTTATTACAGTGGATCCGTTTCAACTTTTGTAATTCATAGCTAACGATCGAGGCAGGAGCGAGAAGCAGGTATGGTAATGGTATTTACCACTTTAAAGATAGCGGGAAATGGGAAAAACTATTGAAACGGGGCAAGATAGTCCATAATTAATCCATAGTAATTGATTCTTTTCCTACTTCTGGTGCCAAATCGTTTTGGACGGGATTTTCTCATCCCAGGATCAAGGATGTTAAATGTTAACATTTTGTAAAAACAAAAATGAACTAGATACCTTTTAGATTTATTTAGTCATAATAACATTGAACGTCCGCAAAATCATGAGATAAGTGAATAAATTTTTACTAGCTTAAAAACACTTAAATGTAAACCTTTCAACAAACCATGTCATCGTTGCATCTGCTGTTATGTATTTCTTCCTTCGTGATGGTTGTCCGATTTTCAATCAAGTTTTGTAGCATGAATTTGTGATTTTAACTCCAATAATTTCAGGTAGTTACTTGATTCACCTTCAACATGCTCCTAAGGTTATCTCCTTGCTCATGTTATATTTAAATTATCAACTGGTAAATAATGCATATTAAAAATATCTAGAAGGGTAAATAATTTGGGTATTTGTTGAAACAAAATAGCTTATTGTGTTACTGTAAAAAAATGATAACATACCTGCGTCCCCAAATCATCCTTTTAAGCTTTATTTAATAAATAAACCATTTATTTGCTACAATTAAAATAAAAATACAAACATTCATCATGGAGAACCAATAAAAGCTCTTTGCTGCTGCCGACAATGATTTCTTAAATAATTTGTTTTACGATTTTAGCAGAAATAGTGCAGAAATGGATGTTAACGATTTATAAAAACGGACAAAAGTTGGATGGAGTCCATTTTGATGCAAAGGAGTTTTTACACCTGCATAACGGCAATCGCATTTTCTGGCACATCTAGCACCAGACGTTGTTATCAAATGCTGAATAATGAATATTTAACTATGGCAATGATTTTACACGAACGTTGAGCAACAGGAGCAATTCTATGAATTACTGCTTTGTCCTCGTCAGCTCATGTCGTCATTCAGTTATTACAACGGATTGAGTGTCGATTCAGGTTCCAGTTTGTAGCATTTGTTGCTCAATTTATATAAAAATTTATTTCCTAAACGTTCACTTTCCTTTTTCTGTGTGCACGTTTGTTACAAAAATGTTTTTGTCGCATAATTTTATGAATGATTTATGTTTATGAAATGCCTGAACAAAACAGAAAACTTTACAACTTCCATCACAACCTGTTCATATTATTTTCACGCTTTTGGTCAAGTATCAAACAAATCCACCAAACCCTCCCAGAAAGTTGGTTGAAAAGACCACCAAATGACTAAAACACACTTGCATTTGCGAAACGAACATTTCTTCAAAGTTGACTTTCAGTTCTATAAATTATCGAATTTTTAATTAATTCGTATTATTCATTAACAATAATCACGTCTTGTAAAGCCCAAATACATTACAAGCAATATAAATAAAAATACAAGATAATGCTGCTTTAAATATTTAGCTAGAGTTACGATCAATCAAACAACGCAACTTTACCAAGTAAAATTGAATAGCTTCCAATTCCACAAGCCAAGCAGCCAAAAACATCAAAGGGTAAAGTCCTGGGTTATACGCATACACTTGCCAGTGAAACGCCAGCATTTGACCAAACATGTATAATAATCCAACTTGACGAGAGTAGGCAAGAACTTTAGCTTCAGAAGCTAACTGACTTAACTGTTCTTGTTTGCTTTGGTCGCAATCTGGTTTCTGAAAGAATACGGTACAATTATGTTAAATCCAATAATAAAACTGTAATTTGGTTAGATGAGTTAAGAGACTGGAGTACATTTTCGGTATTATTTCACTTACTCCAAAACAAATTAAAATAACAGCACAGGAGAAAAATAAAATCGGCACATTGGACGTAAAGGTGAACGCATATCTCCAGTTATACAAATACGCAGTATCGGAACAGTGTCTGCAGTACACGTAGTACAGTATGAAGAAACACGACAGCAAGGCCCATAACTGAAACTTTAAAAGTAAAAGAATCAAAACATTACGTTTTTAATTAAACGCGTGGTCATAATTTGCAATGCTATTACCAATGACAACAATGACAAGACACCTATTATGCCTGTTAAAATTCTCCATTTCCAATGCAAGATGATTTCTTTGTTTAAGTTTTGAATTTGGTCGGGGGCTACCATTTCCGGGTCACCCATTTTTTCTAAACCAGTCTCTCTAATCATATCGTTTATTAAATGAAATTTTGTTGAATAATTTTATTTAAAACTAAAATATTATTGTCTCCTAAGCGAAGCTGAAAAACTTATAAAACGTTTATCCAAAATCCTAGTTCTTTTATAAATCGGCACTAACCTTAACTTAGTAATTCCATTCACCTATTATCCAAAATAAACTATAGAATCACGGGTTTGCTCGATGAATTCCAACTTATAAATTTTAATTTTCAATATTACTTTGTAGTGCTTTTCTGTATTTTCCCTTTACTAATGTTTACTGAAATTCAGCAGCTGCATAACTGTTTTTATATACCTAATTCTTATTCTTAGTAGTAATGTGTACAGTTTGGCACATGAACATAATTATGATTATTCTTTGAAAAAATAAAATTTCCTGGTAAATTAAGAATCGATACAACAGATCCTGGGCGTTTCTACGAAATAAGCTGTCAAAATGAACCTAATAGTCTCACATCCTTATAACGTTTACTGTAAACGCCTACTTATTAAAAATTCAAACATTTGGCACAAAGTGAATAAATGATAATGTACATGATCAGTTTTCATTAAAACTTTAAATTTTGATTTGGAGGCTAGAATGTGATTTCATTATTTATTTACCAAAACAAGTTGGAGTTTTGTTGCTGCATTCAAACGCCAGATGCTAAACTCCAACATGTTTGCATTCTTTTCCTTGAACCCCAAAAACGTGTGGTGAGACTATGACTAGCTTATTAAATCTATTTTCCCAAACCCGTGGAATTTATTAGACTGGTTTGAAGAGTACGCCTAATGCACTCCCGTTACGACTGCTAGAATTTTTCATTCTGACAAGTTGATGATCTTGTTTTTTAAGTGTTCGATTTAACTTACGGCCATCTTGTCTGGATCACCCATTTTCACAAAACCGAAAACGCCCGCAATATGCATTTTGTTCTTGACTTTCTAAGTAGTAGTTCTTCAAGTGTGTCAATGAATAAAAACGAAAAACGCTAAATAACCTATCAATTACTGAATGATCAAATTGTCTTGCATGCATGAATGCGTAACCTAAATGCAAAAAACTACATTTGGCATTTACCTTATGGACTTCGAGTATTTATTTTAAATTTTGTACATTTTGTCAATAATTGATAATTGTTGATTATTACACTCTTATATTTACATTTCAAACGTTTTTATTTTCTTCTTCTTAGGGCTAGATTTTCTTGGAGGTTGAGTCACGGGCACTTTCTCAGTTGTCGTTGTTGATATCTCTTCAGACTCGTCACTAGTATTTGACGTATCGTTAGAATAAATTATTTGGTCGTATACCAGCGGATAAACACGAGGCTGTGGACCGTCTGCCCATTTCACTGTTACAAATTGAAAACGTATTAAACGTAATATCTTAGTCACGACATGAATGAAAAGGGAAACACTCTCATGTAATTTAAACTTACTTGGTACAGTTCGTGTGAAATTTCCCCAAGTTACATGTAGATCCTTTTTTATGTTGTGCCTTTTTTCACACAAGTAAAAATGCCATTCTGAACAAGGCACTTCTTTAAACTTTCTTTCATAAACGTCATCGGGATCCACATATGATAAGGTACAGTTAGAGTCAGCTGTTTTATTAAATTGCTGTTTATCAACAACCCAAAACTCTTCCAGGTAGTCGTAAGGATATTCCACCTTTTGACTTTTCTGCGGTTTTTCACCCCAATATGTTGAGTTTTTGCGAAATCGAATCATTCTATGGTTCTTAGGACAGAAGCACAATCCAAAGGTTTGCTAAAATATAAAACATTACTGAATAAAGTATACAGCCGTACCAACTTTCATAAACCGTTAAATTTTACCTTGATTTTACTCCTGAAGACTTGCACATTCTTATCGTACCCAAATTCGGTTAAAATTTCTTTTGTTTCTATAACGCTGGTCAGGTTTTGCGGGTCAATCTTAGTCCATGAAATCTTTCCTGGTTTAGAAAATGACAAATTAAATACTTCCTTAATAAAGATTTAACTTACCAATTCCAATCTTACTTTTGGGATGGTTTTGATGCTGGCATATTGCGGCGTGATAGTTGTTACAGTTTGACGGTACATACTTAATAAAACTCCAGCTACAGTTGCTAGAACTATCCTCACAAGGCATTTGATTTTTTAGTTCATACGATAAAGATAGCGCTACACAAAAAAATCTCATCAAATTTGGAAGATCGTGTGAATCTCCGTCCATCAACTAATTCTACCTCGTCAATGAAATTTACATGGTATGAGCTATTCGAAACAAATTTTCCAGACGCGTCTAAAAACTGCATTGTAGCTGCGTTGAACTTTAGATTCGTCCAAAACAGGGATGTTGTAATACCTGTTAACAATTTTTATCAGAGTGGACGAAATCCGCGGGTTTTCACAAAAACCCAACCCTCTGGGTATGGGTGGGTATTGCAATATCATACACTAAACACAGCACCCACCAAGAATTTCGCGTCCAAAAATCAGTAGCTCAGCAAGAAAATTACGAAATGATTGATTCGTGAAAGCAGAAACTACAGAGATTTTGGAAAATTGAAAAATTATATGCATCAAAAATACAATTTTGTTACAAAAATTGTATTTTTTCAATATTTTTTAAACCCCTTTTTACCCAAAACCCACTTTCAAAACAATGTGGGCTGGGTACCCAAAAATCCTGGTTAAACTGGGTCACCCAACCCGTGGGTAATGGGTACACGTCCACACTGATTTTTTTATAAACGTTTCAGGATTATATTTATAAAAGTTATGAAACATTATTCATTATCGACAATTTAAAATTGCCAACCTCTAGACCACATTTTGACGTGCGGAATTAGTTGCTTTTCTTCCTTTCCGGGTGCAAGAATTTGCAGTCCTAACGATTTGCAGTATTCGTCCGTTTCGTTAAAAGTACGCTGTAGAACAAATATGTTTCAAAACTTGCTGCTTGTGATAATTTTCAATATTACTTTAGCCGTGCTTACATGTTTCCAATTTACAATGTACTTTCTGGCTCCCAGTATCCAGTTTCCATCCTCGAAATAGGCTGTTTGATCTAAATGATAAATTTGAATTATAAAACAGTAGGATTTCCCATTACAAAGATAATTATATGTTTGCAAGTACCTTCAGATAATTCAAATGCGGAATTAGCTTTGTTCTCGCATACTTCATCCAAACTCTCGCAAATTGCATGACGAGAGGTTTTGCTTTGGCAAAATCGCTCGTCGAAGCAGGTTTGGTAACCACTGCAAAGTAAAAATTTGATAGTTAAGCTACAAGTCAAATAATGTTGGTTAATAAACAATTTTAGTTAATACAAGATAGTGCCATTTTCTAGGGGCCATGGCCAAGGAAGCGATAAGGCTAAACATTGATTCAAGGGCAATTCTTGTTGGTATACACCTGTATAGTTCATGTGCGCCCCGACTCCCAAAGGGCTGTATGCAAACATAAATCGGTTAGTGTATTTTATTTTAAATTTTGAAAATGTAGAATATAATTTTACCGTGGGGGCCTGTAAAGCAAATTGCTATATTCAACTACGTCACCATCATTGGGGTCGCCCCAGTAGTATTTTTCTGTTTCATTGTCATACACAGCATCTAGCCAATCTTTCATCACATAAATTTTAATAATTAATGATTTCAAAGAATTTAATTAATATGCATGTTTGGATTGTATTTGTAAAGCTTACACCAAGTATCTCTCAGTTTGTGAAGATTTCCAAGTTTCTCAAGTGCACGGCCTACAACCGCCAAGGTCAGCATATTCCGTATTTTAGCCAATTTAAATCCATATATATCACATTCCTTTTTTGCTTCTGCTTGTGTAAGAAACTTTCCTCTTTTGTTGTATTGAAGTATAAAGTATCTCGTGTCACCAACTCGGCGTATGTAATCGCTGCTGGTGGGACAAGCGGGTTGTGTGGAGGTAGTAGTTCCTAGGAAGTTGGTATTTTTTGGTAAATAAAAACTTTTCGAAAAAGTCTAAATACTTGTTTGAAACCTTACCAAGGCACAGTATTCCAAAAAGTGATAAAAACAGCATCAATCTAGATGAGTTACACATATTTCTTATCGTAATTTAAGGATAAGTTTTAACCGGTTACGTTGTTAAGTACTAGAAGAAGACCAGCTGCAACCTTTGATAATAGCAAATTATAACGAAGTTATGTCTGGGGCCTAGACTATTGGCTTTGTTAATGTCCGCTGCTCCATTCACTACGTCACAGACGGATGCCATCATTTCCGTTGACGCAGTTATTGAGTATTGTTCGTGCATAATAAAGATAAATTATCTAGTCTAGTGGTGATAATTCTTGAGAACTTCTGCGTCAATGCTAAACCTCTTATCCTATTAAATACTGTTCCAATAACGTTGAAACCTGAATAAATGATTTTGAAAATTCGCTTGTATTATCGACCAAAAACACCTCTTACAGTTATATTGAACATGTAACAATGTAATGTTTTGGGTTCAAAGCATTTCTTCCGTATTACGTGCAGGTAATGGTGGTGCCTGGACTCTTCGTGCTACTACTTTCGATTCTAAAACTTGTCTTAAAACCATAACTTTGTATTAGAATGAGCTGTCATTTAAAATCGATACGAAATAACTATTCCAGCCTAGTTGGGTAAACAGATTACATAACATTTAATGAACTGATTGCATAATGGTATAGGAGCGCCTAGTTGCATATAAAATCTATCCTGTTGAAATTTGATACGTGTCACTATCCAATATTACATTACATAACATTCATTACGAAACGTTGCTTATTGCGTTTTACCTGTTAATCCTTTTAACGTTGAACGAGTAGATGCATCTAGAAAAGAATTACACAAGCCAAAGTACTTACATGGGAAAGTAACGCACAACATTTTCCTTAATCATGTACCGGAAATAAGTTGGTGCTGGTGGTTTTGGGTACTACAATATATTTGCAAGAAACGACTTTAAATCGTAACTTTGTAGCAAATAGTTACCACCTAGAACCTATTTTGTTAATTTATACACGCCGCGTCCTTTGAATATTGTAAACGTTTGAATGAATTGATTACATAATGGTATACGAACGCACATATGCATAGCATACTTGGCAGTATTGATGCCTTCATTAGCCACGTTTCAATGCATAAATGTGCTAATATGTACTCCGTTTTTTATAACTTTTATATGTACGACCACAAGGAATTCCTTGAGTTGACGTCATAGACGCTCTTGTTAAATACCGTATTTTCCGTTGACGCAGTTTTAATAGAGTATTGTTCATTCATCATATAAATAATTATGTGCATCCATTAGCGGTGATTCATGCAATTTGTGCCTAAAATAGCTTTCCTATATACTTAAAAGAGCTTTGAAATGTTCATATATGTTATTAAATAATGTTCTAGCAACGCATCGCTTAAACCTGATTGACAATTTTATTTTTAAATCAAGGTAGCCTGGTGTTCAATGTATATTGAACAGGAACATCTCTTACCATTTAATTGAACATGAAGTCTTGTCTTTATTTTTAGGTACTGCAAAATTGTTAAAAGTAGAGACTTACCATAATATATGTCTATGCCATTTAACCATACAGGACAATTTATGTAATTTGGGTTATAAGTTTAAATAAATTGGTTGCATAATCGTGAATTAAAGCGCAGTTGCTTAACATCATTAGCAACCTTGATGCGCTCCATTATGCAACATAAATATATGTCATGTCATTAATTACATAGATTTGCTAATTACTTCATTATTTTCGTAATCTTTTAAACCTTTACTTTATTTTGTACGTACTTACAGCTCTATCATAATTAAAATTAGATCTTGCTTGCCAGAATCTAGCGTTTTAAAATCCTACCATTTCAGATTTAGAAAAACTAGAATGCAGTCATTTTTCGTAGTATACTTGATTTCAATGCTACTTTCTAACTCGCGGTCCCTTGATCCTTGGGATATTTTCGACGATGACTGTTTTATTTATGATCCGAAATGGCTGGGACGTTCAGAAGCCCAGCTATCACTGGTAATAGACACTTCTCAGTCGTTTGAGAAGTTTCGACATTTGTTACAACAGATTTTTAGTAACGTTTTTTCACATATTTACAACGAGTATCCCAGCATAAGTGGCAGTGGTTCTTTTTCAATGGCAGTTACCACAGTTGGGTAGGTAGCAGCTAAATACCTTAATTATTTTGTAAACATGCAAAAGCAATTAAAAATGTTTTCTATTATTTTGTAGAAATGGTTGCGGTGATCCACTAATTCATGGAGGAGGAAAGGACAAGTGGTCAAAAAATTTTGTGATACCCACCGGAAATGGACTGGCTCGCCTGAATAAAAATTTTACTCATATTAGAACCACCCAAAATGCACCCTCTGGTTCTGAGAACGCAATTAACGGCTTATGGGAATCTGTTAACAGAAATGAATGGACAAAAAGTATTGGTTGCCAAAAGAACAACGGGTGTTCGTACTACTTTCTTTTTTTAACTGGATCATCATCTATTTTTGATCGTAAAGAGTGTAAAAAGGGAAAACTTAATCCAACGTTTGACGAATTCAAGAATGCAATGACAAAAAAGTTACACTGGAGAGTACCACGGGTCATTGGATTTTTAACGACACAAACTTTGGTTGACGAATATACTATACTTATGAAAAATTTGGAAGTGCCATTTTCAGGCTACTCTTTTGACCAAAGAGAAGACAAATTTATGCAGCTATCGAATATTGTATTGAATTTTATAAAAAAGGATTTGGAAGTTTTACACCAGACCCACCGCCAATGTCAATGGGAAGACCCGATTGGATATAACACCCTTGGTTTATAAATATTGCATTACAAATAACATATCAAATTGAATTTTATCTTACCAAATTTGAATAATAAATATTGGAATAAATCGTGAAACTTGAAACGATATTTGTATTAACCATATGTATTTTTAATGTTATTGTTATATATAGTGTTGCAAAAGTCAGTATAACAATAACATATAACGTAGTCTTCGCCTTGTTCGGGATCCTTGGAGCATCCGGACTGCATACGTGGTTGTTCAGGTTCAAGGAACTTACATCCTCGATTGTGAACCTGACCTGTTGAGTTATATTCTGATTCTTCATAGCAAACCGCGTTTTCATCCAGGCAATTCTCTTTATATCCATGTCCCGCCTCGGTGCATTTGCACATTTCCTTGTTTACACTTTTTACGTTTGCACGACTTTGTTCGTCATCCTCGCCGCCACACCCGCACCCATTTAAATAGCAGTGTAGGGCAGCTAGAAAAGAAAAAACGAAAGTTTTAAAATCCCAAGCACAAATGTATTATTCAAAAGAAGTAAAAACGTCACTCACAATAGCAACTCAGTTGCCCTAATAGAAGTAAGAATATGCATAATGGTTTTTTGTTCAACGTATTCATTCTGCGGCCGATTTTTACAATATTTTAAAAAATGTTTGAATTGCTTAGCAAAAATACGTTATAATCGTCTGGCTGTTTGAACCAAAGTGATTCTCTTGATAAATCATCAGTAGATAATACATGCAGTTTTATCTTGTCTGGTAAATCGTTTTATAGTCCATTGTCAGTGCGTGTCTACGATGTGTTGCATTTGCGTCATGTAGTCTTGACTAGGACACCACTGCAACGCTGGTACATAAATGTAGGCAACATGCCCACATGTAGCAAAGTAGCGAAAGCAAGTGTGCAAAACAAATTTATTAAACGACAATTCACATATTTTGTTAGTTTTCTGTTACACAATGTCGTTGATCAAATTCAGTCTAAAAATACTTTTTTGTTTTCTGCTAAACAACTTAGTCGGACTGAACAAGTCAAATGCCATGTTGAAATGCAATACTAATGACTTTTGACCTACATAACTTTCGACCCTGTTGAGCTTTTGACTTTTGCACGGAGCTAACTCATGTCATAAGACATATTTGTGTCAAGTTTCGTTAAAATCTGTGAAACCGAGATATCGGACGGACAGAAAGAGAGACAGACGGACGGACGATTTTTTGTGATCTCAATAATTAGGTACGCTTTGCTTTCGCTATTTGATAATATTAAACCATATCAGTGTGCTACTATTAGCCGTCCAGTCACCAGTAGAACTTGTATATTTTATTTTGGGATACATGTATTGTATTGTTTATTTTAAACAACTTTTTGGGTAGATAGTCTGACGAAATCGCATTAGATTGCAAGTAAAATGTCCATTAAATAGTCGCTTGTCAAATTTAGCCAACAAAACAAATTGTTAGCATAACAACTCATGTAATACAGAGTCTACAAAGTAAGACTATCTTCAGCTTTGTTGCCAAAAACAACACTTTGAACCAACGCCCATTTGACAAATTTTTCTCCAGAGCGCACACGTTCTTACCGCAAACCATTAAATAAATCTATTCCATGTTTTCATTGTCGACAATATTTGATATTTAGTTTTTAATAATACATTTTGTACAAGTAGTCTTTGTCGCAAAATTGGTTTTTTTTCTGATGTTGGAACAGTGGTGTCTATTGTTGCTTCGATACTTGCAAAAAGGGTCATTCTTTGATATTTGGGACACGTGCTGAACACCTCGAGCTGCAGCAGCAGAAATTCACACCCCAAAAATATCGTCATCATGCTTGTCCACAGGAGCAGCACCGCCACCACCACACCACTACTTCTCCTTCATTGCTTGCCTCGTTCAGAGGTGCAAGCTGAAAGTATGCTCCTTTTCTGCCTTGCAAGAGCAAGTTAATATTTTTGTCGTTGTGCATTTAGCCATTAAACTTAGTTACCACAGTTGGGTAGGTAGCAGCGAAATACCTTACTTATTTTATAAAAAAGCATAAGAAATTTCAAATGTTTTCTAATATTGGGTAGAAAAGGTTGCGGTGATCCACTAATCATAGTTAATGGAGGAGGACTTAACAAGTGGTCTAAGAATTTTGTAAAGCCCACCGGAAACGGGCTGGCTCGACTAAATAGAAATTTTCCTCGGATTGGAAATACCAAAGATGTATCCTCTGGTAATAAGGGGTCTAGGACCCCATTTGGACAGTTATCTAATTATTGCATTTTTTCCCATTTTGAGCGTTTTTATGAATGAGGACAGTTATCTCAAGACAAAAATTTATATTCCTACAATTGTCTATTATGCAACAGATTCCCAATGACTCGCTTAATTCTAAATTTTTTCTGTGCTTCGGAATAATTCTGCTTGCGTCCTACTAGGATCGTCGCGGTTTCGGTTATTTCGGTTAACCGGCGGTTTTGGTTCGGTTTTTAATTCGGTTGCGGTTTCGGTTTCGGTTCGGTTACTTTTAAAAACCGAACACTGAAAAACCGCCGGTTTCGGTTATGATTCGGTTTTCTTCCATAAACTACTTTATGAAGATTGATGTGCCCGTACGTACGTGCAGGCTCACATTCTTTGTTTTCAACCAGCTTCTCTACTTCGTTGCCCAAGCTCATTCATCGTGGCTTAACCGCTTGCGTGTTGACCTCTGGGCTTGAGGTCGCGGGATCGATTCCCACATTGAACATAACTTTTTGCATGAAGTTTTTTGGCTTGTCATTTAGTAAATTGGCTAAGTACCTTTTTTGCGTTTTAATAAGATAAATGTTATTTTTTCATTATTTATGAACAAGAAATTCATGCTCCAAGTTTGGATAGAGTCGGCGTACATGAGGATAATATAAGAAGAGATGACTAAGGTAACCGAAACCGAATTTCGGTTCGGTTACGGCTTTTAACCGAAACCGTAACCGAACTCGGTTTCGGTTACGGTTTTTTATTTGTAACCGAAACCGGTTTTCGGTTTCAACTGAAACCGTAACCGTGGCAATACTACGTCCTACGTGTTAGATGCAGTAAAACTTCATCTTCCTTTCATCAACTTTTATATATTTTTGTATTCTACTTACTAAGTCCAATCCTGTCTATCAAGACTACTTACTTATTTGAGCTGGTATCGTTATCTCAAATATAATTGACGTCGGTGATGAGCATGGAACAATTTTAGCTGCATGGAAAGCTATACAATGATTGGTTCTGTAGTAGCATTTCGTGATCTTGTAATCGTGATAAAACTAAACTGTGGTCGGTGCATAGTATATGGGTAAGTTTTTCTTAACTCGCTTGAAAATATAAATGTTGCAGATCATCAAAAAAGTACCTACGGTATTCACCACCAATTGTTTGGCCACTTTTTTTTATTATTTGATACTTTATGCCTAGATTGATATTCTTATTTTAAACGGGTTATGTTGGTATGCCGTTTATTTAAATATGAGCTTTTCGAGAAAATATGCATATTCAAAACTTATACTCAAAATTCATCGGAATTCGAGGGTCAGGTTAGACTAACTGACTAAAAACTGACTAACTAAAAATGCAATTAACGGCCTGCAGGAATCGAATAAATCAGTGTGGACGTGTGCCCATTACCCACGGGCTGGGTGACCCAGTAAAACCCGGGTTTTTGGGTACCCAGCCCACCTTGTTTTGAGAGTGGGTTTCGGGTAAAAGTGGGTTTTTGAAATTTTGTTGTTGAAAAAATAGTGTTTTTGTAAATAAATGACGTTTTTGCTGCATATTATATTGAAGTTTTTCAAAATATTCATAGTTTTTTCTTTTCCGAATCATTAATTACCTGATATTTTTGCTGACTACTACTACTACTACTACTACTACTGACTTTTGGGGCGCCAAACTTATGGCGGGTGTAGATTTTATTGCATGGTATTGCAATACCCACCCATACCCAGAAATACCCACTTTTACCCAAAAACCCAGATAAACCCGGGTGGGTTGGGTTTTTGTCAAAAACCCACGGGTTTCGTCCACTCTGGAATAAATGCATGGCAATTAAAAAAGCAGTGTCAAAGTGAGCATGTGTGTTCGTATTATTTTCTTTTTTAACTGGATCATCATCTATTTTTGAAGTTAAAGAGTGTAATGAGAGAAAACCTAACCCAACGTTTGCCGAGCTCAAAAATGAAATTACCACAAAATTAAAACGAACACCACGTGTCATTCGATTTTGAACGACGCAAACCTTGGTAAACGAATATGCCGAACTTTTGGAAAATTTAGAAGTGCCCTTTTGGGGTTACTTCTTTGACAAAAGCGAAGCAAACTTTATGCAGCTATCAAATATTGTATTGCATTTTATAAAAAAAATTAGAAATTTTACACCAGACCCACCGCCAGTGTCATTGGGAAGATCCGGTCTAGACTCTAATACTCTAGACTTTTAAACATTGTATTACAAGTATCATATCAAATTGAAATTTATTTTACCAAATTTGAGTAAAGAATAATGGAATAAATGGCAAAACATGAAATTACATAAATATTAACCATGACATGTATTTTTAATATTATTTTTATATTGAGTGTTGCAAAAATCAGTATAGCAATAACATATGACGTAGTCCTCGCCCAGTTCGGGATCCTTAAAGCATCCTGACTGCATACGTGGTTGATCAGGGTCATACCACTTACATCCTCGATTGTGAACCTGGCCCGTTGAGTTAAATCATGATTCCTCATAGCAAACGGAATCTACATCGTGGCAATCCTCTTTTCGTCCAAGTCCCTCCTGATTACAACTGCACTTTTCCTTGTTCACGCTTTTCAGGTTTGCACGACTTTGTACGTCGTCTTCTCCGTCACACCCACATCCATTAAAGTAGCAGTTTAGGGCAGCTATGGAATAGAAAGTTTTTCCATTAGTCATTGGCACATATATTTTATTCAAGAGAACAAAAAATGTCACTCACAATAGCGTCTCAGTTGCCCTAATAGAAGTATGAATATGCATAATGTTTCTTTCTGCACTGTATTCATTCTGCTGCCAAATTTCTAAAATAAAAATTTGTTGCTTAGCAAGATCTCGTTATAATGGTATGGGTGTCAGAACCAAAATGATGCTCTTGGTATATGGTAGCAATAAAGTGTAGGATCCCAAAAGATACATCATGAATACATCATACCCGCATTTTTATCTTGTCTGGTGAAATGTTTTATAGTCAATTGTCAGTGTCTATGATGTGTTGCGTTTGGGTCTTATAATCTCGACTAGCACACCACTGCAATTGAAGTATATATATATATATTAAACCATGCAAGTGTGCCATTTGTAGCCGACCAATAGAGGATATACTCACAAATTGCTTGCTAATGTTTATTACTTAAAAAACCATTACGGTGGATTAGCCTGAGGAATGCATATGTGACTGTTATTAAAATGTCTAATAAAAATTCACTTATCAAATTTAGTTAACAAAACCGGTTAATAACGTATTAGCTCAGATAACCTAGAACTTACAATGAATAACCCATATATTTAAAGTATTAATAAACACTCCACTTTGAACCAATTTTCGTTTAACATATTGTTTTCCAAAACGCTCCAGTGCCAGTGCTTACTTCAAGATCATTTTTAATTGAGATCATTTCCACATTTTTAATTGACTTGTTCACTTCTACTTCAGTTATTAGTTATTAAAATTAGAAAGGGAAAGCAAAAGCTCTTTTCCGTCTGCTTCTCCTTTCACCGCTTGCCTCGCGCTTTCACCTTAGGCTTCGTCCACTACTGACGTTACTTTAAAAAACCGATTTTTCGAGTGCCCCACGGACCCCTGTCACTCATTTTTAACATTGGTGGATAGGGCACTTAATATATGCCGTCACCTTTTAACCGGAGTGACCCACCGACCCCAAAAATGATGTCATTAATGGATGACGCCTTATTGAAACTTCAATACTTTAATTAAAGGCTTTACTCCATCCGTAAAAATTTCATGATTCCTTATTTTTGAGATTATTTCATAACGTAAATATCTCAAGCACTAGTACCAAACAGTTTGGTCCAAACTTTAACTGATAATACTTTTTTGCTTAACACTAAAACTTCATTTTAATTCCAGAGAATCTACCCACAACAAAACACCAATAAACCATTTTTGTCTGACTAACTAGGAACTAGACAAATTCACTAATTTACTTACTCACTAACGTAACAACAGAATTTAAATCCTTGAAATACAAAAATTCTCAAGCAAGGTTCCGAAAAAAACATCTTCCTCCCCAACATCCTACAATAATATAGACCAAATATCCACAATACCAATCAAAACCGCAAATCGCTTCAGAGAATCATAAAAAACATACAAAACTAAATGCTCCTCAAACTCCTCTCACCATGCAAATCAATTAACCTTCCTATTTCATTTTATTCTACTCGCCTGGGGTTACTCACTGTCCCAAAACCACCTCCACCTCTTGCTTCCTCCCGCATCTCTGTCTTTTATTCACAATCTTTGTTTCCTGGCGAACTCCTCAGTCTTCCTGGAGGTTATCTTCATCTTCTTTACTCGCGATTGACACTTGCCCTCCGTCTTCCTCTCGTGGTTTTTCCAATGCTGCGTTGTAAATTCCAAATCTCCTCCCGCGCCCCTCGTACACAAACTTTCTCTCTCCGCCATGATTCCTCATGTGCTGATTTTAATTGCCCTTTTGCGCAAACGCCTTTCCACAAACTTTACAAAACATACGGCTTCCCGCGCGGTATGCAAGTGTCGATGAGTAATTAACGTAACTTCCAAGTCAAACTCCTTTCCACAAAGTTTGCACTGATTAGCGCTCACGCTGCTATTACTTTTAAATTTTAAGTGAACTTGACTACAAGAGTGTTTAATACTGCACTCGATATTTAATAAAGAGTCTCGGACAAAGGCCACAACGAAGCCTAACTGTTGATGGGTGAGGATTTCTAACGTGACCGTTATTGTCGTTGGGACAAATGGCGGTATAATCACAGTGTGGGCAAGTGCGAGGTATTTCTTGAATGTAACGATGAATATGGATGATTTGATTGCCCTTAAATTAACGGCTACAAAATAGGTAGATAAAACCAGGATGTCGTCTGTGGTAATTGGATATTTTGAAATTAGTAAGATTTTTTATTACATTTGCAGTTTATCAGTTCAGATCTGAGTGGGAAAGAGAAATGAAATGTTTGTAAGTAAATTCAATTACAGCATAAGTATTGCACACTGTTTTTTAAAAATATTTTTATTTCAACCATTTATTTTGGTATATTCATTTTACTCATCACATAAATGTCGTAAATTTAGAGTACTTTACAACAGGCAGTGAAGTATAACTATTCTTTTAAACTTTCACCGTTTTACCATTCTAATGTAGCCAAGAATTTAAGCAAGTTTGAGAAGTTTGTACCTAATTAAAAGAAAGCCTCTAATTTCGGTTGCTTTGTGGACAGTAGTCTTTAAAATATTTTCTGAACAGGTGGTTGACGTATTTAGTGTAAGTACACAATAAAGGTTACCTTACCTTAGTAATCATATGCAATAGTAAAACACCAAAACTGGTGTTTAATATCTAATATAATTAGGTGGATATCCTTGGTTTCTTAGCGTGCACGAATTGTTCTTACTTGAATAAAAATGCTAAAATGCCTAAGTTGCTGTCTCTGTAATCCCAGGTTTTACTATATGCGATATATCCTTTAAAAACGAAACAAGTTTGCACAAAAGAACATGTTGGCTATACAGGGCACGATTTCAAAAATTTTATAGGAACTTGCTACCAACCCAATCATCGTATTCCAGCTATTTGTAAGCACCTCCGAACTATTATCATATTATTATGCGTGAAGAAAAATATTATACTTGAGTATGATCGGTAGCAGCTACAGCCCTGAAACTAATAACTGATTATCTCATTATTTACAGAAAGCTACATTAATTCTTAGTCCCTGATGATTTAAATTTTATTTATTTTGGGTAAATTCCCGATTTTCCTCAATCTAATGATTTGTGCGTGTTGAAGTATCTGGTGCTTCCAACAATAGTATCTGATGTCACCTCCATTCTATACAATATATACAATACATAGAAATATACATATTATCTTCAGGATAAGTTGTAAACTTTTTAAAAATTTGATTTGGGTTTGACCTGGGTTTTCCCTTATCTGCACGATCTACATTCCTCAAAATGTTACAATAACTACGTTGCTATCTCTGCAATTCTAGGTTTTACTAAATGTCATATTGCACTTGTACGATTGCACGATTGTCATTCGCCGAATGACTCATTCGGCACTAAAAAATTTGTAAATGGCTTTCCTATTAGCAAATGATTTGCTAGATTTGTATGTATTAACAGTCTACTATAAATTACTGCAAATTCCTGCTTCTTATTGCTTCTTATGCTTTATGCTAAAACATTGATTTCTAAATTAGTTTATTTGTTTTACTTGGTAAAAAGCGCTTGCTTATAGATAAAAAGTAGAGACACATATTATATTGCTGCCAAACGATACCTGAGTAGGAATTAGTCAATTTTCTCATCCTAGAACCTGTAACTTTTCAAAACTTATAAACCACTGCAATGTTCTTAGTGGGACACATGAAAACATTCGAAGAACAAGTTTAGAATTAAAACATATGATTTAGACAACACAACCCATGCACTAGTTCACCACTCAACAAATGGAGCAATAAATAGATTCATATCTTTAATTCGTTTCATGGCACGAGTATAACTACATTGTTGTTATCCACTCGTACTACAACTAACCAGTTGTCAATGCTATTCTATGGCGTCAATTCTTTTTGGTAAATCTAGTAAACTCAAATTTACATACAGTGATTTTGTACAAGGTAAAGCAACGGCTGGTGTAGAACCCAAACCCAATCATTGCAGGAATAAGTTCGGCAATAAACGGTACTGACATTTTTCCGGATTTGCTCTATTTGTTCTAGCATTCAATTACATTGCACACTTCCTAAATGTTTCGTCCTAGCAATTATTGTTTCTATACTGGAAATGACTACATTGTCATTAGGCGCCATCCACTAATGACGTCACTTTAAAAAGCCGATTTTTCGAGTGACCCACTGACCCCTGTCACTATTTTTTAACGTTAGAGGATAGGGCACTTAACACAGGCCGTCACTTTTTAACCATAGTGACCCACTGACCCTCTAAAGTGACGTCATTAATGGACGACGCCTTACCATGTTGATCTTGACAGCGTAAAAATACAATACCAACCATCCCACCATTTTTGTAAGTTTGATTGGGTTGAGCAAACTGAAGTGACTGTTTTTTTAGCGAACGTTGTTTTGCAGCAACATATTAGAGACTTTTGGCACATTGCAGACACAAAAATCAGCAGTAGAATTGCAGCTAGCACTATCAAAACCCAGTTTCTTATTTTACCTCCAGTTGTTTCTATTTTAAGAAAACATTTAGTTTGCATTGATTAAATAAAAATTAACAAAATTGACTACATTGTCAGCATTGCAGCTTTCAAACAAAATACCAACTTCACTAACACTTTCCTTAACATTACTGCGTTGATAAAAGTTTAGAAAACCATCAGTAGTAACTAAAATTTTAGTTAATTGAGATAAGAATCTTCGTAAGTACTTGATTCCCAGAAAAACAGTTTAGGTACCAGATGTGAGGATTACTTTTGGAATTTGGATAAATATTGATTTTTTATTTTTTCCATTTTTGAAAGTTTATATTTTTGAACCATGAACAAATATGTCTTGTTATAAGATGTTGTCGTGTTAGGACATGATTTGGTGCATCATTTGCAATCCTAATATTCTATGAAAACTTTAGTCGTATTTTGTTTCTTTCTTCGACTGCTTTTTCAAAGTTCATTCCTAAGAATTGTGTTACAAATTGATGATTGATTCGTTTTAGTTTTGTCGATATGTTTTATTGTATTTATCACTTCAGTGCTTAGCTTTGTAGCTATGCATTTCGTATTCTATGCCGTGCTCAACTAAATGTTGTACCCGGTAATTAAATAGTCTCCTTAAATAGAAATGTTATTTGGTTATTTAGAAAATTTAGTAAAGTCTTCACCACGTCTCCTTCATACATGTTCTTTGATAAAATGATTTTGGAAGCAAGCATGCATATGTATAATGTCTAGCAATTAACTTTTAACTAAATAGTTTTGCATAACGTGAATAACATAGTATTGTTGACTGGTTTAGCAAAAACACTCATGTATGCCTTATGCAAAACGAAGTCTTTTGAAAAGTAATTTTTCTAATTGAACTTTTTGGGTCATAGTTAAAATTCCAAGGTGAAGCTTTCTCGAGGAAGTCGTTATTACTCGCCATAATACTAAGGAAAATGTTGCTTTGATTTTTGTATATGCTTAACTAATTTGTAAACATACAATATTATGAACAAAATTTTTAACATTTAACCCTTAAAATCTTCAACAATTAACAAACATTATGAAATAAATCCGCGTGTTGTCGTTTAATATGTTCCGAAATTTGATATCGATTTAAGATCGAGTAATGCCTTATTTTGAACCTTACTTTCGTGATTTGTGGCAACAATTAAAGAAAATTCTCTGTCCGTTTGTTTTAGGTGCACCCATCTTTTAGGCAAAATTTGCGCTTATACGTATTTATGTTTGCCAAAACTTTAATAAGAAACGTTTCAAAAGATTAATTCACTTGTTATCATTTATTATTAATTTTGGTTCTAAAGTACGCTGCAATACGTTAGCAGTTACTTAATGGATTAGCATGTTCTGAGTTTACTTTATTGATAATATAACGATGTTTTAACATTTTATGCAACCTTTCACTTGTTTAGCCGTGCAATGGTTTACTCTACTAAGTAATCTTGTTTGAAGTGGGTTGCAAAAACATGCATAAAAATCTTCATATTTTGATGTGAATACATATGATTTAGACAATACGCGTTAACTCTTCTAATTCACTACTCAACAGATCTGGACTATTTATTATGTGAAATTCTTTAGCTGCACGCCAACAACTACATTGTTGTTGTCGATGAGTATTAACGCAAATTAACGTACTATTCTATTCTCTACCGTCATGTACCGAATTCAAGAGGATGAAAGGCGATTTAACTGTCAGCAAGTTATAATCGCAACATCAAAGATGGAAGAATTATTATTCCGTATCCGCGTATCAATATCAGCTTCACTTTCGTATCTTTTCCACAAAAAGCTTAAGCATCAACATATTGTATCTTGATTCCATTTCAATTTTCCGAGTCATGTATTCAAGATTTAAGTAGCCGAATTGAAAAGCTAGTGAGTTTTTATCTTCAAATTGAAGAGCAACGGCAAATTTTCAATTTAATAATAAACTGCGTTTTTCTAAAGCTTTCTGGAAATCATCATGTATTCCCGGGGAACAGCCTTCAAGCGTCCTTAATTGTGATTTAAGCTTACGTTTGTTTCGTTTGTTGCTTTAAATACTAAAATACCTAATAATTATTTTAAATAACATCAATGTGGCTCGAATTCGAAGGTGATCTAAAATCGATCTCGATTTTAACTCGATCGATCGATCGATCTACTTAATCGTTCTACTCTAGTATCTTCAACAAACTTCAAATATTCTAGGCAGCTGCAGTTATGGTTGCCATTGATGATTTAACTTATTTTACGCACCTACATTTATATACTTGTAGGAATTGAATACATTTTTTCAAAAATGACCGTGAATATAATCTGGTGAACTTCAGTGTCGAGTACACTCTCGCCACTGATTGGTAAAATTGTGAATAGTTGTACCTTACTCATTGTTTATAATACTTTTAAAAACCTGTACACCTAGAAATCACGTGGAAGGTTATAAAGCTGCAACTCTGTTACCTTCTACTTCTGTATTGGTTTGTGTAGCTTTTTTCTAGAAACTTATGGGTTGGTAGCGCGTATTTAGTCTGATACTCAAAATTTGTCGCACTGCTCACGTTCATTGTTTACACATGTTCCAAGGAATTTTACAGCAAAAATATAAAGCACGTTTATAGTTTAAACGCACCTCAATCTACTTTTTCACTGTCTGATGGAACATTGTGATAAAAATTACAAACTGTTTTGTGCTTTTGCAAAAGCTAATGACGTTTTTGCCTTCACGCCGACCACTCAGTATTTTGTATGTTTCTGAGTTCTTGTGAGTAAAGAAAATGATAAACAGATGGAAATTATGGTAACTGCCGTACATTAGCAGGGACCAAACTAAAGTATAGCTTTTTACCCGAATTTTTTCAAACGGTTGCACGAACCCACACCGACTAAATACGTAGTGTTTTATTAACGTGACACTCACAAGTGTGATGGAGATATTTGAAGCTCAGATTGAACATAAATGTTAAATTTAAATTGTGTATATCTTGCACACTTCCTATGTTTGTATTTATAAGACTATCAATTTAAAGCTTCAAGAAAGTTTTGGTATCAGCTAGACTCCTTTAAAAGCTAATGTAATTCAATTTAAAAATCCTTTTTGTTATTTGTGATTACTTTATAGTTCGACGAAAATTAGTACATTTTGATTACCGACAAAAAACCTATAAGTATATCTTGTATCAAATGCTATTATTACTTAATGCGAGTTCAACGTGTCAGCAAATTGCCGTTGCTTTCATATTTCAAAAATATATTTTTCTTTCATTTCGCTTAAAGGTAACAGCTTACTAAATTGTTAAGAAAGTGTTTATTACCTAGGCGTTTCATAGATGTTTTTGCTTCTGGGAGTTACTGGCAATTTTATCTCTTTGGCCATTTTTTGTTGTACGGCCAGCAGTTTCCCTGTTCAAACATATGGACTTTAAATATATCAATCCATTTTCTTCGCTGTTCAATTCCACAAATTATATGGAGTCACCTATTCGCATTTGCTTAACACCAACTTCAGACATTTAATGGTAGATGTCTAGTGTATACTTATTTGTCCAGATTCGTATACTAGTAAACAATAATATATATGTGTTTTTTAATTTTGCATATTCATTAAGACGTATGGCAAAAATTTAGAACGTTTAAGTGTACCTCCATTTCATTAGCAGGCACTAATTTCCACTGAGAATTTGAAAACCGACCAAAGTTTTAAAGGAAAAATGTAATGACGTCTAAATACTTTTCATTGACCCTTCAACTGTATTCACTTCTCAATTGGCAAATACAATAATTTACTATTAATCCTGGCATATGAACGTTTAAGAAATTTTTCCTTTCATTTTCAAACCTCCTCATTTGAACAAATGCAAAAATCGTTTTGAACCTATTTGCATAATTTTGGTAAGTTTGATAAGATTTAACAAAAAAATAATGAAATGAGTGTTTATACACAAATTTCCCCTCATGAACAAAGTTCAGTTTGACAATTTTGCTTTCATAGGATAATCCTTGATCTGACCGACCAAAAGAATATAGAAATTTTTGAATATTTTAAAACGTAGAGCTTCTGCAAATTCTGATACAAAACCTAACCAGAAAACCTTGCATCATTTACAACAATTAAACACCAACTTATCTGGTTGCAGAATTGCATTGTTAAGACTGATCATAATATAAGCATTTATGGAACTGCAGTACATTTGCAGCTACATATATAAGCACTTCAATCATTTCCTTCACACCCTGACAGAACTTCACAACTGTTTGATCCTGCTGGATAAAGAATTGGTTAATAATTCAACATGCAGTTGGAACTTGTCGTTGTGAAGCTATTTTAAAGTTTGTTTTAACATGCTATAGAAACAAGTCAACTTATACTTTTTTCTGACGTTTATATTTTAAAATAAAAAGTAAGAAGTCAGAACAAGCTTGTTGCAGCATGGGATGGTTCTGTTCTAAACGTTAGCCTGTAGGCCTACTCCGATTTTGCATTTAAAAACCATTTGATTAATCGCGACAACAGAAATTGAAAGTACTAGAGAAGACTTGATGCGTATCGTGCAAATATGTTGTGCAATGTCATAGCCATAACAAAGCTATATTTTTCACCATTTTATAGACCTGACTTGGCTTAATTTTTACCAATTTTGCTACCGGCGACATTTGTTTGGCCTGACTTTTTAGGAAATCAGAAGAAATGTCCACTTATTCAATAACTACTTTTGCGTTTTACGTTTAAAAAAGACCAATTATGTAAAATAGTCTAGTACTGCTAAGATGCCATCCGTATTGCTCATACTGCTAACCGAACCTGTCATAAAGCACCAATGTTACTTGAAATTTGTTAATGTTTCATAATAATGTACCTCGTTAAAAAATTTAATCGTAACGTTACTTTAAAGAATTAATACATAAGTTTAACATAATTGTAGCAGTTTTTGATTTCCAGAAGCCTTTACTGCAATATCAACTCGCTCGAGTTTGAAGTTCTAGCTGTAAGCTAAGCTGACTCAAGAATCATGGTCAGTTCAAGTTTCATCAGTATTCAGTCCGTATAAAATTTAATACCAGCTCTCAGAGTTATGCCTTTCACTATAGTTAAACTTGGCAACGTATCAAAAAAATCCAGACAAAGTATTTACTACTCAACCCGCGTTGCAACGTTGCAAGTTGTGTTGCGAGAGCAAATCTGTTTTATTTATATTTTTAAAGCATTTTTTGGTCTTAAAACTCGAAAACGACTACATTGTTGATTTCAAGTAGTATTTTATTACTTAAGTTTATCAATTGGCTTTGTATGTATTTAACGTCCAAAGGATGCTTCCCTCTATGTTTGCCATAGAATAGCTTAATGAATGTGTTATTGCATTTATTCATATATTTTACACTAAATCTGTGTTAATACTATCGTTCCAGACAGACTGACTTTCAACCTCATGGAAGCTATTTAATTTTGTTTGAAACCAAAATTGATACTTTGTATTGATTTCCTGTTTCTGTTGCGCACTCTCTTCAATACATTACTATGCAACTAGAAGAGAACGAGTTTCCAGGAAAACGACTTTGTGACAATACTATCCTAAATATTGTCATAATTCCCTTCGGACACCGATAATTCTCAAGGTGTGCTTTTTGCTGTAACAATTGTTTGATGTAGACTTACCGTGCGATGCTCTATTTTGACCATATGACCAACTGTTGTCATTCACACAAGATTGATAATTTCGAATCAACCATTTACAATAAGTTATTGTCTGCTGTTCAATTTAAATGGTAGTTGTCTAATGTTTGTTTTCGTCAACTTGTATATTCAACAATTTGTGTCAAAAGTTACCTCACTTTTAACATTAGGTTGTATTGGCTGCATAAATGCTGCAGAGAAAACACCACATTAGCAGATACTTTGCATAAGCATTGATATTGCAGCTTTGTAATATAATTTAAATAACCCTATACCGAGCTTCATGAGCTCTAAGTGAGAAAACAATACCTGTTAAGCCATTGGTATGCAAGCTTGAGTTAGGGTGTATGTTTGTAATACACAGCTTTGAACTTATTCAGAGTCAATTTCAATATGCTTGGAATGATTTCATACCAACTCTACAACCTTTGCCAACTTAGAAATAATTTCCAAGTCTGGCACGTTGCCAACTTGTATCGGCAAATACTAGCCTGTGGATTTGCAACTCATTTTTTCTAGTTCGAACTGAACAGTAAAAAATGTAATTTACGTGTGTAATACACCGATGTCGTATTTTTTGACACCCAGAGGTTGCAGATTTTATACCTGGCAATTGCAAAAACTTAAAGAGTTGCCAGTAGTTTATAAGAAAAAGAATTGTGCTATTTTTCCTATCTCTCGCTAACAATAATTGTTTGTTTTTTGCTTCCTAAAAGCAGGTACACTAAAACTCTTTTTATATTAAAGTGCGTTTGCCGTTCTATCCTATTTTATTTGACACTTTAACCAGTTTTTGTGACTTTTTGTCCTTTATCTTTGGATGTTTGCGTCAGAACCATTGGACTTTTAAAATTTCCTGCAAACTTTATGAGTATCCGTTTTCAATCATGAGCATTATGCAAAAAAGTCCAAAAACCTCCCCAAGACAGATGCAATGAACCACAACCTTATGTTTGAAAAGTTTTGTTGAAAGTGTACTGCTTCAATACCTTGAAAAACTGAAGGTTATTGTAATTTTAGGAAAAGGAAAAAACTACCATACCCTTTCCGATGCTAATTAAATTTTTAAGGCTTGAGCTGTAATGGCTTGCATGATTTCAGAACATCAAATGTGATAAAAGTGAGCCATGTTGTAACATGTCTTTTATACCAGAACTTTTGGTATGTGTTCGTATGCATAGCTTTAGTGAAATATTACGAAATGTACTGGTTAAGAATCTTGGAATAAATTAATTGCTACATATTTATGGCGCATAACACTTTCCGTTTCAACTTGCCTCTTTGCAATACAGTTCTTCCTGTTTTCCTAAATATGCTGGTAATTTTATCTTTTTCTCTTATCTAAGTTTTTATATCCGTCTTCGTACTAAAACAAACTCACGCTATTTTTTTTATGAAACATAAACTCTAACATGAAATTTTTGTGAACACCTGCTAAAGACTTTATGGCATGACGTTGGTCTGGTCTCTGATCTTGGTCGTTTACTGGTATCCCTTGCAACAAATCTGGCCAAGCATCACATGTAGCAGGTTCAATTAAGTCGCAAAAAATATTCTAGAATCGAGGATAGATTTGCTTTTGTGTCGTTTGTAATGGAAAGAAAATGTGTAAAGTCTTATGGTAAATAGACGCTATATTATGCTAAAGCTGCAAGACCACTACAAAAACTATGTACGTTTCTTATCTGCTGAAGTCTATCGATGATCCGAGTAAAATTGGCACAAAGAAAGTTATACTGAACTTCTCCAAAAACATAAATAAAATCGGATGGTAGATGGAGTTTTTAAGTTATCCTCAGTCCAAACAAATTAAATTCCAGAATCCGTACCATTTCCAAAACGTCTCAAAACATAGCACTTTCAAGCTGTAGTTTGTATAGTATTACTGCTTAAACTGATAACCTACGTTAGGAGAAGGAAAGTTATCAATTCAACAATTCGAATATGATTTGCATAAAAAGGCCATAGATGACTTACCTCAGATCTCCAGTGCAAAACATAAAAACGTTGGGGACTGTTTATTAGATAAACATATCTTCTCAGCCAAGCCAGAAATGGTTTGTGAAACTCGATTTTAATACGTTATTAACAATAACACCTGTCCCCTGAGAAAAATGTGCAAACAATATATATATATATTATGTGAAAGCAGAAACATTGCATCAAGCAGTTAAATTAAAATTTAGCATAGATTACATACAATATACATATAAAAAGTACTACTGACTTACTTTCAGATTTTTATAGTACTTTTGCTTCAGATGCTGAAGGGATTTGATGTTGTTACTGCCGAAATATGAAAGTTACGTCCTATCGTAAAAAGAAAATTAATATATAACCAGTTTAAAACTCCTTGCTATGAAAGTTAATTGCTACGGTAGAAATATTAAAGAATGGAAAATGGGTCTAAACTCTTGTCAACTAATGCCATACAACAAAAAATAAAAGTTTGTTAATATTGTAACCCACTAACAATTTGCTCAGAGCTCACTGGCATCCTTGTCTTGAATATTCACTAAATAATTAACCTTTCAAATTGTTTTCACACTTCCACTGACATAAAACGCAAATGAAAACAGTTCCCATTAAATTCTCCGTCCGGAATGTCACAAAGTGGAAAACTTGAATCAAGCTGTTTCTTGCGCTTTATAAAAACTTTGAGAAAAGCACAAAAACTACTAATGTTTCTGGACGACAGTAAATTTTGTTTTCAGTCTTATAGAATTGTGGAAAAAATATCTGGAGATGTGGCAAGAACAAGGCAGAAGTGGCAACTGTCGGACTTTCCTGGCTTATTTGGTTTTGTGGGTATGTTTGTACTACTCTAGCAGCGGCACAGAAAAATGTATCTAGCCAACGCCTTGATGGAAATTTTCCATTGGAAATTATTACGTGTCACGGATGCCCATTCTGCTTCATTGATTGAAATGCAAAATGAGATAGAACGAGTCAATCCTGTCGTCTATACGGATAGCGTTGAGGATACTCTCCTTTACATTTTGATTGTCTATGGAAGTCAAAATTGATTTTTCATATTTGACGTTTACAATACATTGCTACTACGCACACAATACAATTTTAAAGCTACGGCCAATTGCCGAATAATATTTCCTAGTATTCTGGAATAAAATAGTATGAATTTTTAATTTCTGTTATTGATTTGGGCTGGATTTGGAGACCTGTTGTGACGCACTATAGAAGGAAAATATATGGATGGAATATGGCTTCCATACGCTATGGGAAAAGTATCTACACGATACAGGTTTTAATGTGTTAACGGGTAACTCTCTTTCTGGTTCATTGCCATTTTCCATATTGTGTTGGGAAATTGGACAATATATTTATACTAATGGAGGCCCAAATGCAAAATGTCATCGATTATCCGTTTGTTTTTGAGTCTAAATGTATACGAATATATTCTTGAATTGATATGCAGCCTGCAAGTAGCATAGCCCAAACACATTTGCAATGTATAACCTTCTAAACTATAAAATTAACTTTTACGTTTTCATTTGTATTTTAAATACGACAAAATGAAGCATATACATGAAATGGCATTGTTTTAGATGGTAAAAATTCTAAAAATGAGTATGTGCGGAAATATGAAGTAGAGATGATCCGTTGACGTTTAAGCAAAATAATCCATTTTTATGTTTATTGATTTCATCAAAATTTAGCCAAAACGTTAGTTATGTGTTCACTTTCCTGCCACCAATGTAAGCATTTTCAACAATGATGTGTAAATCATGATAGAATTGTATAACCATTACAAAAAACTAATTTTAATTATTACATGACTACATATTTATTATGTATTGTTTTAAAATTTACACTATTATGGCTACGAATTTCGTTTGATACCGACAGTATAACTGAAAAAAACCTGTGGTTTATTGGAGAGCATGTTAATATTCATGCTGTAGATTATTTCGGACACAATTTGGCACTTTTGTTCGCCATTTATGGAAGATCGAGAGCTCAGTTTGAAGAAATTATTGATTTTGGTATTGACTGGAAAATAAAAAACAATAGCGGTGCTGAAATTGTACACATGGCAGCTAAGGGAGGTAGCCTTGGAGCATTAATGTTCTTCACGCAATTGGGAGCTGATAATTATGAACGAGATAACGCAGGAAATAAGCCACCACTACATACTTTAGTTTGTGAAACAAACTTCATTGAGACTTTGCGGTGGATACTCCAACACAAAATAAATCCTAATACTGTTTGCAATAGAGGACATATTCGTATTGCGCTACAATTGCAGGAAGATCCAGGGCTGAGCTGGAGCAAATCGTTAGGTTTGGAATTGATGGGAGAAAAAAACCAAGTATGGCGAGAGAATCCTGCGCTTTGCTGTAAATGGAGGAATTGTCGAAGCACTTCAGTATTTTGTATCCTTTGGAGCTGATGTAGAAAAAAATGTTTATGCTGGACGCACGCCACTGCTTCACGTGGTAGGTGCCAAGAAAAACTTTCTCAAAACTTTGTCTTGGTTTGCGGAAGTAGGAGCAAATCTGAATGCCGTTTATAAACATGGTAGCAACTTGGCTTCCTCTCAGAATTCCAGGGAAGATCCAGAGATGAAATCGAAGCTGTCATTTTGCATGGCATTGACTTGAACGTAACGAATTGTCAAGGTCAAACTATTCTTGAATACGCGGATCAAAATCCAGAAGCTGTTGTATTGCTTACAACGTTGCGTGCTGATGTTGGTAACATTCCGTGATCTACAAAATAAAAACGCGACCGTATCTTTTGACGTCTACCAAATAAACAGATTTATATTTACCAAATTGCCAGCTCGTATAATGAGTATCAAGAGAATTTTCAAACCAGAGTTAATGTATGATATGAGTTTTTTGATATGATTAAGTAACAATAATGTATATATTTCTCATTCACAGTAGTTAAAGTTTTGCTACGTGATACGCAGTTTGTAAACTAACGTCATTGGATATTTGTATGTGTGTGAATGATGTTGCTAAGCTTCCTGGGTTGGAGATATGCAGTCTGAATAACTTGTTGTAGTGGGTGGCTTTGATGATGTTTAGAATACTCCGATAAATAATGTGTTTGAGAGTAGACAAATAACCTTGTGTGAGCAATTAATTTTGAAGTAAATTTTTTAAATAACACTTGCGTTTAAAATTGAAGTTTAAACCGAATACTAAACCAGAGATTATTGATTTATTCCAGTTTTAGAATAATATCAATACTATATGTTTGACAAAATAGAAATGCTATAAAGTTAATTGTTTGTAACAATTTTAACAATAAATTTTTAACTAGTAACATAATGCTTTTTTATACTAAATATACTACAATATAATAAATACATACTTGCTTACATAATTGCTTCAATGAACTTGCAAATCAAAGCTAAAAAAGTACCTGCTTTAAAAGAAGCTCACCAGTTCATATCAATCGATGTGAAAATCGGCACTTGACATAATATATAAGCTTTATTTTAATTGGGGATTACACTTCGATTTCAATTAAAACTCGGAATAAAGGTCTACCTTGACCACAGTCCGTCCAATTGAGATACAATGTTACCAATAAAGCTTTGTCTTCAAAGAAGTTTTTATCAAAGCTTAACAAATTTCATTTACTCAACACATGTATTGAATAACGATCCGAACGCAACAACTGGTTCTCCGGGTAGACTAAAAATTGACTAAAGTATCGAATTGTTTTCTTTAAAACGTCTTATGCGGATCCAGTAGCATACCAGACACATGATATTTTTTATGAACTAAGGGACCGAAGGCGCCGGAGAATCATTTTTGTCTTTCGCTAGGACCATAATATAATTCTACATTCATTTACTCTACATTCCTAGTTTACATACTTCAGTAAATGAATTGATATATACAAGCATTAAAAGGAGTACGATCTTGAGGTAGGCTGCAGTTTAATTATCTAACAATAACATCAGTAAAGTATTTTGTATTCTTAAAGTATATTAAATTTACTAATACATTTTTCTAAACAAGTTAGATACCACAAACTCTAGAAGTTCTAAGGGATATATTTGTGGTACACAAATACCGCCATTGGGTTTCTAGTTAATCTTTTTATAAGTTTACAAAAATGGTGTAATAAACTGTGTTTGCATTTTATATTGCTAAGGTGAATTAAGTTTACAAATACATTTGTGTAAACTTTGTTAAAATAATGATATTTTTGACAAACCGAGTGATCGCAAATAAATGCAGAATATCAATAACAGCTTGTCAGCTACCAAATTTTCTAATTTATGCTTCACAATTAATTTCCTGTTAATTGTATACATTTTAAATTTCCCAACTTTTCCAAAAAAAACTGCGATTTGAAATTTTGTAAACAGTAAAAATTGGCTTGATGCCACCGGTATTTTCAACATTTTCCTTTGGCCTTTCTGTAACAAATAATCATTTAAATTTTCATAAAAGCTACACATTTAGCTTTTATGTAGATTATTAAATTTGGAACTTTTACTTGAGAGGTTAAACCTTTAAACTAGTTTAAAAATTTAGTTACTTCAGCTAAGTATCGTTTCACACTAGCTAAGTTTAGTTACACCTGTGGCTAGTTTGGTGAGAGTTCTTGGTGGTTTTTTGCTCTTGTGGCAATCAAAATCAGAAGCTAGGAATAGATACTCCTAAAAACGGTTTCGTTTCGGGATCATATGGTACATCTTAAGTTCACAAAAATCTTTAAAATTGAAATATTTCACCTGAATGCAGAATTTTAGGTACCGAATATCTGGTGATAAATGTATTTTCTAGAAAATTGACCTTATATTCCCTTTATGAAGATAATTCTCCGCATAAACTTTCTATTCGTAACAAATATTGCTTATCATTTTCATGACATAACCAATAAAAAGCAATTTACAATAAACATATAAACAGGTAAGTTATTACGCGGCAGTACGCTAATTCACTAGACGTTCATCCAAAAAGCTTCTTCCATTCATGGTCTTGAAATATCACCATTTCAATTAAAAATCCACCAAATACGCCTATAGAAATCGCACAAAACCCAGAAGATGTTAATTAATATGCTTTCCAAATTCAAGTAAATTAATCAAATAAATTAACGTTTCCACAATTCTTATTTAAAACCTACGGTTTGTCACATTCTTGAAAAGCTTCTCCATTGTTGTTTCCTCCTTCAGAATTCCCGTTTCTTTCTCTTTCAAGTTTGGCAGGTTTCCGTAAAAATAATACGTACTATCCTCAGCTTCCTCATGTTCTCCTTGCCTCTCTGTTCTCCTCGCCTAGAAAAAATTGCTCGAAATTTCTCGTTTGCTGCTAAGACATTACTAGCCCTAAGCTATACCACTATAATACAAAAATAACATAATTAATATATAGTGTAAAAGCACACTTATCATGGAATATTAAAGGTGAGGTAGTGGGCAGGTCCGATGGACTGGTTATTTTCCATGCTGTCTAACAAATTAAAAACGAGTTTTCAAGTACAAGTGAGCACAACATTAGTATTTTCAGTATGTTTATATGTATGTATGTACACATTAGGCAGGCTATCAATCCTATGTTCTAGGTTTCAAACCAAACTGCGGCAGAAAGTAGAAATAAGAACACGTACACCCGTTTTTATTATGTCAGCAAAATAATCAATAAAAACTGACGCTATCGAGAGCCCTACAAGAACATTGCGTTGCACTAGTACTTTGGTCACTAGTTATTTATGTATTGCAAGTTTTCAAAAATTCACTTTTACTTATAATGCGTACTGCAAACCGTTTTAAAATACAAGAATAAACTGCAATATCCTACTGTCGATGATAGGATTTAGCCAAGTTTGCATAGAAAGGAAAGGAAGTCAGAAAATACAACAATTGCTGCAATCGTATTGCTGTTTTTCCTCCAATGTATCCTCTGCCTGATGCTGAATGTGCGTTTGAAACAAAGTCAATGTTAAATATGTTGTTTTTTTGGAAATCATACAGTTATGCTCTAACAAAGTAAAAAAGTGCTGGGCGTCTAGAAGTTTCGGAGATTTTGGTTGTCTTACGAGTGTGATCAAAAGACGAAAATTTCCTTAAAGCAATCACTGGACTTGATTTTACTTCTATTCCAGAACTTTGGGTTCGAGTTTTAAAAGGAATATCAAAAGCAGGAACTTATATTTCAGTTTAAAATTTAAAACTGCCTGAAACGAAGATAAATAGTTACTATTTGTTTGCTTCACAACAGAGGAACCGAAGGAAAATGAAGGAATGGAAACTAAATGTTCTGATGTAGTCCTCGATAGCGTCGGTTTTTATTGATTTTTTATGTGGTAAATGTTGCTTGCGTGAGTATTTTTAATTAGCTAATGTGCTTATCGTATGGGTAGTCTACCATTGCCCCGTGCATTCTAAACTTGAAGAGATACTAGTACTTGTTTTGCTTAGCATTTTGGAATTATATCTGATTTTATAGACAGCTTCAAATATAATCACGCAATAAGGCAAGTTGCCTTAGGCAACTATGGAAAGAATTCTACCACCTTTGGTAATCAGTTTTGTCATTGTGAGTGCTTTTATAAAATATTTTATTATTGTTCGCCTTTTGTTCTCTTAAATGATTAACAGCGAGCTAAAAGAAATTCTTCCTTTTCTTGGAAATGCAGGAAATGCAACGGAAAGGTGGTAGTAGTACTAGTAAGTATTTTCTAAACAGGGGACTCAAAACGTTTTCAATTATTACATAGAAATGCTTACTGTGAACCGCAAATTGATGGAGGAGGAAGAGACTTTTTTTTAAATTGCTACGCCCATTGGAAACGGGCTTACTTGCATAAATCAAAATTTGATATTAATTATAATCACCAAAAATGCATCCTGTGGTATTAAAAACACAATTGACGGCGTGTATGAATCTGTTAGACGAAATGAATGGCAAGAAGGTCCTGAATGCTCGTTTATTTTATAAAAACGAATTTATGAGTTTTACACCAGACCCATCGTCAATGTCAACGCCAAGACCCGATTTGTAATAACACCCTACGGCTGCAAACACTGATTTAAAATGTCGTGAAAACCGTTTTTGTTTTTATTTAAAGAAACTTTGAACAAAAAATATTTAGTTTTAAATTTGAAATGATATTAAATTTAATGCTTTCTAGCTTTAAAATTATTACTGAATTTGTTGTTGCACAAATCTGTAGAGCAATAACATGCTACGTAATCTTCACCACTTCTCGGCTCTTTGGAGCAGGCGGCCTGCATAGGTTCCTTTGCTTTCGGTTCACGCCAAAGACATCCTTGATCAGAAACCTGGCCTGTAGAGTTAAACATGGAATATTCATAGCAAGCAGGGTTTTCAGTGCGGCATTCTATTGCCAGCCCGACTCCATCTCGATGGCAGAAGCATTTTTCTGTGTTTAGGCGTTTCAAGTTTGCCCGAGTTTCTTCAGTATCTTCATCGGAGTCTTCGCCACAATAGCAATCGTTCTGGTAGCACTTCAGGGCAGCTATACCAAAATAACAAATGCAGTCACGAATCCATAGATAAAATATTTTATTCAAAAGAAGTAAAAACCCTACTTACTATAGGAACTCAATTGCCCTAGAATAAGCAGTTGTATGAATAACGATTTTTTCTCGAGTGTACTCATTCTGCAGCTTTGAGTTCTAAATGCTTTAGCTAAATAGATGAATCTTGTCTCCCCTGCTTGATTTTGGGCAGACAGACCCACCATTTATGACGTAGGCGATAATGACAATAGCATATAAAATTCCAAATCATTGGTAGAACTGCAGTTTTATCTTGTCTAGCAAAATGTTTAACAGTTCATATTCGCTATCTATTGTGTATTGTATTTGCGTTATTATTGTTCATTTTTGACTGCTAGAGGACCCAAACAAATGATTTCTAATCAAGATAATACCGGATTTGTAATGGTTTAAGTTTCTTAAAAAGACAGACGATAGGACACAAGCTATATGGGAAGTTTCTTATCCTTTCGACACAAGTGAATTAGATATTGTGATCAATGCGACACAAGCTATATGAAATTTTTGGAAACCTTGATTTCAATTGTCCTGTCCTTGCAAAAAAACTAGCAGTCCGACACAAATTCGATGTTGTATATTCGTCACCACACTTTCGAGACCATTTTGAGCACACCATACAAAGGGAATCGTACCGTGTACTCCGCAAATTGGTTTATATTTAGGTTTAAAAACACTTAATAGTTTAACCGACATAATTTTTAAATAATAAATGACATATCTTGTGACAAACAACTTTAAATCTATTTAAAACTATATTTTTTGTAATTTTTCTGTTTTCCGTATTCTCTTTGTTTTACATAAATATTCAAGAAGGGTTAATTATTTATTCAAGAAGGGTGTACTTGTGGAATGTTTGTGCTTATGAGTCAATTCGCCATTTTGGCAGAAGCATGTAACCAAATGATAAATAAATGATTGTCTGACTAATGTAATGCGGATTATAGCATTGCTAAAGGTGCGGTACAAAGGAGAAAATGGAGGTTGCTAAAATATGAAGCATAATGTACAAGACGAATGGATGCACGATTCTTCGAGGGAAAGACAGTAGACAAAAGCTTTTCATAGTGTGTTGACCAATAGGCAAGATCGGATATGTGACGGACTGTTACCTCTGTTTTAGCAAGAACAAATTTCTAGTAAATATATTCACTTCGACAAAGGAACAATGCTGGTATATATTGCGCAAAAACATACCCACGGTTAGTTAATAGGAAAAATTCAGCGCTGTCGTTGACAAATATTATGCATCGATAGTTTATGGTCATGGCTTTTACCCTGTTTTTGCTATTGTAAAAATACTTACAAATACTCCTCTTGGCTTGGAGACTTCGGTATTCTAACATTTTCATTTAGATTTCCATCATATTGCACGTCGAATAGAGTAATCCATCCAATTAATTGCATTAAAATGTGAGTTATGATAAATCCATTTCCGCAAATCATCTAATATTCAGAATTTTGTGATAAAATAAACCATTCACTTCTCCTACGATACGTATACACACATCCATGGGAAGCCAACATAGAATAATATTAGTATTATAATAATAATAATAATAATGATTTATTTCTCTTCGCTCTTTTGAGGTCAAAGGACCTATAGAGCAACAAAGTACATGAATAAATACTTTTTGACATATCATGGAGTTCCGTCCGTTTGACAAAATGACAATCGATTTTACATAATGATCTTACATAACATCTTATATTTTCTAATTAACAAATCTTAATTTCTCATCAAATTTACGATTTATATAATAGATAACCAAAGCCTAAATCTCAGACATCATCACAAATATATTCATCATACTAGTTTGCAATGGCAAATTTCTCTTCATCTACGTTGCAAATTGCACATACAAAATTCATCTTTAGGAATTATTTTTATCTCGTGTGACAACCATTTGTAAATCTTTCCCACACTTTAATCTATCTTTAGTCAGACTCAGTTTACATCAGCAAAAAAAACTACAAATTGCACTTCACATTTTTCTTTTATAATAACAGCCTAAGAACATTAAAGTATTAAGTTGCGCATGAAAATATTCTGCTTATTTGCGCTTTATTATTTTAGTACTATGACCCCACATAGCTACTGCTTCTCGCAAACATTTTTCTATCTCATATACAATTTCAGAACATTCTTCTGAGCATTTTCCAGAAATTTTTTCAACTTTATCATTACATTCGTGAACTTCCTCCATTTTCCCTCCACAATTTCCTCCAGACTTTTCCTCAGGCTTCCAGTCTCCTCCCTGTTCTTGCCCGTATCTAGAAAGATTCCCCTCCATTTTCCCTATCCCTTCCAAACTTCCCTCCATATTCCCTGTCCCTCCAATGCATCCCTCCATTTTCCCTTTCCCTCCAAGGCACCCCTCCATTTTCCCTGTCCCTCTAAGGCATCCCTCCAATTTCACTGTCCCTCCAAGGCATCCCTCCATATTTTCTGTCCCTCCAAGGCATCCCTCCATTTTTTCTATCCCTCCAACAATTCCCTCCATGTGCACTCCAGAATTTTTCTCTAGTTCCAGATTCCAAGCGTACTTTCCCCTTAGTTTGCTCTTCCCTCCTAGCTTTTCCTCTAGATTTCCGCTATTCCCTTCCACCCTATTTTTCTTTTTATGCTTTTTTCTTGCAACGTTTTTGAATGCAGCTTTAATCTCGTTAACACACTGTATTTTTTCATTTGATATCTTCAATTCCTCACTTTCAAATTCTCGTAAATGAACAGTCTGCATGTCAAATTCTGAGTTATTTTTAACATCCGTGCCAACAAAAGCGGTTTTATGCAAATGTTTTCGCTTATCTCGAGTTTTGGCTGGCACGTCATCAGTAACAGAAACACGTTCATGAAAGAACTTTAAACGATGACAATTTCCAAAGATTTTCCGTCTATCATGTATTGACGAGAGAGAAACTATTGCAACTGGGTGGCGTTTTTGGTTCAAAACGTCAACATTTTCCACCTTCACTTCTACTTTCAGCGTGCTACTGAAAAATGAGTTCACAATTTTAATCGCTTCTTCTTTTCTCACATCTTTAAGGCTACTCAAGCCATGAATAACAATTCTGTTTGTGTGAAAAGGCTGCTTAGAGCAGTTTGAAGGATTTCCATTTTTCACATGTTTTTCAACTTCACAGTCGTTTTTGAGAAACTTCAGTTCAAGTTCCCGACCAATTAGCTTATTTAGACACGTATCAACTTCCGACTTTATCGCAAGTATGTTTGTCTTGAATAAGTGCAAAATTTCTACTTGATCCACAGAAATTGTATCACAAGTATTTTTAACACAAGACACAAATTCTGTCAATAACGATGGGCACAGCAAAGCCATGTCTTTACTACGTAACTTTGCCATTGCAATTTGCAACAGCTTATAACAGCAGAGATTTTTCTCAACAGCGCTTAGCAGATGAGATGTTGCTCTGACGGCTGCTCAGACGGAACTAATATTAGTATTTCTGTTGACTTATGTGCTATTGTGTTTTTTAATTTAGGGTTTGGGTTTCATTGACTTTAAATGAATGGACATTGTTAACCGCTAACAGTGCATTTTATTTTGATTCACATTTTTTATGTAGCACAATTTTTATTCATTTCAACAAAATGTTTGAATTTTTGATAAGTATTTATTTACATTAAACGTTACAAAGGTGTGTGACTATTATATCGTATCGTATGTATGCATGTTTCGTAGAAACGAAACGGATCTGTTGACACACACATGTTCTTAAGCATTCAGGAAGTTTTAGTGATAGTCAGTGCACACAACTATTTCAGATAATAATAATATAAACACAGCTATGTAGCTGTTGATCATTTCAGACAAACAGAAAATTATTTTGGAAAAGTTAACACTAGTAGACATATTTTTCTAACAAAGTCAAAAGTATGTCCTGATGATGATCATAGTATATGATTGAAAGCTTGACTAAAATAAAATTTGTTATCAAAAATGTCCTCTACAACCGTTTCTTCCAAGTACAGAAAATTATTCTATGAAATATTAAAATTTATAAGCTGGTATTTATCAAGCAAGCCAGCAATTCTAAAGTGCATTCTGGATATTTAGATACACCCGTTTTCCAAGCTTAATGTATTGCTAATTTCTATATAAACTAATGTGGAACGTATTTTAGTTTTACAGGTACGCGCACCAGACAACATTACTTTGTTCTTAAATAAACGTAGTACGCAATATGGCTGGAGTTTCTGGTTTTTTGAAAATGGAAGATGCAGAAAAGATGGCCGTAAATTAAATAAAAGTTACAAAAACAAAAACACCATCTTGCCACTAAAATGAAAAATTCTAACAGGCGTAATTGCAGTGTTTTAGCCGTATTATTCAAACCAGTCCAAACATTCCACGTGTTTGGGTAAACAAATTTAATATTCTTAGTTATAGTCTCAACCCACGTGTATTGGGATTGAAGAAAAATAATGATATCATGTTGAATATGTCATCTGGCATTTGAGTGCAGCAAACAAACTCCAAATTGTTCTGGTAAGTAAACGATGACATCAAAGTCTAGACTCTAAATCAAAATTTACATTTGATTGAAAACCGAACATGCACAACGTGTATCCATTTTGTGCAAAATGTTTGAATTTTTGATAATTAGGTGTTTACAGTAAGTTGTCAAGGTTTTGTGACAATTAGATCCATTCTGACAATTAGCATGCTGCGTAGAAACGAAACGGAACTGTTGTGAAAATTCATATTTTACCTGGAAACTCCATTATCTTACACATATGTTATAGTGCCAATTTGTACAATAACAAATAAGTATATAAAAACAGCTTTGCAGCTGTTTCATTTCAAGTAAACATGAGTAAATGGCAAATGAAAAAACCTACTACGAAGTAATATTAAAATTTATAAGCTGGTATTTTTCAAGCCAGCCAGTAATTCAAAATTTTATTTTGGATCTTAGATGAATGGAATTGCTAAACCCAGGTTCTTGTTAAGTAATAAAAGAACTGGGGCTTCGGATGAGCATTCCAGCTACGCGCATAAGACATTAGGACTTCGTCATTAAATAGTATTATTCAACAAAATTTGATTTACTGAAAAAAATGGTTGGAGTTGGTTTTGTGAAAATGGGAGATCCGGAAAAGATGGCCCCAACCCAAATTGAAAAATTGAAAAACAAAAACATAATCTTTCCACAAAAATGGAGGATTCTAACAGGCATAATGGGAGTCCTATCATTGGTAATAGCCTTGAATCAAAAGAGCAAACGTTCAAATATAAACGTTATGCTTTTAATCTTTTACTTTGTTCTAAATTTCAGTTATGGTCCATGCTGTCGTGTTTCTTCATACTGTATTACGTGTACTGTACACAATGTTCTGAAACAGCATATTTTATACCTGGAGATATGCGTTTACTTTTACGTTGAATGTGCCCATGATATTTTTCTCCTGTGCTGTTATTTTAATCTGTTTTAACGTAAGAAAATATTTTGCAAATGTAGTCCAGTTTCTAAAATGATCTTACTATTTTAATATATAGGCTAATCTTGATTGTATCGTGTTTTTCAGAAACCAGATATTGACCAGAGCCAACAAGAACAGTTAAGCCAGTTAGCTTATGAAGCTAAAATACTTGGCTACTGTCGCCAAGTTGGACTAGGATACATGTTTGGTCAAATGCTGGCTTTTCACTTGCAAGTGTACGCGTATAACCCAGGACTTTACCCTTTGATGTTTTTAGCTGTTTGGCTAATGGGCTTAGAAGGTATGCAGTTTTACTTGAAACTGTTACATTTCTTTATTGATCGTAACACTTGTTGAGATTAAAGTAGCGTTAGGATATATTTTCAATGATATTGCTTGTACTGTGTTAGAGCTTTATGGGACGTGTTTAATGTTGATGTATACAAACCAAATAAACATTTGATATTAAAAAAATCAAAAGTCATGAAAAACAGTGTAGTAATGTGAACAATTTGTAGTGAAGTCGAAAGATTTTCATTTTAGTTGAGCATTCCATAAAGGCCGGGAAACTTGTTGTTTTAAACGATTACAGTTTTAGTAACATCTTGTCCCATTTTAATCGTTCAAGGTTACCAAATCATATAACCTAACCGTTTTTCAAATTTTGTTTGCATTGAAAACCTGACTTTTTCATTGTGATAAATAAAGGTTTCCTCATGGTGTCGTCCAATTACAATGTCACTTTCAAAACCCATTCTTTGGGTGACCCATTAACCCCTTATAAGGCGCCTTATTACCTAACTAACTCATCGACTTCAAGGCGCAATTTCACGTATGGATGACCATAAATCTAACTAAGTCATAAAGAGAGAAGAAAAGGACGTTTTGTAGTTGAGTTTTAAATAAATCGGGCAAAAAATGCAACAAATTTAAACCTCAATCGAACCTAAATCCGTTGTGTTAACTAAAACATTAGAGCTAACATGTACATAAATGAAAACTCATAGAATTACTCCTGTTGCTCAATCTTATGTGGAAAATCATTGTTATGGTAGTTAATTGTTTAGATTTTGTATCGTTTCTCAACAACAACATGTGGTGCAAGATCTGCAAGAAATATGTGATTGGCGTTTTGCTGATGTAATAACTCATATGGCTCAAAATGGGCCCCAAGCAACTTTCGCACATTTTTATAAAATGTTCGCATCCTTGATTGTTTGCTCGCTTCTTTTACTAAAGTCTTCAGTCTTACGCTTTTTTTGGTTTATCGATTTCCGTCGCCTGCTCCTGAGTAAGTCTCTCTGTAGACCTGATTTTTCAGCCAAGTAAATACCTGTAAAAGTTGTGTTTGTTTTATTTTTATTACCTTTCCTTTTTACCAGCAAGCGTCCTTTGTTGGTTTACCATGGAAGTTTGTATAGGTTTTTATAATAATAGCAGAGAATGGCTTATATATTCAATCAATGCTGATAATATGATGATTTGTGGAAACGGATGTGTTATTATAATTCATATGTAATACCCCAAAATGTGGTATGCCAACAAGTACCTACGCCACCTGTTTACCCAAACACACATTGACATGGTTTCAATATGCATTAATCATCAGTTGATTATTTAAATAAAACATGAGCAACGGGATAAATGTAGCCACATATTAAAGGTGAACTGGGTATGGCCCTACCATAACTCTCACTGGTTGTTTCTAGAATTTTAAATTGACTGCAAAATTGAAAACTTTTCTTTTTACAGAACAGACAATTGATATGAACAAAGCTTTTGTGTAAACGTTTGAGTAAGCATCATGACACCAGAAACGATAAAATACAAAATTCGTTTGATAAAAGTTTAAACTTACTTGCATGTTCAGGTTTTCAAAATTGCGAATGTGGTGAAGATAAGTAATCAAAAATATGCAACTTCAAATCAAATCGAAAATTCAACAAGTGAAGAAACCAAGTGGATAAAGAAGGTTTGGAATGCATGTGGAAGTTTTGGCCTTGTTCATTTATAGCGAGGCCCTTTTCTAATCGTGGCTCCGGGATACCATACTTTAATATGTACATTAAATATATTATAATATAAAATGAGATTAACCAAAAAGCATAAAACTCTTCTGTTTAACACATTACACGTACCAAATTTCTTCAACAATGTTACTGTTTCTACTGATATTTATTTTCATAGAGAGCGAACATATCACGTTGAAAGATATTTAAAGAAAATTTACCATTAGTTAGCCTCATAAGCTGCCAGTTAGTTGACAGACTTGTCTTTTACTACCATGTAGATCTCAACCAATGACAAACCATAAACTTAATATTGCTCATAAGATTGGTCACATTATAAAATGAAAGAATATACTGATGAGGTATTACAAATGCAGATAAGTTGATGTCGCCCATTACTCAATGGCACTTAAAAACACATTTGTTGTAGTTAAAGTGGGGTAAAAAAAATTATTCTGTAGATGAATGTGGTAATTATAATTCAGTAACAATAGGGTAAAGTGGTAATTTTCTTAGAGTAGGTCGTCTACAATGTAGGCATTTCAAGCCCGGGTAATAACCTTTCACGTGTGTATTGTTGAAAATACAGGGGAAATTAATTGAATACTAAGTACTACCACGGGCAGGTCAGCAACAAACACCTGATTATTAAGGTCTGCCACTTTGAGTGGTCCTGCAGAAAATAAGTTTTACCACTTTCGACACTTTTTTGAATCGACTGAATTTTAAGTACCCCCGCCACGACCATATGCGTGCAAAAAATTAATTTTAAGATCTTTCGCGTTTGAAAACGTCCCATCTAAACTTAATATTAAGTTTCCCAAAATTAAAACATTAATAATTACCCTTCTTACATTTTAAAAACCTTGCTACAATTATTTGTCACAAAGTTCTATCTTCGCATTATTGTGTTCAAGTTTGTACCAGTGAACCAAAACTTGCATGTTTGCTACAACTTATTCAAGTAAACAACGATAGTTTGAGTTTCTTTGAAAATTTAAATGTGCTTTTTTATATGCTGTTAACGCCTGCTTAGGCTTCAATGCCCAATTGCATTTCGAGCACTTAAATGGTCTTTTATTAGACTGTTTCATGTGTTTGTGTTTCACGTGCCCATGTGTGTTTTCAATGCTTGTTTTCCACAAAATACAGAAATGTTAACCTAGCGTTTATACGGCTTCACATTCCTATGAATGTTTGCATGATCATACAGAACTGTGCTTCCAGAAAAATATGTTTTGCACACATTACCGATTTTATAGAAAATTTTACAATGCATTAACTAATTTAATTATTGTATTTACTACTGTTTAGTCATTGTGCTAATTTATATTTTAAATAATACACGGAGTACAACCTCTGAGACGCAACGTCCTGAAGAACTTACGAATATGCTTGCGATATTTTGTAAACCAAATCTTAACCAAAATACTTCACAAAAGTACCCCTGAAATTACTATAGTTTTCTAAACCAAAAAAGAAAATAGAAATTGCAAATCCAATCGGCAAATACAAACATTACCAGCGTGTTGCCAGTCATGTTTGGCGGCCGAACACCTTTACTAGTTGCCGAATCGTGTTTGAAATTGGAAGTCAAAAACACTTGTCACCACTCAAATATATATGCAGATTGGAATCCTTTGATTCTCGGAGCAAGATATGGTGGCACAATTCCCTTGAAGTAAAACACATGATAAGAAGTAAAATATATTTTCTGTTCCAATATCAACAGGTATCTTCTTGTAGATTGCTGAACTTTGATTTTTGCTTGCGTACTCGTGTGCTAAGTAATCTGGAAGGATTACTGCTGTCTTGTTGCAAGCTTGTAAGACTTCAACAAACAAGTTTTCTTGTGTTTTTGAAATTTTCTCATATAACAATATACCTCCCTCTGTAATGGCTTTGGTACGAGCTCAGGTGTAAGCTGCGTTTCGGAAATGTAGCTCAGAGGTGCCAATAAATTGACGTTAGAATGAGAGGGTTTGGTGGTTTGAATGGGCCTGAAGGTTTCCCCTTTATCCCTTTATTGACCAAGTGTTATTTATACTACTACAAATTGCTTACGATACTAACATTATTAATTACATCATTCAAAAGAGATTTAACCTATGAATCCCTTCTAAGGGTGCAGTGGCTAATAACATTTAATCTTTATGTTGCATCAGTAAGTATTACCATAAGTGATTGCATATTTACATCATATCATCATCTTGAATACATGAGTCATTGACGCATTTTCCCATGACGTTGTCCTTAATAACACTACCTATTTAAGGCGTCTATAAAATACTACGGTTTACCGTAACACTACCCACCACCAATGAAAAATTCCTCCGGAATGTTTGCCTGAGATAAAGTACACAAGCGCATATATGTATGGAACGGTGGTGTGCATAACATGAGCTGTGTAACGCAATGCCCCAGAAAAGACGCGGTAGCCACAGGTGGGTGTGACTAGGACTTGGGAAAACAGAAACAAAAACACAAACAGAGCAAGTATAGGATGGGAAGTGAAACTAAAAAGTTAATGTGTTATGCTGCTGATGTATTTGTGAAGCGGAAATTCTTTAAATGCAACTACTTGGACGTTATTTGGCTTGTTTGTAGAGTCTCCAAATACCGCTTTCCAAAGAAACATAAAAAGCAATATATTGTGTTTCATTGTAAAGGTTATGAAGAACACCTTGTAATATTGGGATTTTTCATACTTTTTGAGTACTCTCAACAGTATGAGATCCAAAGCAAAAATAATTATTGTAAGTGCTTTTGTTTGTTCGTCTGGATAGCGTAGGTTTTTATCGATTTTTATGGCGTGCTGAAGTTTTGTTGTTCACATTAGTATTTTACTTTTCTGCGCAGTTTATTTTAAAAATACCACAAATATTGGATACTTGGGTTGCCTATTTTTTATGTTCAGAAGAAACGCTTTTACTTGGCTTGTTTGCCATGTCAGAAAAACTTGATTTATTTTCTGGAGCTTTCAATTTTAAAAATAACTTTGAAAGGGTAGGGTAGGCTTTTGGCCCTGGTGGGTGTGTGCGCTAGTAAAATCGCCCCTAAATTCCTTCCTTAAAATAGTAAGAAACCCACACTGAGGTGCTGACCAAGTACGGATCACGATTGATTATCGCCACGTACAAATCAACTGAGTGTACTTAAAGTGTCCACGTATCAACTAACGACACTTGTTACGCATGAATTACTTTGTTGCGCAAGATTAATAATTCCTGCGCTGAGAGCTCTCTAATTAAAACCCTTTAATTAAAACCTAATTACCTATCTTAACCTAATTACACTGTTCCAAAGTCTCCCTATGAACTGGGACGATCTGGAGATAAAACCCTGAGTTGCCAGTGACCCCTTAAATAGAGGCCGATCACTCAGGTGACAGGATAAGAATATCTAGCTGATAGCTAGCAATCTTACCTGTCGCTAAATACACTTAATCACGGATTGGCATTAACCCAATAATGCCCGTGATTTACCATACACTTAATTAACTTAATTATTATTAATTACGTTGAGTTCCTCGAGGTGATTGCTGGACTGGAACGTCTTCAGGACAGCAAAATCCCAAAAGGCACCGACAGGAATTCCAGAAAATAAATCCAGGGATAAACTATACACAGAATTACACTCTTTAATAAGTATTTAATTAAATATGTGGCTGTGAAACTGCTGAATGCAATTTGCAGCCAAACCCACAACATAAAACATTCGGGAATTTATTCCCTTACCACCACAGGTTTCCTAAAATCCTTGGCAAAGTTCCCGACAGCAGTAAGGACCAAGGAAGGAGACCAAATAATCGTAATGATACTTTTAAGAGAGCAAATAGACAAATAAGAGCTCTTGGCTCAAGTCACACTCCGAGAAGACCTTAGCTCCCTATATCCCATAAACAATAGCCGAAACACTGCCACTGACGTACGTATGACGAAACTGACGTAACTGACGTAAGACAGCTTTTATTCAGACATCTCATCTCAAGTTACAATTGTTTTGGGAACTTGTAAAAATATTTTTGAATGTCGAGTTTTGTAAGCTTCAAAACCGCAGCATACTGTACGAGGTCTTGGGGTAATTCCTTATCTTGATTACTTTAATAATTACTTTATATACGCTTTTTACACAATAATCATCATGTAATTACAAGCTATTTGTATAGTATGTAGGTAGGTAAGTATAGTACTTAAATGTAGTAATTGTTGTAGTAGTAGTACTTGTAATAATAATAGTATTCCGTTTCATTAAGTTTCTTCAGTTATAAAATACAGCACCCTGCACAGCAGCTACTGCTCCCGGTTTTCGATTTTTGGCGTTGGTCTTGAGAATTTGGTTCCGGGAGGTTTTCCCTGGGTACCAAGTGCATGACTGTTGTTTTGCCCAGAGGGAGTCCAAGCGCGCCCAACGTTACGTTGCTGTGAAGAAAACGGATTTTACAATTATACCATGTTTTAGTAGTTCGTCAAAACACTTGTCGTACTCCTCGCGACGCCGAGGGCTCATTGTGCGATACCTACATGTGACTGGAGGACTATCTCCAGTAGGTATTTTGTGTATGAATTTTTCACAGTGTCCAGGCACTTTCGAAAAGATTTCCCTGAATTCATGGATCAGGTCCCGAAGCTTACACTTTTGTTCCTCAGTAATTACGTAAGGAACCTGAAAATCTTTCAGCTCGTTATCCTCTGTATCTGGGAAGAGTGGTTGTAAATCAGATTCAATTTCCTCTTCCTGCTCCTCTAGTGTTGTATCAAAAATGCCGAGAGATTCACAAGGTTGATCATCATCGGCGTAAGCTAATGATTCAGCCAAGCTGTACCCTTTCTCTATATACTCATTGACCAAGTCATTTACTTCCGGTTTTACGCTCAGGAAAGGCTCTGGACATTCAACGAAAGGAATTACGTTATCTAGTCTATCACCAATTGACCATCCACCTCTGTTTATTGAAATTGAAATGTCTTGTCTCGCTGCCGATGAAGTCTCTGCCAAGTAAAACGAATCTTAAGGTACGTGAAAGAAGAAGGAAAGTATGCCGCTTTTTTCTCATTTCGTAACTGACGGTCGTGGATATTGAATCACACAATACTGGGTCTCCACAAAGTGCTTGAATTTTCCTAGTGCCTGGCGTGACACGCATATTTCGTTGCCTGACTACTTTAACCAGTTCCTCCCCAAGAATAGACACAGGACTTCCGCAGTCTAATAATGCAAACCATTCCATGCCAAATATAGTCACTTTAATGTATGGCACCTTGAAATATCTACGGCAATTGTCCACATCAGATAAGGCCATGACGTTTAAAACCCCATCTTTGAAACAAATATCCGTCATTTCGTCTTTTCTGTTAGGCCTACTAACTGTGTATGATTCTGAATCATTAAAAAGATTATCTAAATACAACTCATCGTCGTCTGTAAAAATAGTTTTTACCTCATCGGAGACCACAAGTATTTCCCCGGGATCTTTCCCGGGGCTGTCTAGTTTCCCGACTGCTTATTGTGCTTTTTAGGGCACTGTGGAGCAATGTGTCCCTGTTCACCGCAGTGGAAACAGGTTATTATTTTTCCCGGTGAGCTTCTGCCACTAAAGTTAGATCTTCCAGGACTTATCGAAGGTGCTGGAGACTTTGGACTATTCATACTATCATGTCGCGGCAAGTTAAATGAAACCTGCCTCTCTCTATTAAACGAACCACTCGACCTATTTGCTGCACCGTAGTTATCTCTTTTATTGTCGGGGATTTCATTGGGTGGAGTCGGCGTAATCTGGGACGGTTTATAACTCAGTGACGGTTCAACGCAACGGGAACTAGGAGGTTTATAAGATCTTGTTCTGAGAATTGATTGTTCAGCCTCTGCAGCTGCATCTCTTAACTCTGCAAGTGTATTGAATGACAAAATATTTCGCATGAGTGGAAAGTAGTCTGGGTGCATTTGACGATACACCGTATTAATGATATCTTTGGGTGTCCATGGCGTCTCCAGACGCTGATAGTACTCTATAATATTAAGTATGTAAGTTGTCATTTCCTCATCTGGACCCTGCGTCCTTTTACGCAAGTCGAACCACAACCTGTCGTAATAATCAGCTGGTTGAAATGTGGCACGCAATCGACGCCTAAAGTCTGACCAGCTGTGAAATGGCTCAATTTCGGACTCAATTCGGAACCAAGTTGCTGCTTCCTCTTCTAAAGCAACCGGAACAATTTTATGGAGCAAATAGTGCTCTCCACAACTTGTGGCTTGCTCATATCTCTCCAATTCAGTGAGGAACTCATAAGGTGACCTTTTATCTCGCCTGCCACTAAATTTTGGAACATCCAAAGTTTTCATGTGTGGTTTATTATTAACTTGGAGTGGCTGTGTTCTGACTTGAGCATGAGACGGAGGACCAAATCCAGCGTTTGCATTTTGTGCATGTACGCTTGGAATTGCTGCATTGCCTAACTGGCTATATGGAAACCCCAAAACGGGCTCGTTGTATCCTCCTGCTACTTGTGGGTGAGAAGGATAGTAACCCATCTCAAAATTTCCACCATATGGTGTACTGGCAGCAAACAGACCTTGACTTTGTCTGTTAGCAGGAAACTGTTCGGGAAAGTCTCTTGGCACTTCCCTTGACCTTGAACCTGCGAACACATTACCATTGTGCTGAATAGTTTCGTTAAAGTGAACTCTGTTCTCCCTTGAAGATGTGCCATGTTGCTGGCATTCGCAAGGTCTGATAATGTTATCACGATGAACCTGCGGTGTTGCCTGTTGTGGCTGTGCATTTTGTCTAGTTTGCAGTGCTAAATCTCGAAGCCTGCGATCTAAAAACTCCTCCATCTGTCGCATATAAAATTCGAAGTTTCTTTCGTTCGCCTGCGGCATTTCATTTGGAATCACAACTCTGTCATTTAATGAGTTAGGAGGAACATCATTAAGAACCTCATTCATATCTCTTTGACGGTTCTGAATGTACTGTCTTTCTCGCTCAGCATGGCGGTTTGCTTCTTGCTCCTGTTGTATTCTCATTCGCTCTTCGTCTGATGGACTTGGAGCCCTTGACCTTACAATTTGTTCACCACCACCATATGCTCGAAAACCCTGATTCTGCTGCATCTCCCTAGCTAGTTGCCTAGCTTGCTCAATTGCATTCTCTCGAATTCCTGTTTGCGGGGTCTCAGGAGGATTTCTATTCATGGTTAAAACCGGAGCAGATGCATACGCACCCTGAGGAGCGCTCGGAACCTCTATGCTCGGGTATGTTCGATGTCCCGGAGGGACCAGACCTGAACCATTTGACGTTGAGGGAAACGAACCCTCCAATATTTGATTACCATTATTGCTCATACTGCTTGAGCGACCACTTGGAGTGAAAAACGATGCTGAAGGAGAAGGCGGAAGGCAGCTTTCGTCGTCCGTACTGTTATGTGACGAATGTCTTTGATGAAATCTTAGTCTCAGAATGTCTTGCGGAGTCCAGATTCTCGATTTTCTGGAATTGGATCTAAGTGACATTTATGCTAACCTAACTTCCGCTGTGAAATGCTAACCAAGTGTTGTGGAATACAGTAAACAATACTTGGATAAGGTCTGTTATTGTGGTCGTAGAAAAAGCGAGCACACTTGTAATTTGTCAACTTCCTGTCTGTAAGACACTGAATATTTTGAATACTTTCTGTCTCACAGAAAATCTCCAGTTCCTCTATTGATGATAATGAAAATATATGTAACCTTCCGTACTTATCTTTAAACGTTTTCTGAATTGAAAGGTTCTGCACTACCGGGTTTTCTGTTTCCACAAGCTGATAATGCTCTTTTAGAGTCTTATCAGTAATACGACTGAAATGATTGTTCAGAACAAACTCTATCAGCCAACTGTTCTGTGATAAATTTATTTTCCACATTTATATGACTGCCAATTAATTTGGACTTGACAATTGGACGAAAACACAAAATTCTCGCTAGTCACAGGAGAAACAAATACGCCTGACCTATGACCAAATTCTCTATTATGGTTGCAATGACAAATTTATCCCGAAACCAGTGGTGTTTATCGTTACCAATTTTTACTCTCTAAACTAACAAGTGAACAATTTATGTACACGTCTGAGCTTTTCTAAAAAAAAACGAAAATGTGACCCAAACAAATCCGGACAATCAAACTCCAAGTTCGAAAGTCTTTTAATAAAACTAAGGCAGGATCGCCACGTGAAAGGGTAGGGTAGGCTTTTGGCCCTGGTGGGTGTGTGCGCTAGTAAAATCGCCCCTAAATTCCTTCCTTAAAATAGTAAGAAACCCACACTGAGGTGCTGACCAAGTACGGATCACGATTGATTATCGCCACGTACAAATCAACTGAATGAAACGACAATATGGAATTGAATATTCCTATATTGTCTGGAACAATTAAGCTTATTTAACAGGTGGCTGGCCGGAAATGAAGTTTCCTGGGCAGACACAAAATACGAATGCTAATAAATGATTATTCGGATTTTACGAGTCACTGTTTAATTGACACTATTAATTTATTCGCTCAGTCACAAAATGAATCACTCAGTCGTGTACTTAAAGTGTCCACGTATCAACTAACGACACTTGTTACGCATGAATTACTTTGTTGCGCAAGATTAATAATTCCTGCGCTGAGAGCTCTCTAATTAAAACCCTTTAATTAAAACCTAATTACCTATCTTAACCTAATTAGACTGTTCCAAAGTCTCCCTATGAACTGGGACGATCTGGAGATAAAACCCTGAGTTGCCAGTGACCCCTTAAATAGAGGCCGATCACTCAGGTGACAGGATAAGAATATCTAGCTGATAGCTAGCAATCTTACCTGTCGCTAAATACACTTAATCACGGATTGGCATTAACCCAATAATGCCCGTGATTTACCATACACTTAATTAACTTAATTATTATTAATTACGTTGAGTTCCTGGAGGTGATTGCTGGACTGGAACGTCTTCAGGACAGCAAAATCCCAAAAGGCACCGACAGGAATTCCAGAAAATAAATCCAGGGATAAACTGTACACAGAATTACACTCTTTAATAAGTATTTAATTAAATATGTGGCTGTGAAACTGCTGAATGCAATTTGCAGCCAAACCCACAACATAAAACATTCGGGAATTTATTCCCTTACCACCACAGGTTTCCTATAATCCTTGGCAAAGTTCCCGACAGCAGTAAGGACCAAGGAAGGAGACCAAATAATCGTAATGATACTTTTAAGAGAGCAAATAGACAAATAAGAGCTCTTGGCTCAAGTCACACTCCGAGAAGACCTTAGCTCCCTATATCCCATAAACAATAGCCGAAACACTGCCACTTCTTATATTTTGGCTACCACGTCATGAATGCCCCACTGTTCTATGCTCTTGCATTCACACCGAAGCCAAGAACACTACCTTACATACGGACTTGTGAGTACAAGCCCGTAACAACTTGCTTTGACAATATTGTGCCAAGTATTACAAATACATTCTCACAAGTGTCCTGTCAATAGGATTTGTGTGTTTTTATTACATATACAAGTACGTACCAGTTTTTTGGGACATTAGCATAACTTGTGTATAGTAATAGACTAAATAAGACGCTTTTGACAAACACAACATTCTAAGTTGTTACAGGCTTTATATCCGACCTACAAAAACTCGAATTTTTTGAGTTGTACCACATGTCAGTAAAACTAGTAGATGCTTACTACAAACCACATTACGGTTGAATACACACTAGTTACAATAAACTCATTTTCTTCCAAAATGTCTCATTATGCAAAGCCACTTAAACTGTAAACTCATACAATTTCCAACCTCAGGTTAGTCACAGATCTATTGAGAATTCTATTTTCTGCTACATCATCATGCTGTATCAATGATATCGTATCATATGGTATCATTTTAAATTTTGCATTCCTAAATCAGTCCAACAATTTCATTCGCCTTTTTATCCAACAGGTTGACATAATGTGGCCTTCCAGTGTACCACATTTATAAGAGGCTCCGATTCAGAGGTTCCTGTAAATGGCTTCCTCCTCTAAAATAGTCTTTAGGCAAGTATTAAATATAAGCCTTAAATATAAATAAAACAATAATGCAAAGCACACAAATGCAAACTGAGTTTTAAATTGTCTTCTGCAAACCGAGTCTTATTATATTTATTCATAGTAGGAGCAGCAAACGTTTTAAAATGCCTAGGTTAATATTAGAGATTTGCGCTCTACAGGCCCAAACTACAGTTTGGTTTTTTTACCGTTTTATTAGCGACCTTGGCGGGATAAGGACTCTGAAGTGATTTGTTTCCAAGTCCCTAATAATGCTACAAATTAAAAACACATTCTAATCTAATGCAACAGAATACTGTTGAAGACGATTTCATCAACATAAGGCTGATTTCATGTATGGGCGCTGTATTACCTATGTCTTATATTTGCCTAATGTAGTATGATAAAAGACGCCTGAAAATTTGCAATATCAAGCGCTTTGCATGGCATAATATAAGGACTACAAACTTTGTAGCTATACACAGATGCTTCCAGATGAGTTTTCGCATCTCAATGAACAGGCAGAAAGCAGCAAAAACCAAACCAATTCCTAACGCTGAAAAAATAACTAGAACATTTCCTTTCATATTTGGAGCCTTAATGGACATCTGAATCGGAATGAACCTCTGACGTCCCACTATTTTGTCCCACCATTCAAAAATGCCCGATTTCACAATTTCCTTGATACGCCGTTCCACATAAGGGGAAACAAATCCCAATGGGTTAAACCAGATGCTATAATTCGCAAATGATGTTTTACTAATATCTGCAGGAATACCGCCACGTTGTAAATCCTTTGCAGTTTTCATACACTGGTAAGCTGGTAAAAATACTGCAGTGTTGTCGCAGCTTCTCAGTTCACTTGTTAGAACCGACAGTTCGTTGCTTCGGAAGCACGGGTGACCCAAACTTTCGCCACGAAAACTACACTCGGATATCAATGTATTGTTAAGCGGTTTTATACTGAGCTCACTTTGAATAAATATATCTATTGTTGTGTTATGTAGCGAACTTGCATTCCAAATTTTATCCATGATTTCGTGATACTCTTTTTCTAACCTCTTATTCAATGTAATCCGTGTAGTTCTTTGCACCCTCGACTCCGATATCAACGAATATATACGAAAACGTGTTTTTTCGTAATTTGATACTCTTTCGTGTGCTTTATGCTCAAACTCAGCATTATCATACGTTTTTGATAAGTAAATTGCTCCACTTTGTGTGAATAATTTAAACTTATTGTCAAACAATTGCTGAAGTGTTTCGTAAGGAATTCTAGGACGTGGCAAAATCAAATTGTAGACGTTTACGTTTTTATAAGCGTTGCTTAAAATCACCCCCATTAACAAAAACACTCCAGCTATGACCCGAGTTTTAGAACATTTCAATATTCCGCCTGAAAAAGGGTCCCCTTGCTCGACTAAAACCTTGTAACTCGATATTAGATTTACAAGCATTGCTTTGTATAAACTCAATGTTCTTTTTCTAGTTACGCGTGTAATGGACACGCTAAGCAGAAACAGAGATAATCCAATGCTGAGCCAAACATAATTTTCGTAAGCAGCTTTCAGTTCCTTAAAACTAAACTCAGCGTTTTGTGGTTTACCGCAGCTAACAAAATGAAGATTTCCAAACGAAAAGGGTGCCAATAAAGAAAGTTCGAAGTTAGTTTGTTGGTCAATTTTTTGAAAACCAATGAACCAGGCGGAAACTCCTTCAAACGATAGTGGCCAATCTATCATTTTCTTCATACAGCATGCTTTGCCTCCTTCTAATCTGTAAGTATAATTACCCATTACATCTTTAATTACGTTCGCGTGCAATTGAAGTACATTATTTGCGTTGTGCCTAAACCCCTTTCCTCGAAAAAAATGTTTAATAATGCTTCCTGTGTCACATTTTCCAAAAAGGCTGCGAATTGAAACTCCTTGTATAAAATTTGAGCCATGAAATTTCCAGACAGTTTGTTCACTAGCTGGTAACGCAAATTTTTGCACTAAATTTTGGACGGTTACAGTTTCTGTCCAAGCGCCGGGTAAAAATGTGTGATATATGTTATAGTCGCGGATACCAATTTGAGGTAATAAAACCGAAATATGTGTGACTCTTCCTGTTGGCTCTTGGTATATATCTTGTGGCAGGAGAATCGTGACTTGTTGCAAATAAACTATGCAGTAAATATCTTGCACAACGTGGTAATTGTGCCACAGCCTTGTCAACAAACTTTTCTTAATCTCCCTACTATACACTGATATGTCCAATTTCGAAAGATCAAAAAGAAATTGAAGAACCGGCGGCTTTTTTAGGTACTCGAAATGATCTCGTGGTAAATTAAACACTCTCGGAGGTGTATCTCTTATCCTGCTATAATCCGGAGGATACAGTTCAATTTGTGAGGCGCAACTCCATGGCTTTGAAGCAGATGAAAACTTAAGATAATCGATATCAACACAGTAGGTTTTTGGACTGTACCTTGTTTCTTCGTGCATATAGTTTAGAAACTGGGATAGTTTACAAGTGTAATTCCAACGCCAATATTCACCGGATATGCTGTCACTTAGGGTTTCTAATTCCATTGAAACCATTAGGAATGCCTTATATAATTCTTTTTGATTATTGGTTACCGTAAGCAAACTAGAAACCATATTACGTAACAATACCGGAAACGTTGTTAATGGTTGCAGGTTAACATCTTGGTAATTGTTTAAAACCAGCAGGCATCTTGCGGCAAACAATGGTAATAAGGCTTGGTTAAGGTTCTGTATGACTGGAATCGCATGTTCCTTGTTATGCAGATCCGAATAATATGCATTTTGCCGCCAGCGTAATTTAGAGGACAACAATTCGTCATTTATATAGTCGAAATTACGAGCACTTTTGTTTTTGAACAGTAGGCTTTCTAATACAAACGAAAGATTATCTTTTGAATGTGTAGGGGGTAACATGTAAAAACTTAATAAAGTACCTAACCATAATTTTGCCTTCATCTTGGAAAATTTGTGGTGATAAAGTTTAACGATACGCTTCTCAAATTGATTTTGAAAAAAAACGATGAATGATCAACTTTTTAACGGATTGAAAATTTGATATTGCTTATATTTGAGCTGCTTGCTGAAATCAACATGCATAGAAAAGACGAAGTAACGTACACAAAAAGGGGAGTGATTGTAAATTTTCTTAAAAATATTGCTCACAGAACTATTGGAACAGTGCTGTTATATTTTCGTTTTGGAACGGAATGACCCATGTATCACCTTAAACCACGTTAACACAAAATATATATTTTTGTAGTCACTGATCAAACTTAAGCTTACAATGGTAAACAGGTTAAACTTTTGTTTGTCACGTCAAGACGGCACGTGGAGCTGAAATAACATATGAATTGTTAATGCAAATATTAGGGAAATTAAATAAAGTGCTGCGCCTACCTGTGTTTTTATTTTTTATGCGGATTAAACAATTTATTGCTTTATACAACGTATTCCAAACATTGAAACTCTATTTGAGTTAGCATTAGCGTACAAACATAATAAGGGTCATGCTTTTATCCCAAATTACTTTTATTTCCTGTAAAAATACATCTTAAGGAATATTTTCTGATAGGTTAGAAAAACTAGCTCGATTTGTTTGCTATCTTGACTGTTATGAAGTGAATAAATTGACAATACAAAGAAAACTGTACAGCGTAGTAAAATGTTTATTGGAACAAATATGTAACTGAATACAAGAAATCGATACTCGACTCAAATAACTAAAGACATTTTTATGCATTCAAATAAACAGAAAAATCAATTCAATTCATTACGAAATAGCTAAAAAAAATTTCATGTTGAATTCAAGAATTGGCATATAGCTTGTTTGAAAGCCCACCGTTTCTAACTATTCTATTATTATTTTCAATAAAATTATTTCTAGCAAATAGCGTAGTTAAACGATTTAATAAAACTACCTTTAGAAAAAACGGTAAAAATGATAATCGGCATTACCATAAACAAGATGATACTACTGCTACCGGGTAATTTTTTTCAAAAACTTTGTATACATCGCTGAAATTCACACAAGATAATTTATCTAACCGCAGTTTAGTCTGATTGGAAGAGATCTTCTGTGACTGTAAGCAAATTATGTAAATTTCTCGTAGGATATGTAGGACATCCTTTTTAATCTACTTATCTTATCAAAAGCTTTGCACATAGTACTAGACAAAACTTAGTGCATGGGTAACTTAATAGTTGTCAGTTATTTTATATAGTTAGTGGATCGATGAGTTGTTTATCGATACGGGTTCATTCAATTGAAAATTTCAACTGCTTCTCTTTTAAGGTTATAAAGCAGTATTGCAATATTCTTTACAATTGTCTGAATGATTTTTAATAAAATATTGAGCTCCTGTTTTGAGCATGCCCTCATTGTTTGCTTATGTTTTACTACAACACTTGCAGAACTTGCAAACACCTATTCATCCAACACAAATAAAGTCATAAATTATACTCCGAAAGACGTTGCAAGAACGTTTTGTTGTTATTTCTCACGATTAGTATTGACATCACATTTTTATCGCTAGATGCATGGCATAGCACACAATGGTAGATCCATTGCCTATCGTAAGTGTTTTTTATGCGTTGTTAGATTTTTCCATAATAACTACTAGTGCTTGAAAGTGAATAAATTTAAGTATTTGGGTACATAAGCAGGTATTTTTAAGCATAATCCTGCGAAAACAGCAGGTACTGTGGAAATCAACGGCAATAGCATAGCAAACCATTCTGCAATGTACTTTATACATAGAGAGAATGCATGCTATTGCCGTCGCCGTATGATTAAGGCGCGTTCAGGGCTTAACGCGATGATTTCCACAGTAAAAGGTTTTTCTGGAACAACAGGATTATCTTAAACTTTGCATCAAAAAGATATTCATAACAACAACTCGTAAAGATTTTGCATTCCAGGAAGTGCAGATTTTCGTATTTTTTCTGTACCTTTAACCTAGCCATTTCTTTCTAAAAGGCTTCAACATTAAATCTAAAAGTAGACTATTCAATAAGTTTTTCTTAGCCTAATTCTAACTTATACTATGGCTCCCCATGTACCATAAGTGGCATTGTTACGTGTCTCACGATGATATATATATTTTTCTAAAAATAGAAACATGTTTTTCGATTTGAGAACAATGGAGTTTTTTGAAAAAGTACCCGAAGTAAAGCTGTAAACGTGTACACAATTTGACCCTTCAAACTTTCGTGTCTCGCACAAGCTAACACGATATGATTTGTCCTTGTACGTTTTGTGTACAATTTAAACGTGTTGTGTTCGTTTCTGGTTTACCAGAACACAAAAATAAACGTGTACAAATTGTGTACAGTGTAGAATGGTGCTGATCATTGTGATTAGGTTTGGAATGAGGGATTGGTAATGTTAATTTAATTAAGGTTTTAATGATTTTTACACATAAAGGTTATTATCGACTGATAAGTTATGAGACATGACCCTTTCTGACACGTAAAATGTACTTTTGGAAAACATAAGATAGGCTAAGCGCGAGTTACATTCAATAAAATTCACTGTCCAAGCCAAGATAGCTTTGTGCATCCTCAGTGTGGCGTAAGCATTCAGCATGAATACAAATTTGTACAGTTCACGCGTTCCCTCAACCGTGTTCGTTTTGTGTTCTGATATACCCTGTACAAAACGCTTCGTGTACTACCATATTCGTCTAGTGGTTTGTCCAACACGATATGCACACGACACGGTTTTCAGTCGTGTACAGCTCTATACCGAAATACATATATGAGCAAAGCAATAGCTGTACGTTTGAGTACACTCTCAGTATGCAGGTTTCCTTTCACCACCACTTCGGGTACTTTTTCCAAGAACTCTATTGTTCTCAAATAAAAAAATATCTCTATTGTTAGGAAAATGAAGGTATCATCGTGAGACTAACAATGCTTGTTATAGTATACCCAAACTCAAATATTGCACGCATAAATATCTCAGTCGTCCCAACTAAGCTTTTGCTATTCAGACAAATATATTTAGCATTCAAAGCACAGAGCAGCAAACCTTTAAAATGACTAGCCGTCGAAGTACCTGATCAAACAACTCTATTTGTTGAGTTTTCATAATATACAGCTAGCGTTTTTGCGCAGTTTACTTTGGTATGTGCATGAGTTGCCACACATTATAAAGTTAAGATTGGGTTTTTTCGACTTTGAAAGCTTAAACTGAAAAGGACTGCCAAGTTTCAACAACATTATTTTAAACTGTATACGTACTTGCAGAAATTTTGCATAATATAGATCAACATTTAGCATTTCTTATATACTTGCAGCATGAATCCAATAAAAACCACTAAAAGATTGAAAACAAAATGCATTATCTGCAACAAACAAGTTTTACATATTAGTGTACATATGCGTGTGCATTCAGGGGAAAGACCGCACAAATGCAGCCACTGCAATCAGTCATTTGGTGACAAAGGAAATTTGAAAAATCACACCAACAGACTACATTCGGTGGAAAAATTGCACAAGTGCAACACGTGTGACAAGTCATTCAGCACACAAGGAATATTAAAAACCCATAGACTGAGGTCGCATTTAAGTGAAAAGCCCTTCAAATGTGACAAGTGCGACAAACGCTATCAGACAAAAGGCACTCTCGTTAGACATATAGGGGTTTGCAGTGGCGAGAAACCTTTTTTGTGTTTGTTGTGCCCAAAGAAATTTCGATACCAGCCAAGTCTGTATACTCATGTTCGACAACATACTGGAGAATTTGAGGAATATTCATGCACACAATGCGGTAGGAAATTTAAAACCAGAAGTGGTATGAAAAAACATGCGTCTTCTCATGAAGGTAATATTTTTATCCTATAGTTGAATTGTATTTGTTTCATCATAAAATTCCGTTTCACATTCTATTTTTGTTCATGTAGAAGACTCCATCAAGTTGTTTGCTTGTGTGTTCTGCCCATCCTCTTTTCAAGTAAAGAGTGTATTGATTGAACACATCAGATGCCACATTAAGGAGAAACCAAACAGCTGTGAGCACTGCAACTACGAATTCTTCACTAGTTATAAACTGAAGAGGCACATAGCCTCTGTTCATATTGGGAATCGAGATTATTGTTGCGAACTGTGTAACAAAACCTTCATAACAAGCGATGACTTAACACAGCATTTAAGAATTCATTTACGCGAAAAACGATTTAAATGTGATGTCTGTAGAAAGGAATTTATGACAAGTACAAATCTGAAAATCCATTCTGTTGTTCATACCAGGGTTAAAGCTTTCAAGTGTGAAAAATGAGGAAAAACGTTTTCACATTCTTCTAATTGGAAAGAAACACGTAAAAATGCACAAATATTAAGTCAGATAGAAAATCATACATGAAATTGATTGAGATGATCGATAGAGCATGCGAATTCATATGAGTAATAAGTACATTTTGTCTTTTTCCGTTCCTCAATTGTTCTTAAGTTATCTTTGTGTAGTTTTTCGTTAGCTTTTAGCTATCCAAAATCCAAATATTTTTTGAAAAGGACTATGCAACCTAAGGGCAAAAATTTTGACCTCCCAGTTTATTGCTGATTCCGATAGAGCTTTTAAAGTTCTACAGTTTTGCAATTTAAATTATGTCATTATTTTATAACGTTGTCGAGATATGAACAAGTTTGTAATTTTAGCTCCCATTAAGCTCCATAGTAACAATCCTTTTTTCAAAGTCGTGGCTACCCATCGCGCCCACTTTTGATTTTTGATGTTGATAGCAGTTTAGAAAGAGCGTTAAATGAGGATGTTTCTTAGAAGTTACTGGAGTGGTCTTCTTGCAGACATCGAAGTTGTGGTTGGTCAAACGTGCAAATGCTTTTTCGGAACAACTTTCTTCTAAACCGTTGTGACTTCCACTATACACCTCCAATTTTCAAAGTTAATAGCTCTTTTAAAAGAGTAATTTCTAAGGATTCTATCGCAGAAAAAATCAGGACAAAACGCCATTATTTACAAAAGTTATTAAGCTCTGACTTTGGAGGGGCTGTTCGAGAACCCTCAAAAACAGCCCTATTTCAAGCCTACATTTCACCCCCGGGCCCACCATTGATTTTCAATTTTAATAGCAATTCTGAAAGCGCTTGACTAGGAGATAGAACTGAGAAAAAACTGGAGTGGTATCTTTACAAAATTACACACCTGGTCGTGTCAATATCAAAATACCTCTAATTATAGCCGATGGGTGATACTTTAGCACATTATGACAGATAATTCATAATTTTGTAAAGATGCCACTCCAGTTTTTTCTCAGTTCTATCTCCTAGTCAAGCGCTTTCAGAATTGCTATTAAAATTGAAAATCAAAGGTGGGCCCGGGGGTCAAATGTAGGTTTGAAATAGGGCTGTTTTTGAGGGTTCTCGAACAGCCCCTCCAAAGTCAGAGCTTAATAACTTTTGTAAATAATGGCGTTTTGTCCTGATTTTTTCTGCGATAGAATCCTTAGAAATTACTCTTTTAAAAGAGCTATTAACTTTGAAAATTGGAGGTGTATAGTGGAAGCCACAACGATTTTGAAGAAAGTTGTTCCGAAAAAGCACCTCCATGTTTGACCTACCACAACTTCGACGTTTGCAAGAAGACCACTCCAGTAACTTCTAAAAACATCCTCATTTAACGCTCTTTCTAAACTGCTATCAACATCAAAAATCAAAAGTGGGCGCGATGGGTAGCCACGACTTTGAAAAAAGGATGTTTACTATAGAGCCTTATGGGAGCTAAAATTACAAACTCGTTCATATCTCGACAACGTTAAGAAATTATGACATACTTTAAATTGCAAAATTGTAGAGCTTTAAAAGCTATATCGGAGTCAGCAATAAACTGGGAGGTCAAAATTTTTGCCCTTAGGTTGCATAGTCCTTTCATCAATAATACAATTATATGAAAGCCATACGTTCAATTTACTAGAATAAATGGAAAGTTGTACAGTCCGAGTGGTTTTAATTCAATTGTACGGAATAATTCACAAAATTCAGTTGCAAGCAAAAATGGTACCATTGTTAAAGAACACGAAATAACTTTCCAAAATAACCGAATTTCAAAAATTCAAAAAATACCTATTTTTATTATTGCAATTACCTACAACATGGTACCGCAATCGCGTAATTCTGACTTACCAGTGACGTGAAAATCCTCCGAAGATTTTTGCAAAACGCCAAATTCGAACATTTCGAACACGTTTACGACCCATTGTAACAATAAGAGCACAATATATTCCTTTAATTTGCAAACCTAATGATATCCGATTTCATAGCTCATTAAAATAAAAAATATTCATAAATTAATTTTAAAAATTTGAATATCAAGAAAATGAACAAAGTAAAACGACGGAAACCACCCATTCTATTATCACCCATTATTATCTATTATAGAGATATTTTACCTATAATAGATGGGCTAAATGGGCTTTCAACCAGGTTAAATGGGGTCTAAACTAGGTCTATCGCAGCGAGCATTTTTAATGGTTTACCATTGACTGGTTAAGAAGCTTTGATCACAAAATATTTAGTTTGGAGTTTGAAATGACAATAAATTTAATACTTTCTAGCTTTAAAATTATTGCTGTATTTGTTGTTGCACAAATCTGTAGAGCAATAACATACTACGTAGTCCTCACTACCACGTTTTGGCTCTTTGGAACAGGAGGCCTGCATAGGTTCGGTGCTTTCCGGTTCACGCCAAAGACATCCTCGTTCACGGACCTGGCCTGTCGAGTTAAACATGGAATTTTCATAGCAAGCAGCGTTTTTAGTGTGGCATTCTATTGCCAGTCCGACTCCATCTCGATCACAGAAGCATTTTTCTTTGTTTACGCTTTTCAAGTCTGCTAGATTTTCTTCTCCGTGTTCGCCACAACGGCATTCATTCCGGTAGCACTTCAGGGCAACTATAACAAAATAACATAATGCAGTCACGAATCATTAGAAAAAATATTTTATTCAAAAGAAGTAAAAACCGCACTTACTATAGCAACTCAATTGCCCTAGAATAAGTAATAGTATGAATAACAACTTTTTCACGAGTGTACTCATTCTTCAGCTTTGTGTTCTAAATGCTTTAGCTTAATAAATGAATCTTGTCTCGCTTGCTTGTTTTTAGGCAGACAGACCCACCATTTATGACGTAGATGACAATGACAATAGCATAATATAAAATTCCAAATCATTGGTAGAACTACAGTTTTATCTTGTATAGCAAAATGTTTAACAGTTCATTGTCGCTATCTATTGTGTATTGTATTTGCGTTATTATTGTTCATTTTTGACTGCCAGAGGACCTAAGCATATGATTACTAATCAAGATAATACCGGATTTGCAACGGTTTAAGTTTCCTAAAAAGACAGACGATAGGACACAAGCTATATGGAGAGTTTTTTACCCTTTTCGACACAAGTGAATTCGATATTGTGATCAATGCGACACAAGCTATATGAGATTTTTGAAAACCTTGATTTTAATTGCCCTTGCTAAAAAAAACTAGCAAACTTGCCCGACACAAATTTGATGTTGCATATTCGTCAACACACTTTCGAGACCATTTTGAGCAAACAATACAAGAGAAATCGTACCGTCTACTCCGAAAATTGATCTTTTAAACTGTGTGTGGTTGGTTGGATTGGATAAAATTTCTAGGCTACGATATATCTTTTTGAACAAACAACTAAGAATACTATTCACAGTGCTAGTGAGGTTTGGAATATGCTATCATTGGAAATGTATTTTTGTCAAGTGAGAGTATAATTTTTTCAACCACCAGCCATCAACTTTATTATTTACGTTAAAAACCATTACCTTCATTTCAAAAAACCTTTTAGGTCGATTAAAAAATTACGACAATAAAATTTGACGCAAATTCCTGTGATATAATTCAACTGTAGTGTTTTTAGTCTATTCACTACAAAAAATGCTATTACCTACTGAGTAGAAATCTGGTGGATACGAGAAAAAATATTTAAACGTGTTGGATTTTGGCATTGGATTACAGCCAACCAAACCAATTCTTGTGGTATGAACTGGATGACATCTACCAAACTGATACGAATAATATTAGTATTGCTGTTGACTTATGTGCTATTGTGTTTTTTAATTTAGGGTTTGGGTTTTGTTGACTTTAAATGAATGAACATTATTAACCGCTAACAGTGCATTACATTTTGATTCACATTTTTTATGTAGCACAATTTTTATTCATTTCAACAAAATGTTTGAATTTTTGATAAGTATTTATTTACATTTAACGTTACAAAGGTGTGTGACTATTATATCGTATCGTATGTATGCATGTTTCGTAGAAACAAAACGGATCTGTTGACACACACATGTTCCTAAGCATTCAGGAAGTTTTAGTGATAGTCGGGCACACAACTATTTCACATAATAATAATATAAACACAGCTAGGTAGCTGTTGATCATTTCAGACAAACAGATAATTATTCCGTAGAAACATTAAAATTTATAAGCTGGTATTTATCAAGCAGGTCATCAATTCTAAAGTGCATTCTGGATTTTTAGGTACACTAGTTTTCCAAGCTGAATGCATTGCTAATTTTTATATAAACTAACGTGGGACGTATTTTTGTCTTTCAGATACGCGCACCAGGCAACATTGCTTTGTTTTCAAATAAACTTACTACGCAATATGGCTGGAGTTTCTGGTTTTTTGAAAATGGGAGATGCAGAAAAGATGGCCGCAAATTAAATAAAAGCTACAAAAACAAAAACACCATCTTGCCTCCAAAATGTAAAATTCGAACAGGTGTAATTGGAGTGTATCAGGCGTATTATCCAAACCAGTCAAAAAATACCACGTGTTCGGGTAAACAAATTTAATATTCTTAGTTATAGTCTCACTCCACGTGTATTGGGATTGAGGAAAAATAATGATATCATGTTGAATATGTCATCTGGCATTTGAGTGCAGCAAACAAAACTCCAAATTGTTCTGGTAAGTAAACGATGACATCACAGTCTAGACTCTAAATCAAAATTTACATTTGATTGAAAACCGAACATGCACAACGTTTATCCATTTTGTGCAAAATGTTTGAATTTTTTATAATTAGGTGTTTACAGTAAAAGTTGTCAAGGTTTTGTGACAATTAGATCCATTCTGACAATTAGCATACTTCGTAGAAATGAAACGGAATTGTTGTGAAAATTCATATTTTACCTGGAAACTCTATTATATTACACATAAGTTACAGTGCCAATTTGTACAATAACAAATAGGTATATAAAAACAGCTTTGCAGCTGTTTCATTTCAAGTAAATGTGAGTAAATGGCAATTACAAAAACCTACTACGAAGTAATATTAAAATTTATAAGCTGGTATTTTTCAAGCCAGCCAGTAATTCAAAATTTTATTTTGGATCTTAGATGAATGGAATTACTAAACCCAGGTTCTTGTTGATTTATAAAGGAACTGGGGCTTCGGAGAAGTACTCCAGCTACGCGTAAAAGACATTTAGACTTCGTCATTAAATGGTATTATTCAACAAAATTTTATTTACTGAAAAATATGGTTGGAGTTGGTTTTGTGAAAATGGGAGATCCGGAAAAGGTGGTCCCAACCCAAATGGAAAACTTGGGAAACAAAAATATAATCTTTCCACAGCAATGGAAGATTCTAACAGGCATAATGGGAGTCCTATCATTGGTAATAGCCTTGCATCAAAAGAGCAAACGTTCAAGTATAAACGTTATGCTTTTAATCTTTTACTTTGTTTTAAATTTCAGTTATGGTCCATGCTGTCGTGTTTCTTCATACTGTATTACGTGTACTGTACACAGCATATTTGTATACCTGGAGATATGCGTTCACTTTTACGTTGAATGTGCCCATGATATTTTTCTCCTGTGCTGTTATTTTAATCTGTTTTAGCGTAAGGAAATATCTTGCAAATGTAGTCCAGTTTCTATAAAATCATCTTACTATTTTAAGATATAGGCTAAACTTTAATGTATCGTGTTTTTCAGAAACCAGATATTGACCAGAACCAACAAGAACAGTTAAGCCAGTTAGCTTATGAAGCTAAAATACTTGGCTACTGTCGCCAAGTTGGACTAGGATACATGTTTGGTCAAATGCTGGCTTTTCACTTGCAAGTGTACGCGTATAACCCAGGACTTTACCCTTTGATGTTTTTAGCTGTTTGGCTAATGGGCTTAGAAGGTATGCAGTTTTACTTCAAACTGTTACATTGCCTAATTGATCGTAATTCTTGCTGAGATTAAAGCAGCGTTATGATATATTTTCAATGATATTGCTTGTACTGTATTAGAGCTTTATGGGACGTGTTTTATTGTTGATGTATACAAGCCAAATAAATATTTGATATTAAAAAATCAAAAGTCATGAAAAACAGTGCAGCAATGTGAACAATTTGTAGTGAAGTCGAAAAATTTTCATTTTAGTTGAGTATTCCATAAAGGCCAGGAAACTTGCTGTTTTAAACGATTACAGTTTTAGTAACATCTTGTCCGATTTTAATCGTTCAAAGTTACCAAACCATATAACCTAACCGTTTTCAAATTTTGTTTGCAATGAAAGCCTGACTTTTTCATTATGTGATAAATTAAAGTTTCCCCAAGGTGTCGTCCAATGACAATGTCACTTTTAAAATCATAGGTGTCACTTAGGTGACCCATTAACCCCTTATATTGGGTCTTATTACCTAACTGACTCATCGACTTCAAGGCGCAATGTCATGTATGGATGACCATAAATATAAGACATAAAGGGAGAATAAAAGGACGTTTTGTAGTTGGATTTTTAATAAATCGGGCAAAAAATGCAATTAATTTGAACCTCAGTCAAACCTAAATCCGTTTTGTTATCTAATACATTAGAGTTTACATTATCATATACAAAAACTCATAGATTTACTCCTGTTGCTCAATTTTTTGTGGAAAATCATTGTTATGGTAATTAAGTGCTTAGCTTTTCTATCGTGTCTCAAAAACAACCTGTGGTGCAAGATCTGCAAGAAATATGTGATTGTCGTTTTGCAGATGTAATAGTTCATATGGCTCTAAATATGCCCCAAACAACTTTTGCACAATTTTGTAAAATGTTCGCATCCTTGATTGCTTGCTCGCTTCTTTTACTAAAGTCTCCAGTCTTAAGGTTTTTTTTTGGTTTATTGATTTCCGTCGCCTGCTCCTGTGTAAGTCTCTCTGTAGACTTGATTTTTCAACCAACTAAATACCTGTAAGATTTGTGCTTGTTATATTTTTATTAGTTATCATTTTAGCAGCAAGCGTCCTTTGTTGGTTTACCATGGAAGTTTGTATAGGGTTTTATAAAAATAGCAGAGAATGGCTTATTTATTCAATCAATGCAGATAAGATGATGATTTGTGGAAACGGATTTGTTATTATAATTCATATGTAATACACCCAAATGTGTTATGTCAACAAGTATCTACGTCACCTGTTTACCCAAATACCCATTGACATGGTTTTAATTTGTATTAATCACCAGTTGATTATTTTAATAATACGTTAGCAACGGGATAAATCTAGCAACATTTTAAAGGTGAACTGGGTAATTATGCCACCATAACTCTCACTGGTTGTTTCTAGAGTTTGTAATTGATTGCAAAACACGTGTCCTGTAAACAGGATCTGTGTGTTTCTATTACATATGCAAATACATGCTTGTTGTTTGGTGACGTTAGCACAACTTGCGTTTAGGAAATTGCTAATAGCAATAGATTAAATAAGACCCTCTTGACAAGCGGGATATTTCGAGTTGTTGCAGGCTTTATATCCGACCTACAAAAACTCGAATTTTTTGAGTTGTACCACGTTGTCAGTAAAATTAGTAGATGGTTACTACAAACAACATTACGGTTGAGTACACACACTAGTTCCAATAAACTCATTTTCTTCCAAAATGTCTTATTATGCAAAGCCACTTAAACCGAACACTCCTACAATTTCCAACCTCAGGTTAGTCACAGCTCTAATGAAAATTCTATTTTCTGCTACATCGTCATGTTGTATCAACGATATCGTATTATATAGTATCATTTTAAATTTTGCATTCCTAAATCAGTCCAACAATTTCATTCGCCATTTTATCCGACAGGTTGACAAATTTATGCGGTCTTCCAGTGTACCACGTTTGTCAGAGGCTCTGATTCAGAGGTTCCTCTAAAAGGCTTCCTTCTCCAAAAAATTCTTCAAGCAAATAGCCAGTCAAACTATCTTGTTGTGGATCAATGGACATGTGATAGGTGGAAAATTAGAAGTAAAAAATGATCACATGAAGCACGTTGGACAAGGACAAGTGATACTCCGGCATCTTGACACTTTATCGACTACTATAGTAATCTATGCACGAAAAGCTTTCAGAAATGACTAATTGTATCCCTTGTTAGTCTATGAGCCAAAAAATAAAAGATGTAGGACAATTGAAGCACGGGTATACTGATTAGTGGGATAGTTCAAATTAATATTTAATATAACCATTAGTTCGTAAGACTTAAATATAAATAAAACAGTAATGCATAGCACATATATGCAAACTGAGGTTTAAATTGGCCTTATTAAACTTATTCATAGTTGGAGCACCAAACATTTTAGACTGCCTAAAGAAATATTGTAGATTTGCGCTCTACATGCCCAAACTACAATTTGCTTATTTTTTTATTTAGGTTTTTAAAAACATTTTACTATATAGCAACCTTCGCGGGCGAGATAAAGACTCGGAAATGATTTGTTCCCAAAGTCCCTAATAATGCTACTAATTATAAACACTTTCTAATCTAATGAAACAGCATACGGTGCAAGACGATTTCATCAACATAAAACTTATTTCATGCACGGGCGACTTCAAAACACGCGCATAATGTGACGTGTGAAAAATAAATAGGATTGCAGCTAAACACGCTCAAGTATGCCCATGTCATCTATTTTTTTAAGGCAGCTTTCACCAAGCGGGGCGCATTTTTAAGTGGTTAACTTTATGTGTATTTTTCGAAAGTGTTTTTTGAGATTTCTTCGTGCATTCAGTTTGCCTATAGCAAAGCAAGTCTTAGCACAAATGCATTAAAGTACTGTCGTTTTAGTTAGTAAAGGTGAGTTTTACATAAAAAATTCTTTGCTTGCATATCCTATGTCTTATATTCTCTTTATATAGTACGATAAAAGACGCCTGAAAATTCGCAATATCAAGCGTTTTGCATGGCATAATATCAGGACTAAAAACTTGGTTGCAGTACACAGATGCTTCCATATAATTTTCCGCATCTCAAGTAACCAACCGAATGCTGCCAAAACCAACCCAACTCCTAAAGCCGAAAAAATAACCAAAACATTTCCTTTTATATTTGCTGCCTTAATGGGCATCTGAATTGGAATTAAGTTTTGGCGTCCCACTACCTTGTCCCACCATTCAAAAATGCCCGACTTCGCAATTTCTTTTATGCGTTTTTCTACGTAAGGAGGAACAAATCCGTATGGGTGAAACCATATGGTATAATTTGCGACTTTGCTAATATCTACAGGAATACCGCTACGTTGTAGTATTTTTGCAGTTTTCATGCATTCGTGGGCCGGCAAAAATACTGCCGTGTTGTTACATCTTCTTAGTTCACTTCTTAAAACCGCCAGTTCGTTGTTTCTAAAAGACGAGAAACTACAGCGTTCACCTTCAAAACCACACTTGGTTGTCAATGAGCTATAAGATGGTTTTAAACTGAGTTCACTTTGTATGAATATATCTGCTGTCCTATTATGTAGCGAACTTGCATTCTGAACTTTCTTTACAGTTTCGTAATAATTTTTTTCTAAACTGGTGTTCAATGTATACCACATATCTATTGGTGTTTGCAATCTTGAAATCAACGAGTATATTCGAAAACCTATGTTTTCGTAATTTGAATCTATAAAGTGGGCATTTGATTCGAGCTGGGTATTGGTATTTTTAGATAAAAAAATTTGTGCACTTTGCGTTAACAATTTGAACTGATTGTCAAGCAATTGCTGAAGTGTGTCATAAGGAATTCTAGGACGCGGCAAAATCAAATTGTAGACGTTGACGTTTTTATATGCGTTGCTTAGAATGATCCCCATTAGCAGAAACACTCCAGCTGTGACACGAGCTTTAGAGAATTTTAAAATTCGGCCTGGATAAGGGTCTCCTTGCTCAACTAAAACCTTGTAACTGGATATCAGATAAACTAGCATTGTTTTGTATGAAGCCAGTAGTGTGCTATTTCCAATTACTCGACTAATTGATAGACTTATCAGAAGCATGGATAATCCAATGCTGAGCCAAACATAATTTTCGTAAGCAGCCTTCAACTCTTTAAAATTAAACTGAGCGTTGTGTAGTTTTCTACAGCTAACAAACTGAATGTTTGCAAACGAAAATGGTGCCATTAAAGAAAATTCGAAGTTAGATTGTTGGGCAACTCTTTGGAAACCAATGAACCAGGCGGAAACTCCTTCAACCAATAGTGGCCAATCTATCAATTTCTTCATAGAGCATGCTTTGCCTCCTCCAAGAGTGAAAGTATAATTGCCCATTACATCTCTTAGTACGTTTGAGTACAATTGAAGTACATTGTTTGCATTGTGTTTAAAGTCTTTACCTCGAAAAAAATTCAAAATTACGCTTCTTGCGTCACATTTTCCAAAAATACTGGGAAATGAAACTCCATGAAAAAAATCTGTGGCATAAAGTTTCCAAACAGTTTGTTGGCTAGCTGGTAGCGCAAACTTTTCAACTATGATTTTTACGGTTCCGGTTTTTGTCCAAACGCCTGATGAAAAGGTGTGGTATACCACGTATTCGTGGTAGATACCAACTTGAGGTAATAAAACCGAAATTTGTGTGATTCTTACTGTTGGTTCATGGTGCATATATTTTGGCAAAGGATTTGTGTCTGTTTGTAAATGAGCAATGTATTAAACATCTTGCACTATTTGTTTATCGTGCCACTGTCTTGTCCTTAAACTCCTTTTAATCTCCCAGCTATACATCGACATATCCGGTTTGGAAAGACCAAAAAGCAAATGAAGAACTTGTGGTTTCTTTAGATCCTGGGAGTGACCTCTTACTAAAGTAAACAGGCGCGGAGGTGTATCTCTTATCCTGCTATAATCCGGAGGATACAGTTCAATTTGTGAGGCACAACTCCATGGCTTTGCAGCAGATGAAAACTTAAGATAGTCGATATCAACGCAGTAGGTTTTTGGACTATACCTTGTTCCATCATCCATATAGTTTAGAAACTGTGATAGTTTACAATTGTAATTCCAAAGCAAACTTACGTCAGTAATATTGTCATTAAGGGTTTCCAATTCCTTTGAAATCATTATGATTTCCTTATATAATTCTTTTTCATATTCGTATACTGTAAGCACACTAGGAATCATGTTACGTAGAAATACTGGAAACATCGTTAATGGTTGCAAGTTAACATCTTGGTAATTGTTTAAAACCACCAGGCATCTTGCAGAAAACAATGGCAATAAAATTTGGTTGAGGTTTTGTATGACTGGAAACGTATGTTTTTTGTTTTGCAGATCCAAATATGCATTTTGCCGCCAGCGTATTTTAGAGGAAAACCATTCGTCGTTTATATAGTCGAAATTCTGGACACTTTTGTTTTTGAACAGTAGGCTTTTTAATACAAACGAAAGATTATCGTTTGAATGTGCAGGGGGTAACATGTAAAAACTTAATATAGTACCAAACCATAATTTTGCCTTCATCTTGAATAATTTGTGATGATAAGTTTACCGATACACTTCTCAAAATGATTTTGAAAGAACGATGAATGCATCAACTTTAGAATAGACTTAAAATTTGGTATTGCTTATATTAGAGCTTCTTGCTGAAACTAACATGCATAGAAAAAACGAAGTAACGTACACAAAAGGGGAGTGATTGTAAATTTTCTTGAAAATATTGTTCACAGAAATGATGGAACAATTCAGTTATATTTTCGTTTTGGAACGGAATGACCCATGTATCACCTAAGCCACGTTAACACAAAATATATATTTTTGTAGTCACTGTTCAAACTTAAGCTTACAATGGTAAACAGGTTAATTTTTTGTTTATCTGGTCAAGACGGCGCGTGGAGCTGAAACAACATATGAAATGTTAATGCAAATATTAGACAAATTAAATAAAGTGCTTTGCCTACCTGTGTTTTTATGCAGATGTAAACAATTCATTGCTTTAGACCACACGTATTCCAAACATTAGAACTCCATTAGTGTTAGCATAAGCGCACAAACAGAGTAAGAGTCATGCTTTTATCCCACTTTACTTATATTTCCTGTAAACATACATCTTAAGGAATTTTTTCTGAGAGGTGAGAACTCGATTTGTTTGCTATCTTGACTTTTACGAAGTGAATAAATTCACAATACTAAGAAAACTGTACAGCGTAGTAAAATGTTTATTGGAACAAGTATATAATTGAATATATGAAATAGATACTCGAATCAAATAAATAACAACATTTTTTATGCGTTCAAATCAACAGAAAAATCAAGTGTCGCATGAGTATATCTGCTACACAACCTGCTTTACTTGTACTTATCTAAAAGGTATACGATGGTACTAGTACACGTACAGCTTGGCATTACAAAATTATTTTGATTCGTACGTTTTTTACGCTGTAAATACTTATCACCTACGGTGTTTAATTCTCCTTATTAGCTAAAACGTTGGTTTATTTTTTAAGCAATAAGCACTAGCATTGTTCCCTTGTCAAAGTGCATTGATTAAGAAGTTGTTACTAAAACAGAACCAGCAGTCCGTCACAAATTGGATCCTGCATATTCGTCAACACACTTGATGAAAAGCTTTTGTCTATTATTGTCATTCCCCCAAAGTATCGTATATCTATAGGTCTTGTAGTTTTCGCCTCATACTTTGGCAACCTTCACTTTCTCTTTAGTACCGCGCCTTTAGCAATGCTATACTCTGCACTATATTTATTCCGACAACTTTCCACAATCTGGTCACATGATTCTGCCAAACTGGCTATTTGACGCAAAAATACAAACATTCCAGAAGTAAAAAATGCAAACACAATTGTTATAAAAACTTGCATTCCAATTAGCATTCCTATGGTTGGTCCTTTTAACACGGCAAGACCCATCAATACCAACATCCAAATGAAAAATGTAAGACCAACAGTAACCAAAACATGTAATACATCTTCTTCGGCTTGGAAAACGAATCGGAAAAAATTATAATGCCAAAGTAGTTTGTCCACCGACATGTCAACAGAATTGTGATTAACCATCAGTGATAAGCAAGCTCGTCCAGTGTCAATTGTTGTTATTGCTATGTTCAAGGCATATACACGAATTCATAAATTTTCAAAATAACCAAACAATTCTCCCACACGAGGAATAAAACTGCCAAGTTTGATCAAGGATAATGTTTCGGCATCACGATATACTTTGCAATACAGCTTCAAAATTCAACGCAATGCAATTCATCTACAAGGTTCCTTTCTGATGAACCATATTTCTTATCGATTCACGCATCTCATTTGAGCTCATGTAAGTGAAATTACAAATCTATATAAAATGCTTCTCTAAAAAATACTCGGCTTTATTTAGTTGTACTCCAAATGTTCTCTAAAATGTTGATTTGAGTTCTTGTATTTTATGTACTTAGAAGAAAAAAACATTTGTAATTTGAGACTTTGTAATAGACAATTTTTAATTCATGAATTTTATAATTTGGGTTTTTGTAAATCTCCCCTAAGACCTCATAACCCAAAGATAACATTTGCGCCATATTGAGAAACATACTTTAATCAAACTCCATAACCACACACAAACAAGTTTGTAGTTTTCTAAAACAAAGTAACCAACCGAGATCACAAATCCAATCAATAAAACCGCAAAAATTACCAGCGAATTACCAGTCATGTTAGGTGATCGAAATCCTTCACTGTTTTTGGATTCGTATTTAGAATTGGCTATTAAGAAATCTTGCCACCATTCAAATATATGAGCAGATTTAAACCATTTGATTCTCCGAGCAACACGTGGTGGAATAATTCCATGGATGTCAAATATATAATATGGGATAAAATATGTTTCACTGCCAATATCAACCGGTTGTTTGCCATCTTTTCCTGAACGTTGAGCCTTTACTGCATACTCATGTGCCAAATATTTTGGAAGAATTATAGCTGTTCTTTTGCACGTTTTTAAAATGTTAACAAACAATTCTTCTTCCATTCTTGAAATATTTTCATATATGGTTGTACTTTTGATACCTTCCCAAGTGGATTTGCTATTTAATTTTGCTATTATGTTTAAAATTTTAGACAACGAAACGGGATAGAAATGGGAGTTGTTAAGTACATTTTCCTGAAGACGGGTTTTAAGTGTGAGTTCGTTTGAAATATCACTAACAATAGAAACATGTTCAAAAATTGATACATTATAAGCAAATGGTTACTAGGAAATTCATCTGTTATTGTGGCATTTGAAGTTATTGAATGATTTGTATACGGATTTTCTCCATACGAAACGTCTGCAACTCTTGTGTAAACTGAAAAATTGTTTGATATAAGTTGTTCAAACCGATGGTATGGCACTCTGGTTCTACCCAAGGTAATTTCATACACATTCTCCATTTTGTAAGCATTCTGCAAGATTAATGCAACCAGTGAAACTAAAACAAGCATTGCCCTAAATATTGTGTGTTTGTACTTTGTAACCCCTATATTACTTGGTTGTCCAAGCACTAATATAAGAAGTTCAAAATGATTTCCCAGAAATTGACAGAAGTTTGGAACTGATAGTTTCCCATAAATGGACAATATTATAACAAGAATTTCAGTTGTAAATAAAATGGCATACCAAAGCGTGTAGTGGAATGAATTGGTAAAATGCGTAAAAGAAATTGTGCTAAAATTACTTTCTCCACAGGTAACAAATTTGGTTTGTTGAACATTATCTTCCACTGCAGCCGCCGACGTGTATGCTAGGGCAAAATCTGTAATGTAGAATTGTGGATGAAATCTTGTAGGTGTACCTTCTTGCTTCTTAGAAAACACATTGAGCGACAGATCATTATCACAAGTAATTACAGTTGTAGGTGTTGCAAATGTAGATGAAACGTTACCAAGCAGATACCTCCACTCAAAAATATACGCATGGGCAAGCTTATCTGTTAGTTGTTTGTAAGGAATATTCACTCTTGTTCCTTTGCTCATGTAACTTGTACATAGCTCTAAGGGCTTTACATAAATAATGTGAGGATTTTGATAGTCAATATAGATTTTGTTTTCAGCATCTGGACATTGGTTGCCTTCATCAATATTAGCTAAATCAACCTGGTTATACAGTGTGTGTCTGAACTCCGTATGTCCATGTTTAGCAGGAGCATAGCATAAAGCATGGAGTTTTGGAAAACTTATCAAATTCGAGATTTTGACATTGACTACTTCAGAAGCCGTTTTAAGTTCCACAAGGAACACCACACCATGTGTTGTAACCTGCAGTGCTTGATGCCACAATCCTGCGTTTGGAACACGTAGTCGGTCTTTTGGTTCAATTGTGTTGACATGGTAAACCATTATCGTTAATGCTGCTTTCGAAGTCGCTGGTGCATGTCGTTCAAATCCCCCATGGGCGGCATACGAAAACGTGTTAAGGTAAAATGACTCCGACTCGTACTCACCGTAAACACGATAACCGGGTTCATTCTTAATAGGGTGATATAGCAGAACCACTGCCGTTCGAGACCACGGTTTAATATTTGCTGACAATTTAAAGTAGTCCCACACAATGCAAAATGACAATATGGATGAATGGAAGTACGACTCATCGACGTGATTGTAGCTAGACAGTGGACACTTTAATTCTGTAACGTCACTGGAGTTTGTATAAAGAGTGAAATTCCTGTTGGGAATCGTGTAAACTTTTAAATTGTTGTTAGTATTCCACCTTATTTCGCCATGGATGTATCGTCTGCTTGTAATAGGATGCTTAGTTGATATAAAGTCAACGTTAAATGTGTTGTCGATAACAACAAACGAATTATCCTCTAACGCCGAAAAAAGTAATTTGTCTACTTCAAGCTGTAACTGTCTGGTGACTTCAGAGATTGTAGCTGTTTTGTTGATGTATCCAAAGGGTTGAAATTCTTTGTAGGCAACTATGTTAACTTGGTTAGTTTTGTTTGAATTTCCAAAAGTTGCATCCCGAAGGATTATGAACAACAGGATAATATAGTACATTTTTATTTCAAAACTGCTCGAAAAGGTATTAACTGAAATTAGAGTGAAATATCAGGAGAACTAAAGATAAATTAACTAGGTATATAGTGCAAGTGAATGTTCATACGTTGCTGTCTTCAACGGATGGGTTTTTACTGATTACAATTGCCCTTGTAGAAGTTTTTGTTCGCGTTAGTATTTTTGTTTTAATTTTTGTGTGCAGTATTTAATCAAAAACAGAAACAGTGATAGTTAGCTCTAGCTTCGTGTGTACAACTATACAACAATAAATATTGCACTAAGCGATATCGGAATGACCAGTTCTAGAAAGAGCATCGACAGCAGTTTTGATGTTTCAAATATTTAATATAAACTGCCTTACCAAAGGATATTTATTGGGATGTTTCACAAAGCACAAACAGAGCCTGAATGGATACTAGTATATAATCAATGTTTTGCTTTCTATATAGTTACGCTATATAGCTCTCTGTAGCGTCGGTTTTTATTGATTTATTTTTGACGTTTTATGGTTTGTTATTTTTTCGTGCGCGTGGCAGAGAAAGCCGGCCTTGTTTGTGCCTATATACAATAAAAGCATGTTATGCTTGGCATTATGGAATTATTTATAATTTTTTATTGTCAGCTTAAAAATAATCAGGCAATATGGTAAGTGTGCAGAATACTTGTTACTACCTGTCTTGACAAATTTCAACAATATGAGTGCTTGTATAAAATTCAATATTTTTGTTCGATTTTTCAGACTTTAATTATAATATAAATAAAAAATGCTAAATATATTATTTTACTTCAACAATATTTTACAACAGCATTATTGTGTGAGTGCATAAACAGTATAATCTAAGTTGTACATGCAAACAAATTGGCAAAGTATATACAAATGTTATTCCATTCTACTAAACTCTTTTCAACATTGCTTAACAACCGCCCGTTTGTATAACATCATTGCCATTCGGAATTAGACTCCGGCAATACCTGAAGTTTGGACGTATTGCACCAAACTGAAAACTTTTTAAATTGGAAAATTGTTCCCATATATTTGTTGTAGTTTTCCATGGCTCAAACTCAAATCTGATGCCACTTCTTTCACTGAAAAAATGTTCAAAGGTGTCAAAGTCCCAGCGTCGATCCATTTCTGCGTCTCCCGGCTGATACACCTGCCAAATTCCTAAGCGCGTGAGTGTGTTCTTCATAGACAAAAGAAAATCCATTGAACACTTGTTCCCAAGAATTAGCTTTAGACGTGTTGCTTTTGGCAGGCTAAGCGACAGTATATCACGCTCTTCAACAAAACTGCTCCTTTCCTCGTCCGTTTGAGCTCTTGGCAAGCCCAACATAATTTCCAAAGCTGTGCTTCCCCATTTTGTTTCAACAAGACGAAATATTCGTATCCAAGAGATGTAGAAACATTTGCTAAAATCCAAGTGAACCTTTTTAAGTTTCCAGGTTACTTTCTCCAATTGTTCAAATACAAGCTCGTTGCATATTTCCAACGACAGATGACGAACGTTTGGCACATTTTGAGAAAAAATCATGCTACTGGAATTTATTGTAGTGTTTGGCAAGTCAAGCATTGATATTTGCAAGTTTTTACTGACTATTTCTTCCAGCAATACGGAGTGCAAATTATCTGCTTTTAAAAATTTCAGATTTTTGAATGTAGGCATTGGGTATGTTTCTATTTGTTGTTGAAACAATGTCTGTTCGGAATCCAGGTCCCTCTCATTATAATTCTCCCACTTAAGTTTCAACGACAGCAAATTTGGCATCAGCTCCATGCATTTTTGAAGTTTGCTGTAGCAATTGGTAAGTGTCAATCCGGCGTTTTCTATTGTCATGTTGCAATGCCAAATATGTTTTCCAAACCTTCCAAGAAAAATTACCAATTGATTGTCATAGTCTGCAACGCTTACAGTGAGCGCAACTGCATTGTTTGATATAAATGGAATCAACCCGCCAGAATGAGTAGTTCCGAGGTGGGTCAAAAGTTGGGAGTTTCTAGCAAACATATTTTCATTATTTTGTATGGTTTCCTTAAATGTCCAACAACCCACTCCATATTTCTCAGTGCCACGATAGCATTTGTTCCATTTGCAGTCGGATTCCAAAGCAGGTACTATATGATGATCATGTGTCATTCTGTAGTGAACGTCAGAATCTCTATAGAACATATCCACTCCCTGACACCAAACTCGACACACTTGACGCAGCTTCAGTACAACTGAAAACGGTTTAATTGTAGGTTGTCTGCCATCCTTGGTGAAATAGTTAACAAGTTCTGGACTGTTTACATCCTCTGTGTAGATTGGACTGCGACTTGTTTCGTATTTCATTCCTAGTACCTTCCAAACTAGTGGAAATAAAAACACGGTTCGTCTTGAGAGTAACAAATTCCTGAAGAAGAGGCTGAAATGGAAAAACGTGACCACGTCGGCTGCGCTTGTTTCCGCTAATTTGTCTAGAATCAGTAACCAGAGCTGAAAAACCAAATCGTACAAACATTAATTTACAATTATTAACAAATTATGTGAACTGCTGCAGTTTAACAGCTAGTTTAATACTTTGGTATGAATCTAGATATTTTTATTTACCTCCGGAGGAAAAACATCAAGAAGTTTCAGGTCGTCAGAGGTAGGCAGTTCAGAGTTATGGACAGCTTTTAATCTTTCAGCATTTGATACCGCTTCACTAGAATTTGATGATGTTTGAACCTCTTCCATTTTTCCATGATTTTTTGTTTTATAACAACACAAAATCTTTTTAAGAGTAGAGATGACGCCAGTATTCTCTTTTACTTCTGGCATGACGGCTGACATTGCTCAACATGCAATTTTTTAAACATACACAAAATTTTTAGTAACACTATCTAAAAAATAAAAGTGAACAAATAATTATTCTAGCCTGGGCTACAGCATAAACGCTAAATACTTTGATGCTTATAGATTTTGGAAATTAGCCTTGTTTCACTTAAAGTTGTAAAATAAAAACGTCAAGTGCGCATGGCGGTTGAAACTAATCTGAACCTAATATATTACTGAAAATTTTGTGGTGGAGATGCGTTGTTAGTCAAATACGCATGGACAACCACGCTGTGGTATCGACTGAACAAACTTATGATGTGTACATTTGATAAGGTAGTACGTAAACCAGAGAAACCAGGTACTTTAAAATGTACAACGAAGTATCTGAGTAATTGGATTTGCATGAGCGCTTTTCTCAGAATCTCTTAGGGACAGAGCATGCTGTGCATTTTGTTTTCTGTTCACATCAAAACCCTAATCCGACCGGCTTGGTGTTTAAAAATAAACTGTAAAAAATAAGCCGCTTACTACTAAACCCCAAAAAGTCACATTCCTTGTACTGTACAAGCGTGGATTTAAGCCTCGTTGTTTGCTCGATTCTGCGTTGTGTGAAAACGCATATAAGGCAACGGTTTAGCATACAAGTAAAAGATTTTTTCAATTTAGTCTGGCTTCTTCTCCTTGTCACCATCACTATCTTTTGTTGCACCGGAATCTTGTTTTATGCTTGGTATTAGGTTTGTCTAGTACATTAATACACCCTTTTTGAAATGAATAGAATACTGTTTTAATAAGCTCACATATCTATATTTTTCTATAGATACTCAAAGATTGTACTCGGTTTTAAAAAGTAAGCATAAAAAATCCCTGTTATTTTATCACGTTAGAATCTTCCGACCGGTAAGGCAAACTAGATTTTTTCCGAGTCGAGAACAATAGAAGTAAAGAGAAGTTTACAAAAATGCATTCCTTCTGTTGTAGGAGAAAAGGATTAGAGTGTAATGAATAGTTTCATACATGCGCATGTTCTGGTGTACCTCATTCCAGCATGCAATGAAAAGTGCAAATTTTCAGGTACACCATTTTTCTCGAGTCGAAAAAAATCTAGGTAGTTTGATTTCACCGGTCATTTTAACATGATAAAATAAAAGGGACTTTACAGAAAATAATGTGCAATTGACAATCGTTTGGGTTTTTTCCGTCGGATTATCCTTGAACACCTATTAACTTTTAAGTTTGAGTATTTGTGAACAACACTGCCCACTAGAATGCCACTCAAAGTGTTGTGTTACTGAATATGGTAGCCCACTTACATCATATCAATGAGTTATTGCTTTTGAACAATGCTTTTGTTATAATTTAATATAAGTATGTATAATCCTTTATGTATAAAACTTGGTTTAACAGGAAGACAAAGTTCGTTGCAGAGCAGAATTATACCCACACGTATTGCATGAAAATATACCTCATTTGATGTGTGAAGATTGTAGACTTATATGCATGAAACTGTTGGTACGTCCAGAATGGTTTTCAGTCGGAGAATGGCCATCGTGAGGAGCACATATCTTTTCCTTGTGGATTAAGCAAGGTTCTATGAATAAATTTAGTTTTGTTGAACTAAGGTAGAGTTCACGGAGCATTGAAAGCAAACAGTATCAAAGTTTATACAAACGTCCTACCAGTTTGATATTACCTCTATCAAGGGTTTTATGTTTACGTTTTAAAATAGGCATCAATAAAATAAAGTGTAGTTTTTACGATTTTTTTTTGCGTACTAGCCATATTGGATAAGTGGTTTACTTTGATTATTAAACTGTGAACTGGAACTCGTTTATGAACTTCAAATTGCATTAGCTAATTATCAATTACAGTATCAAATTCGCTAAACTACCTAAACCACCAGTACTGAAGCCACTGGAAACGATGAAGCGATTCCCGTTACTCAACCATAAAGAGAGATACTGGATAATTTATGGTAATTCACAACCAGCCACGATTAAATTTTTGTTACCGTACATATATCATTGAATTTTGTAAAACTGTGTAGCCAATTCAATCAACAATTATAGAAAACTGTTATTAAATTATTTCAGAAAACTTTACACATCACTGGAACGAATCGTTCTCTTGTTGTGCTCATTAGCACACTTGTAGGTTCCGATCATTGACTCCATTATCGTTTCCTGATCGCTGCAATGTAGGTGGAGACTTGTGAAATATTTTTAGTAGATCGTTGTTAACGAAGTCATAAACGTGTTTTTAAAAACAGTAACTGAACAACGTAGTTTTGTCGGTAACTAATGCGCTTATTAGTCAAATTTTGAGGATAAAAAAGCTTGGCTGTTTTTTGTGCTACCGGTTCTTAAAATGTCTAAAACCTTAGCATTTTTTTCAATTTCACGCTATCCTCAGTTAAAAAAATTCAAATTTGGAGTACAATCGGAACTAGAATTACTTAGCTGTTTTGGTTTTTTTCAATAATCAGTATCTTGTTTGTCAGCATTTTTTAAGCTTCAGTAGAACAAGAAGCAGGCTAATATCAAATAATTTACTTTTTAAAAATAACGAGACTTAAAATTTTTTAAAACATAGATAAAATATTAGATACATAATTTGTTTAATCGTACTATTGCCAAGAGTATAGAAGGATTTAAGTTTTCTAAAGTTATAAAATGACAAAGAGACACATTACACAATAAATATATTCCAGCAGAATTTGGGGCGTAAAATTTGAGAAGTAAACCACTTCTTAGTAGGTAGCAATTCATCAGTTTTGAATTACATTTACCTATGCTGTAAAAAGACGGGTTTTGAAATTTCCTAATTAACTGCGCAATGTAAGCTCAGTATAGTCCACAAAAAACATTATTGCAAGCAAACCTTAGAGTAATCTGCACTGCTGTTTACTGTGGCGAAGATACAATGTTAGAAAAATTCTTCTTGATTCGAAATGAGTATGTTGACAAGTCTATCTTCATCATATAGGTCTATTTTGATTGGAATAAATTATGGTTAATCTTTAGGAACATAAATAGTTAACAATCAGTATCTCCTTTGTCAGCATTTTAAATTTTTTTAGAACAATCAGTAGACTAGAATTAAAAGCCTTGTTTTTAGAAATTAGGCGACTTAGATTTTAAAAATATGCTTTGATCAAATATTTGAAACAAAATTGCCAAATCGTACCACCCTCATAATCACAGAAACATTTAAGGTTTCCAAAACTCATTACAATGAATAACCCTTTTGCATGGCAATTAAATACTAATTTTTTGTAGTTAAAGTGGCGTTAAAATTATGTTGTTGCGAAAGCCCATATGGCAATTCAAATGTGGAAGCCAAGCAGTCGAAGTGGGAATTTTTATAGAACAAGTATCAACTGGAATGGGAATTTCAAAAATATGTTTCAGCCCTTTACGTGGTAATTGTTTGTAGTACAACGGAAACTAACGTTATAATACGTTTTTCCACGGGAACGTAATGGCAAGAACAGCTGATTAGTACGTATTTCCACTCCGCCGGTACATCTCAGGCAACACAATATTACGTTTTACCATTTTCAAAACGTTTTCGAATCTACGTAATAGTACGTTTTACCGCAACAACTCTCTGAAAGCAGAAACGCAATATTATGTTTTCCCGTGTTTGAGGATGTTCCTGCAAAACGCATTAATGCGTTTTTCGAAATCAAAGTGATAAAGCTCTAAGAGAGAGTAGTTAAGTATCCCTAAAGAAGACTTAATCAGGGCCTTAAAGCACAAATTTTTACAAACCGACTGTAAAATTGTAATCCTGGCCAAAAACTGACCTAAACTCATGTGTCGCACATCATACAGGCTGTAAAACTGCTGTATCTGGCAGTTAAGGTCCTGAATCAGGGCCTTAGAGCACGACATTAAACAAACTGGTTGTAAATCTATAATTCTGGTTAAAAACTGACATGAAATCATGTGTCGCATGCTATAGGTTCTATTATGAAAGGTTGTGAAATCGCTGTAACCTCTGACCCAGAGTTGACCTATTGACCTGAAATTCAATAGGGCTGGGCCCGATGTGCTGTAGTACCTGTGTACCAAGTTTGGCTTTAATCGGTGCAGCCGTTGCTGAGTAAAATGCATACGGCCGTACGGCCGTCCAGACGGCCGGAACACAATATTATCAAGTATCTTTAGGGATACTTAATAAGAGAGCGATTACATAATACAAATGTTCTGACAGAATTTCGGGTGTGAGAATTTAGGAAGCAGATCACTTATCAGTAGATAGCAATTCATCAGCTTTGAATTACATTCCTTTATATAGTAAAAACTCGGGTTTACAAAACTCATAACCAGTCAATGGGAAACCATACAAATGCTCGCTGCTAAATATAAACAAAGTTCTTGATTACTAGTCAATTTAAACTGAATTGGGATCCATTTTAGCTGGTTAAGAGCTCATTATGCTGGTTTAGAGCTCATTATGCTGGTTTAGAGCTCATTATGCTGGTTTAGAGCTCATTATGCTGGTTTAGAGCTCATTATGCTGGTTTAGAGCTCATTATGCTGGTTTAGAGCTCATTATGCTGGTTTAGAGCTCATTATGCTGGTTTAGAGCTCATTATGCTGGTTTAGAGCTCATTATGCTGGTTTAGAGCTCATTATGCTGGTTTAGAGCTCATTATGCTGGTTTAGAGCTCATTATGCTGGTTTAGAGCTCATTATGCTGGTTTAGAGCTCATTATGCTGGTTTAGAGCCCAAAAATAAAGTATACGGACAGACGGACACACTACATCCGAATAAGCTCCTCTGCTGAAGCAGCGAGCCATAAACTGGACAAGGTAACCTCAATAAAATTCACAGAAAAAATTATAACAAGCACACTTTTGAGGAAAAATTTACGCTGATTATTTTTGCAAAGGCACAATGTTAAATATAGTCTACTTGATTATTCGCGATGAAGTTTCCAAAATCATTATCCGGACAGATAGGTTCCGGACCAAGTATTGCCATTTACGGTAGATCTATTTTTGACATGAATAACTTATGGTCAATTTTTAGGAATCTAGTTTGAAACAAAAAGTAAATGAAAAAAGTATACTTTAAATCTTAGTGTGAGTAAGAAAAGACATTTTAGGAGTAAATATGAAAAAATATTTTTGATTAACTCGTCTTTTCAAACATTTATTCGAACTTAATTTTGTAAAGTGGAACAACTTTGCACTTTTTAGCAAAACAGTTTCAGATAGACATTTGTCGAACTCTACAACGGATGTGGTATCTTAATCAACTCGACACTTTAAAATTCTTTGAATCTTTTGACTTAATGAATTCACTTTTTGAATAAAATTAGAGCAAATTTGATAACCTAATTGGATTCATTGCTGTATTGTTAGTTGATTAAATATATCACCATACGGTTTTTGCTCTGCACTGATAATGCGAGTTTTTGAACATATTACTCAAATAAAATTTGTGAAAAGTATTAATTGAATAATAATTCGATTAGTACTAATATTAAATCCTAACTTGAAGTTTGGCCGTAAGTGGTAATAAAATGTTAAGAATAAGAGGTTTGGTATAAAGTAGTTCGGAACAGTGCTATTTAGGATATCAAAAGTTTAAAAATATGTATTCGGATCAAGGCTTTTTGGTAGCCAGCTGCCTATGATGCGTAGGTTTAAATATAGTTCGTTGGAAAGTGCCAGATTTTGGTTATATACAAAAACTAGTCAAAGTAAGTTCAGACTTACCAAAAACACTAGAAATGTAACTAGTGCGAATTTCAGCAATCATGTTTTTCCTTATTTGTTGGCACCATTGAAAATAATGCTTGCGGCTTAAATTGATTCTTGCAAGGAGACTTCGTCTTTATCTTTTAACTGTAGGTTTAGAAAAGCCTGCCATTTTAAAATGAGCAAAATATTGATAAATTTTCATGTTGAAATTTCAAACATGGATATGGTAATTTCAAAGTTATTTTTTGTTTTGCTTGTGAAAACTACTTGCTAGATTTGAAAGTGAGATAATATTTTAAGTACTTATATTATGTTTTGTTAAGAAAAAAAACATTTAATGTACAAATGTTTGTGTTTATATTATATGTTGTAGAGTTAACTAAATGTGAGAGCCGCTATGTTTGCATAAATGTAATTATTAAATAAATACACATATTTTTCTATTTTTCTAACAAAAAAATGTTTTGCATGCACAGAACTCATTTATTTATTATTTATGAATAATTGATAACAAGTTTTCGGTCAAGAATAAGGCAATTATACTTTATTACAAATTACTAGTACCGGAGTATGCCTAAATTGTATTTTAATTGATACTGCCCTAATTGTGTATGAGCTTGCGGTAATTGTATTGTAATTTAACTATTAACTTTAAAATTACATAATTATTTCCAACAATATCCCTATTTTCATAATACATTTGTTAATGCATTCAATTTGCAATTATTTGAATTATTCATTTGATTTGCTTATAAGTCGAAATATAACATGAATGTTTTTGTCCTCGACATCCTTGCAATTACTTCGGGTTTTATACCCGTAGATTTACTTCTGTCATTTTTCCTACTACAAAACTATACTAGAGAATTTCCAGAGAGCTTGCAAAAATGCATGATGAATCGCATTTTATATTTATTTATCAGTATTTGTGCGCAACTTCCCAAAACATGGAAAGACATTTTGCAAATTCGTATATTGCTGCCGTCAACTCTGTAGTTATTATCTCATAAAACAGCTATGTTGTCCAAAAGTGGCAAAGGATCGCTTGCATCCTTTTCTAGTACTCAAGGAAAAACACAAACCCGGATGCTGTTTTACAAAAATCGCAGACGGATGCTCTGCACCAAGCAATAACAACCTTACAATATTTGTGGCTGTCACTTTTATCTTACGAAAGTCATCTTAATGAGTGGGGTGTCATCAATTACCAATGGAAGATTTCAGGGCCAATAGTAATTTCAGGATGAAACATATGATTCTTTGATAATAAATTGAATGACGGGCATTGGTATCGTTTCGGTTTTTCAGAAGCGTATATAAAACAGTAAACATTTCTGATAGAATAGCTTTGCTTATCTTTGCAGCAAATTGAAATGAATCATTGAGAAGCATTGACAAGTGAATCTCTAATTCACTGGTGTATGTCCTTCCAAATTTGTTTCAATTTCAATTTATGTGTTCATTTTTCTCTTATATAATAGACTAACACAAACAATTTGCATTCATGTTTTTGAATCAAACTGTCATCCGCATTGTATGATGCACAATGCTTAGTATTGCCCTTTCAAAATAGCCATTACTCTTGGAGTTATTGGCTTAGATTTTTTCTCGTCTTCAGCTAACTAAAATAATTATGAAATTTTTTTTGTCTTATTGTAAAAATGCATGATAAAGAGCATTTCCTTATTATTGGTGCTCAAGGTTCCTTAACCCATAAAAAATTCCATAAATGCTGAGCATATGTTTTTGGTTAGAATTCGAGTTTAAGATAACAAACTGATTCGTAGCAGATTGGCCAGGTCATTTATTAGTTGCCACTTATATGGTTTGTGCAAGGAATAATGTAGGGTATGTATTCTGACGTAAAAGTATTTCTGAAAAAGGTTTTGTTGATTCAAAGATAGCTAGTTTATTGTCAGTGAGTCATTTATTTCGTCTAAAAGCTGCTCCAACATTTTTGTAAAAAGGGAAGCATTAACCATATGAGGTAGTGGAAAAGGAAACAATAACCCCTTCTAAGATGCATGGAAAAGTACAAAAACTCATGCCTTTGTTCTATGCAGATAGTATGTATATCTAAATGATACGATTCAGTAATGTTATTATTTCAGGCTATGTACCACTTTGAAAATTTCTTATTGAAAAACTGCTTCAGTCCAGAAAAAACACGCCTAAAGTGAGTCATTTAATTTAAGTTACTGCTTCCACTGCTATACCAAAAACAATACACATCTGCGTGTTGCAAGAAAAAGTACCTAAAGTCAAATGGTTTTGCTCTGCATTGCCTTGTATCCATGAAATGAGCTTGTGTATTTTCGTGTCTAACTAGAATTAGATTCAGTCGGGGAAGAACCATGGTGGGAAGAGCATCTTTCTTTGAGTTGCTTTAGAGGTGAATGGTTAGACGAAAGCTTGTTCTGTTGACATAATGTAAATGTCACGGAAGTTTTTAAATAAATAAATTGCCAATAGATTTTCCAATCGAAACCGTAGGTACTATAGTGGTGTATAATATTAGCAGCTTTATTTAAACTAAAAACTCAGTATGGAAAATGTGTCGTCAGTTTTTGATATTTACTTACAAACAATATAGTGTACGTATTTACATTTGTATAATTTGTCAAGAACCGTATTTTTTGTGGAATTTGTTGGTTTTATACTTTTAATGTAAATTGAAGTTGAGTCCTTTGGTTTTGTTTTGAAATGTGTCCATTCTGGATTCGCATCTGGCGTACTCAGCCAATTCGAAACACAGGAAGGGAAGGGATTCTACTTGAAGGAGAATTGGAAACGCTTATGTGGTAAGGGGCCTACGTTTCTGTATCTCCTTAGATTTCAAAGTAATTTAAATATTTAACATTCAATCTGTTTATAAAAATTTTCAGGTACCTCTGGAAATCAACCGACTTGTCCATGAAACCTGGAAAAGCATCTACCGCCCTCAATGGTGAAGCAATCAGACCAAAACATCGGGATTTAGATTCTTAAGTTAAGTTTAAATCTATTGGCTATAAACGCATTGTTCTGCTGGAGTTGTTCCTTGAACAATTTAAGTATAAGGAAGACCAAATTTTGGACATGGTTAGGGAAGACAATTTACTTAAGTAAGCAGCAACATGTTTACCGGTCCTAGCAAACCAGTTACAATTAGAGAAAGCCTGTTAAAACCTTTAGAGTTTCAATCATTTGAACTAATATAAATAGAAGAAGTTAATCGTCGCCTAAAACTTGCAGCATTTAATAGTACGAAGGGGTTTCCTGCAGGACAATGTTGTCAGTTACGAACGCAACTGTAAGCAGTACAGGCAATAGTAGAGGAATAGATAACCTTGTCAAGTTGTGATTTTTATTTTCACTGCAGCTTTACTTATTGTCAGTAGTGTGTTGATTAGAAAAGGAGCATTTTTAGCAAACCTTTAATATAACCTTATGTGATTTACACCCAGGATTAATCAATTTTGCGAATTCTTAAAATTTCTCACATCATAAAGTAGGAAACATGTCGCGAATACAGGTTTAAAACAGGTGCCGAATGTTGGCAATTCCTACTTACGATCACTATCTTTTCTTTTATTGGCAGTTTATTGTACTAGTAAATACTGGAGATAGCTATAGCTTTGTTTATGAGAAAATTGCAATATTTATTTATCAGGTTGTATCGCGTAAAATTATTCTTGATTTGAAGAATTGAACTTGAAAACCTTCCAGGCCGAATGGTTTAGTTGTTTGGAATACAAGAATATTTTAAGAAAACGTTATTTAAACTGGAGATAAAACTTAAATATTGTCTAGTTTAGTGTCAAGTGCCAAATGATTAAGCAACTCTGTAATTTTCCCAAATGAATCTACCACGTACAGTTAGACAAAAATAATAATTTGGATTTATTTTGAACTTCTTATAATTCATTCTTTTTCTAAAGGCATAGATTTTCTAAGATCCCATTATCAGTTTGTTAAATTACAATATTTAACTTCCTAAATGGAGAAGTATTAAGGAAATTTGTTAGGGTGTCATTTACCGTAAAAGCGACATGTTAGGCTGAAGACTATTAGTTTATTAACTGTGAAGAAAGCTAGTTGGAAACCGTTGTAAGAAATCTAAAGAAATTGTAGCTACATTTCACATTTTAATTACATTTCTTGTAAATGTAAATTCAGCTTTATGAGCGTTAATTAAACATAAAATATAAAAGATGAAGTTAGGTATATCTATGATTTAACGCTCCTACAAATATCAATTTGCAATAGACGTCCACAGAATTGCTGCGAGAAATCTGTTTTAGTTATAAGCTGGTTTTTATTGGAATTATGTCAGTAGTTCATAACCAAGGTTAGAAAATATTGGGCTACACAGCAACGTAAGCCACTGAGCAATATATAAATGATATTCAGAATGGTATAGAAGCATGGTCAATCAACCGATTAATTTTTTGTAGCGACATAGTAATAGTAAAGATAGAATCGGTTTAGGATGGTAATAATTACATAGTATATTGTGCATACGTCAGAATATCATAAGCCAACAAGTTGTTTCGTGCAGTTTGAAAAAGAATAATAGCGTACAAAGTTGAATTTTGTAGTTTACGGTTTTCCCGTTGCTTCAGATTATGGCCGAATAGAGTTTACTTGGTATAATTTGGGATAAATTTAGAAAATGCAACTTATTTTGAGAGAAGCATGGGCATTACCTTGCATAAAGTATATTTTTAACAAGTTTATTAGATTTATTGGAAGAAACCAACAAATATATCGACAGTTAGGGTTTAACCTCCTTAATCCGTATCATTCAGGGATATTGCGCCTGGACACCGGCGACTGTCTTCGATCTGTTGCTGGAAGGTGCACCGGAACTGGAGTTAAAAATTTGTAAATCAACTCATCTTGAATCAGTTAAGCTAAATATTAAGATGGAAACCATGAACATTGAACATTAAATCGACTCGGTAGCAGAACAAAGTACGTTTAGAGTTACCGTAAATATACACAAACTTTAAATCTAATTTTACATTTGCTAAATTTCATATGCTTTTAGCATACCAGCGAGAAATATAAAGTATTACGTCGCAAATTATTATTGTCGTTTGCTAAATTGTTTCATACAACGCATTACGTATATTTGAAACAATAATAACGGAAAAAACCTACTTAGAATTTACGCCAACAATTACAACTTTGTTCTAAACAACCTAAGTTCTTTTTTAGTTTACCCAAAATATCAAACATTAATTGATAGTGTTTTAGGTTTTGGCAGACATTCCGTCGTAGTCTCCTCTGTTGTCCTTTAACGAGCTCTCGGAAATATTAAAGTTATACTAGTATACGTTGCCACAAAATTGAAATCATACACCTTTTTGATGAACGTAATAAGCGTTAGACAAAACTACGCCAATTTGTTTCCCGTAAGATTAGGATATTTTGGCTTCGTAGCTCAATTTCCAAAGCTTAAGAACTTCAAATGTATTGAGTCAAGCTGTTGATTTAATTAATACTGGCTTTGTGTGCTTTGGTCTTTTTATGTAAGAATTTTTAAAAATTATGCGACCAAAAGCTTACGCCAGAAGTTTCAAGTTATTGGACTGTTTTGTTTTCTTTGTTGGTGTTTATTTGCGAATATTATCACTTCCAATAAGCACCATTTGTAATATAAACAAAATGTTAAATAAGTTGATGATAACGTTTATGTTTTAAAAGTAAATTCATTTTTGTGGTCGATCAAAATAAGAATATTTTGTGACATGCTTTGTAGTCTGCTATGCAGTTAAATTTACTTTAATCGGTTACCCCATCAAGATTTAGTCACAACAAACTCATAAACTATAATACAGATTTTGTAATGGGTTATTTTAATTTGCTGCCACCAAATGTAAACTAAGGAGCTCAATTCAAATTGAGTGTTAAAACTGCTGGTGTCCGAGTGGTTTAATGTTTGCCGGCCGAGAAATTTGCATGCTTGTAATGATTGAGTAACTGCTGGAATTTTTTCTCAGAAATGGTTTTAGAAGGTTTTGAAGCCTACCGAGAGCAAATACGTTGCGTTTGTAAAAAACCTATGATGGATAAATCAGAGTTTTTAATTTTGAAGGAATGAAAAGCTTTTAAATGGAAATAGGGGTATTTAATGTATGAAAACATGTATTTTTTGTATGAGAACATAACTTTACCTTTCGACCAGCTATGCATATCGTATATATTTTGTTAACGTTCGTTTTGAAAGAAATGCAAACATTTCAAGTAACAAGTGGCAGGAAAACATTAGAAATAAAAACCCTGAATGAATTTGAACCGATGTTCCTGAAAAGAAACTGAAGCAATATACGCATTCATGTCTATTTGAAATAAAATAAAGATTTAGTTAGGACCACTAGGTTAATATAAAATAACTTAAGTTTTATTGTACGGCCTTGATATCCACAAAGTAACCTGGAAATAAAATCTCAACAGTTTCCCACAAATTTTTCCACGGAATGATTTGCTATCAATAGTTTTCTCAACAGCTTGCACTATTGCTACACACAATCACTGCAAAGACCAACCAAGACAAATAAATGTAAAAACTGTACAATGCAACCAAGGAAGTGAATCAAGGTGATTTCAAACCTAATAAATTTAAAACCTTTTGTTTGACCATTGCCACCAAAACAATAAAATTGCTGCTGAAATATACGTACACAAACTCAGACATTTGTATGGTATCCTGGCGAAAAATCACATTCTCAGTGTTGCTCAGCAAGCCAAGCCAAGAAAGCTAACTACAACAAAGGAAGCATTTTGCAGCTCAGCGTACCACATTATTCCATCCCACCACAGCATAGAGCAACACCAAAACAAACCATTTGCCTGTTCTCAGCTGACTATACCATCAACAAACCCAAATCCTCCTTTTCACATTCTATTCTCAGGCAGGCACGTTCTCATAATTTGCCATAAATTTCTGAAAACAATTTTTTTACAAGATGTCCAAACAAAAACGAGGTCCTGGTTTTATCTGCATATTTTGTAACCGTTATTTTAACGGCACCTGTGACCAAACAATTCACATTCGTCGGCACATCCAAGAAAAACCTTACAACTGTCCACATTGCGATTTTACTGCGGTTTGTCCCAACGATATTAACTGTCACGTTAGAAACCGCCACCCATCAACAGATAAATTTCAGTGCAGCCTTTGTCCCAAATCATTTAAAAACGAACGCAGTTTAAAGTACCATTTTAGAAGAGTTCACTCAGAAATGAAACCCAGTAACCACAAAATAAACAAGTGCAAATTTTGTGGAAAAGAATTTAAATTATCAAGTACCCTAATTACTCATCGGCGGTTGCATACCGGAGAGAAACCGTATGAGTGCCAAGTTTGTGGGAAGGCGTTTGCGCAAAAGGGCAATTATAATCAGCACATGAGAGGTCATCGCGGAGAGAAACGATTTTGGTGTGAGAGGTGCGGGAGGGGGTTCTTTACGAAGCAGCATTGGAAAGATCACGAGAGGAAGACGGAGGGAAAATGTCAACCGACTCATAAGGTGAAGGGGAAGAAGGTTACAATCGTAAAGGTCACATCTAAAAAGAAAGTGAGTGTAGAGGAGATCCAAAAGAAGCTTGAGGAGGAGAAGAAGCCGACAGCTGAACAGGGAATAAAGGCTGAACCGGAGGAAGTGGAGGTGAAAGTGGAACCGGACTTTATTTTGGGCCTATAGCGAACCAATATTCGAAGGTAAATTATAGAAAGAGTTTTTATTATAATTTATTTAGATATTGATATTCTTGTGGAAATTGAGGGGATTTTATTTTTTTAATTTTGTAGTGTGTTGCTGTCGTGCATTTTGGGGTCGGAAGTGGTGGTGTTTTGTAAGTGATTAGATCAAATGCAAGGTCTTTGGACTAGGAACCTGGAGGAGGATTTTTGGAGGAGCCCGTTTTAATGAAGTTTGCGTTTTTTTCTAAAGTGTTTAAAATGTATTGTTGCTAGTGTGTTCAATTGCGAGCGAGTTCTGTGATTTTATTTTTGATAAGTAATTTAGTAATTAATATACAGATGTATTTTCGATCTAGCATGAAGTTTCTGGTTTTGGTGATATTCAGTTTTTATTTTGTGGGTATTTATCTGTGAATAAATATGTTAGAGTCTATGGACAAGTAAGTTAGAATTTCTTAATTCGTAATGACAAATATTTGAATGAGATAGCTCAGACTCCAATGAAAAGCGAAACATACGTTTGTCAAAAAAAATCCTCTGGTTGGTGGTCAGGGTTCATGGTAAATTATAGGCTATAGCAGAAAACACTTCCGCAGTTGTAACAATACATACATAATTGTAAATTGTAAATCACTTTTCCTGTTTCTAATTCAATAATGCAACTGAACACATCAATCAGTCAAACATTCTGAATTCCCAACCAAAATAAATTTAAATACCAAACCGCACAACTTTCTTCCAATTCCAATATTCTTAAAAATTTCTAAACAATATTTAATTGTTAATTTGAGGTCATTGGTGAACTGTTAAATCGAAGGTGTCTGCTGCTATATTAATACCATTCTGAGGGAATGATTCTGTACTTTTACTTCCTATAGAATATTTCATAGCAACTAAAATATTTCTTTATAATTCAAGCATTTTGCTATAAACTATAATATATTTTAGCCCCATATGAATGCTTATTGTCGATAGTGTCACAAGAACCAGACAACTATTAGAAATAAAAAAATTGGTGAGCACAAAAATGTACCTAAGTACTGTTTCAATAAAACATGAGCAGGCAGAAATTTTAAAGATTCTGTCCCTTCAAAAATTGCTAATGCAATATATAAGTAGGAATAGCCATAAATTTTGCAGAATTTATACTACAGAGATTTCCATTTTATTTTCGATATATCTGCTAGTATGTCATGATATTTTATTAATGCACAGTTCAGCGTACACAGGCATGGAACATGTATGATAATGGTGCATCTGAATTAAAAAACAAATTGGTTGTCACAAAAGCTGGAAAAATTATTCTTATTGTTCTTCCTACCAATTATTTTTTATTATGTAATCTATGCAACCTATGAGTGTTTGCATTACGTGATCTGTTCAAGCAACAAGGGCTTTGGCAAATTGACATTTTCATAACCCTATAAGTGTCAAGTTTGCCTTATTCAGGTTGATGCATGGTAGCATCAGTTTCCTAAATATTTGAGTAAAACCAGATCAAGTGCGGTGTATGATTTGGCATAACACAGAAAAGTATGTAGTTTCCTTAACACAAGTTCTCTATTCTTATTACCTGTAACATTTAATGTACCAGTTTTATATTGTTCCTCTCCATGCAAATTTCTTTCCTTCTTTTTATATCAGTTTCTTTGGGTACTGGGTAAAGTACCCACCCCCATCTGAGTTCATCCATCCGTTTCATGCATTATACTAAATTCAAGAATGCCTAACTTTCAAGCATATCAATTGCTCAGATTTTGTGGGGTTGCATGTGTACTAGTAACTTAATACACCCTTAATAAGGACGTTCCATCTCTTTCTTCTTTCTTTCTATCTTGTCAATGTATAGGTTTGAGCCTGTTTTCTATACGAAAAGGACCTACTCTTTCCTGCTCATGCTTTCTATGCGCTTGCTCCGAACACAACAACACTTGTTTCATTCAACAGGTAAAAGAGGTACTTAAGGGAGACCTATAAATGCAATATTTGTGATGCTGAGCATTGCTAGTATAAGGAAAATCAAAGCGTCTGTTTTTGTTTTGGTACTAGTATAAATGATTATACTACGGCTTTGTGTGTTCTGGCTTTTCAGTACGCCATTTTCTAGTTCTGAGGTTGGAAATGAATGGCAATACAAGCAAACTATTTAAACGCAATTTAATTAGAAGTGAATAAAGTGAAATTTTCACGCAAACTGTTATCTGGAATTTAGCGTGTCATCTTTAAGTTTATTTTGTTTTTTACAAACGAGGTAAATGTTCTTAGAAAATTATTATGTAGAGTGAATTTAAAATGCGTATTATTATGGGCTTGTGAATGTGCCAAGACATATAAAATAAAAGTTGTGCCACTTTCATTTTAATTTTCAGATTGTGCTGATTCTGACACTAGTATTTGCAATTATTCACCAAGCACACAATAAATGGAAAAAATGAAGCAGCCTGACGTACTCAGCTATTTCAAATTGCAATTCCGTAGCTGTCCATTCGAAACCGGAGGAATCCTTAAATATTCTACGCTTTACCACAATGCCAGGTAAAGCGCTTTAAAGGAATACACTGAATATAGGGCATCAGAGAATTCAGAAATCTTCTGTTCTTTGTAAAAAAGCAAAATTAAAGTTACCCTCATTTTTTCAATTTGACAGTCAAAGCTGGACTGATGAGCTTCATTGGATGACTAATTTTCTAAAGCAAAGCAAGTTTCGTAATTAAAAATTTAGGAAGAAATTGATTTGCTAAAATCGGTGTGGAGAAAATCGTCTATACAAAATGTAATTTATTAAACAGTGATAAGTGATAGCATGTAATATTATAATTTTCTCTGTAAGATATTACGTGTTTTTTTCCAAAAATGCTTATTAATAGGAATAGACGTCTGGAAAATTCTGGCTTAATTCTCATAAGGATTGACTATTCTAATTTATTTACGTATGCAACTATGCCATACATCTAGTCATTTTAAATCAAATGCTGTCAATGTAAGATTGCACTTATTTACAAACTAATCAATTTTCGGGTAACAAGCTGAAGATGTGATTTGACTACACTAACAAGGATACCGTCCCAGGTGTAACTCTTGGAAATTAGCAAAATACATAATTTTTTACGTATTTTAGTGCGTAGATTACGAATATGAAACTCATTTTTGTGAATGGGCCTTTATGGGAAACCTACGGTCAAGAGACTGTATTTACGGTGTTAATGTTCCACGGGTTCAAAGACTTGCGAAAATGCATCTAACTTAAAACAAATTTTTATATTAGTCATGGATGCAAAACACAAATATAATAAAATGTTAAAACATCCTCTTAAGTAAAATTACAATGTATTCGTATTCGTATGTACCAAATATTTTACCTATAACAAGTATCCGTAGCAGCTTTACAATTACTTTCTAAACCAATGGAGTAAAATCTGAAAATTGTTAATCACTTCATTGCTACCAGATTTAGCTTTGATATATGCGGAAATTAGCATAACCCTTAACTTTTAGCTTTGAATGTAATATATGAAATCAGTAGCAGAAGAAACAGCGTTGCTAATGAAAATTTGAAAACCATGACAGACAGGAGACAAAAGGTAGTTGTAGAAGGGTTCTAGATATACATGTTATAGGTATTAAGCTTGGAAATTTGGCACAAAACCACTTGGTAGCTTTACTTTAGATGGATTATCGTTTTATAGTATTTGTGTCTTATGTCTAAAAAAATAAAATGGTAATCTATTTTAAATGATGAAGCCTTGTGGAAGTCCTTTGCCTCTCGTAATTAACACTCTAAATACAGTATCTGAATCGTATCTTTCCCAAAAAAGCCCATTCACAAAAATGAATTTCATATTCGTAATCTACGCACTAAAATACGTAGAAAATTATACATTTTGCTAATTTCCAAGAGTTACACCTGGGACGGTTTCCTTGTAAGTATTAGCTTGCTGCTTCTGCAGGAGAGCTATTTAGGATGTCGTGTCCGTCTGTCGGTCCGTAGACTTTATATTTGGGCAAATTAGGCTCTAAATAGATTAGAAGAAATTAGGCATTAAATTTGTGTGTAGTAAATACCTTATGCAGTGTGGGGATACAATTACACTACAAAGTTCAATTTCTGCGTTTGATAACTGCAGCAGTTCTATACTACAAGTTCTATTATTTCAGAAGCGTGGCACAATTTTGTTATACAAAGTCAAATGTATTCATATTTGAAATGCTACTAATGTAAAGTGGGTTTCAAAATTTAAACAAAAAAAATAGATTTATTTACTCAATTATATTTTACGTTTTGTAGAAAGAACTGAAATGGTAAAATTGGTATAATAACATATAAGAAAACTGATTGAAACAAAAATATACTATAGAAGGTTTTGTATTGGTGGAATGATTTGTGTGAGCACTAGGTTGCCAAAAATTACTGTAAGCAAGCGAACAAACAAACACTAAAATTATATTACCGATTTTTTTTTCCAAATTTGTATTTGAAATTGCGAATCGTAATGTACTGAAAACATTTTTGCTGAAAATCTAGAAAATTTGGTTCTATCACAATAGCATTTTTGTCGGGAGAAAATGGGCATCTAAAAATAATCTGTAATATAACGTGTTTCAGTATTCTTTTCCAACGTTCTTGGTTTGCAACCAATCATAAATCTTACTAAAAACGCAACGCTGATTTACGTAATATTTCTACAAATTTTATGTTGGTATACTTCTAAACCGATATTTTAATGGGTTAGAAAAATCGAAGCCACGATTGGTTTAACGTTTGACAGAAGAAAGTATAAAATTTACAAAAGAGTTGCTTGTTTTCATTATCAAACCGTTTCGGTTGTATGTGAAAACGTAGTTTGGACAGAACAAAATCGAGGTAAACTCTATTGTTAAATGAAACATGCTGGAACTACGGGTACATGCTGGATGAATCTAAAATGTTTTTGTTTTATATTTAGTATAATATTGAGTTACCAATTTAAGTTACCAATCTGAGATAGCATGCAATGTAAATTTAACAGACACACCAAGTGTGTACTTTATTAAGTTTTAAACTTTTGGAGTTAGCTTTGAAGTAATGATTTTAATTTTATGAAGGTCAAAGCCAATCCCTTGATCGAAAAACGTTTATGGAAGATTTTGTTCCATTGTTGGTGTATTAGCTGTGGGACTTATAGATTAGGTATACAAATCGGAGTTGACAACGAGTTCAAAACTCCAAATACGTTTATGTTAATGTAAGCTTATAAAATAGAGTGATCCGATCAAAGTACAATTCTTGCGAGAAAAGATTGGCGAATGGCTTAACCAAGAAACATCTCAAAGATAACATTGCAATTTTTGACATTCTAATTTACACCAGAGTATGTAGTATCAAATTGAGTACTTTCAAACTAGGATTGCACTCATACGCAAAAAACCGTAATCAAATATTTTGATAAAGATAGAAAATTAAATAGAAAGAACAGATTTTTAACCAGCAAGATTATAAGTCCTAGGCCAAAAAAGATATTTTAGGCCAACAATTGTTCCACTGATCTCGTGATTTCAAGTTTCTGGTTTTAAAAGGAACAAGAGCAAGTAAAACTATCAACGGTAGGATTTCTGGTAACAAAATAAAGCGTCGTTGCATTTTTTAATGCCAATAGTACTTGTTTCTGTTCCAAAAAGGATTAATAGCCGGGCAGCCGTTCATCTTTAACGTCATTTTAGTCCCAAGTTATCGTAAAACGATTGTTGCATAGAGGCTCACTTGACAGCTATTTATTAACAAGCTTTATTTGTTCGGATTAAAAATATTTCAGAAAATTAGTATATTAAATATTGTATGCATTTCTACACAAGCAAGCTTAATTTTGCGACTGTAGTATACTTTTTAGAATAACTTGCAATTACGTAATAGAGACAGACTAAAACGGTGAGAAGTGATCAGCCGATTTATTCCTGATTATATTTGGGAGTACGTTAAAAAGTGGCTTTATTCCAAGTATTTTATCTACTTTTTAACTGGATAGGTAGGGCTGTCATTTAATTTAGGAATCATGGCAGAAGAACATATTACTGGGGATTGCTGCTGAATTCCGTGGAAGATAAGCATTTTGTAAGAAAATGTTTTTTGGTGTAGTAGTTCGTTTATTCGTTCTATTTACGTTCTATTTAAGAACTTTAAAATTGCAAAAGCTTTCGAATATTCCTGATAAGTAGTAACCTTAAAATAAGTATCTGTACTATTATTAATAGTAAAAAAAATATAACATCTGCTTCTTGTTTCCATATATGTTATCTACGTCAGGTTTCAAAAATTGTGGAATAGTGTGAAAAATTAGGAAGACATTATGCATGAATTTATTGAAGCTTATTTTTATTACAAATAATTATAAAATTAAAACGTTTTTAGGTCAGCACTGTTAAGATGTGTTAACGCTTTAAACGGAAAGAATCGATAAACAAAAAAGCACAGAATCTGTATGAAACGAAGTTTAGCAAAACAAGTTTAGATTTAAGGTCATGTGGACAAAAATTGAACATTAGTGCAAAAGTTTTGAAATATTGATATATAGCATTTTTGTTGACTGGTAATTTAAATCATATTGAATTCCAGATTTCAGTATTATTTTCATTGCGTAATAGAGAGTGAGGCAACAAAAAAGTTAAAGCTTAAACTGATGATAATACCGAACGTTGAAATAATTCTGGATAAGTTCAAACTTCAGAAATATAGTCAATGTAGATTAATATTTTTCTATCTATATCTATTTTTACATATACTTTATTCGCAACGAAAACTCTGACATACTTGCATTTTGGAAGTAAATTATGTTTAGGGTTCATCGAATGTTCAAAGGAATGTTTTTAATAGAAACAAAACCTACTTGCATTTGACAATGATGGCATGTACTGATTTTAGGCATAGTATGTTGTGTAGGTAACGTCTGGATACACTGTGTCAAAAGTAAGAAAAAGTTTACAACAAATTATAAACGTTAGCAGTTCAGCAACAAACTTTGTTTTTGGTTTGCGGGCATGCAAGTCTTTCAGTCATCGGTGACTGGGTATTAACAGAAATAGGATTTTGTGCTAAAATAGAAATTTAATATTTGCCAAGGTAAATAAATATAGAATTTCACTTAATTCACTTTGATGTCCAATAAATTTTATTTAGATGGAGAGGCAGAGTATCCGAATTACTAATTGTAATTGTAATTAATTACATTTTCAATTACAATTACAGTAATTGAGTAATTGTAATTGAATTACTTTTTTCAAAATGATGTAATTGAGTAATTGTAATTGAATTACTTTTTTTAAACGATGTAATTGAGTAATTGTAATTGAATTACAATTTCCGAAATGTATTTGAACATTATGGATATCATAATCTTGAATGAGAAATATATTCTGACTTTAGGACAAACATGCAACGGGACGATAGAGTTGGGGATGCCGTTTCTTGACCTGATCTTAGCAAATGCAGTTACTGTGCTTGCCTTTCATTTTAAAAAAGTACTTTGTTATTTGTGAATTGATAAATAATCGCTAATTGCTGCTGTTTGATCAACTCAAATTGAAGCTCTGCAGTTTCTACAAAACTCGGAGACTCAAGACATGAATTCATTGAAAGTCATCAAGCTGTGCGATGATGTTTGTAAAGTACAACATTTAAATTCCTTGTTTACTCTTTCAGAACGATTGTTTTGTATTCTGGTCTGATTTTGAGACCTCAAACAGCAAGGCTGCAAATGATCTCTTTGAATGGTTAGCTATTCTTAAGTTAAATAAGGATCACTATGAATTTTGATTTAAAATGTCTTAAAGAATCTCAGAACTTGTAATTAATAAGTAATTGAGTAATTGTAATTGAATTTCTTTTTTGTACCCAATGTAATTGGTAATTTGTAATTCAATTACTTTTTCAAAAAACAAAGTAATTGTAATTTGTAATTGAATTACTTTCCAATTTTATGTGTAATTTGTAATTTGTATTTCAATTACAAATTGAAAGTAATTCGGATTCTCTGTGGAGAGAGGACGGGTTCAAATAGGGAAAATATGGACATGGCTATCCTTCAACATTCCCTAACTTGATCGATTCATGCCTTGTTAGTTTCTAGCAGCAGCAAAGAAAGTGGTCTGCGCATCTGTGTGCATACGCTTCACGTAAATGTATTAGTCTAAACAATGCTATATAGAGTATAGAATAGTGATATATGAAAATACTGACGTATTTTAGTTTCTTTGAGATCAATCTGTCAGAACTTTCTGTACATATGATGACAATTAATGTAAGATTGTAATCAGAAACGTTAAAGTTTAACAAAAACATTATTTTGGGTGTTAAGGCGTAACAAGTCAAAACGGCGTTAATTGAAATTCAGCCTACCAAAGTATATCGAATTTTGGTTAATTTAACCTGTATCAACAACCTAAGGGGCTTACATATGGAACGCTGGTGCGCTAATAACTTTTCAAATCTTGAACTGGTTTTGGATAATTTAGGATTTGTTGTCAACTTAGATAAATAGTGGTTTGCATGCTACTTTGCTAACATAACGTTTCGTGACAACTAATAAAAATAATTTGTTTTAGCAATAGTTTACGCTGTTATTTATTGTTAAACGTAAGTAAAACATCAAAGTTAAGAATTTTTTATCGGTATTCGTTGGTATGCAAAGTTTACTGGAAAGCTTCATGTGTGGTGCAAATTAAACGGTAACAAAACTGTAAATCTCGTTCCGGTTGATCTTATTTAAAAAGTTTAAATAATGCTATCAATGTAGATTGAAATTACTCTAATAAAAAAGGCTTTTACGTATAATGAATTCTGGCTAGTGTAACGTAATTGTTTCCTTAGGGATTATTTTCTGCTATGAAGTGCAGCTTCGGCAGCTTCGTCAGCTTCCTCTATGTCCCTATATGTGTCCCTACTTACTAGCTCCTAATACGCTACAAGTTCACTCTTCTCTTCCCATTTAGCACATCAGTCCCGCAATTACCTTCAATTAATTATTATGACATTTTACAATAACTTACGGTTGGAACTGATGAGCCCTAACCTCCAACACACGTCTTTCACAGGATGATGTGGAAAGACGGTTTAAAAATGATAACTGATGAACTCGTTGAACTTAAATAATTACTATGATCTCAGGTTTCTGGTTCTTACTGAATAAATGATGATGAGTACGTGCACAACTTAATCTCTCAATTATTACTACTCAATAATTCAACATCAAACACACAGTTCGATTAATGCTATAAGTCTAGAATTTATTTACAACTCACTACTTCTCTAAAATTCAGAAACTTATTTTAAACAAGAAATATTATTGGAAGTGGTAATGGTACTGGTACTGGTGAGTCGGTGTTGACTCTGGCTCGCTCTGTGCACTACTGACGATCTTTTCCTTCTGTCTTTCTGGTCTGCATGCCGTCACTCCGCCTGGATCAGGCACTTGAACTGCGCTGCTGGCATCCGTCACCCTGATACTACTCAATGGTCCTTACAGTTTGTGTTGGTTGGTGATGCTTGCAAGCCATGGGCATTGCATACTCCTCCCTTAAAAGGTTCTTCTCGGGAAGGACCTTCACGTGAGTGCGGTGGAAATGCTGATTTTACTTCATCTCTCCCATCATTAGTCTTCTGCACATGACACCAAAATTTCAGCCCTCGTCTTTCACATCTTTCCATGAAAAGACGGAAATCACAGCGTTGTTACCTTCTCTAGTACCAATTACTTTTTACTGAATTTCTTTCTGAAAATACACAATAAAACACGATTATTTAATTCCTTATTGTTGGTGCATATTGCCCCGGAATATCTTGTTAACTTCAGCCTGTTTAATTGTGTAATAATTAAGTGTTATAATATTATTATGATTTTTAAATATTTTTATGCTACTTTAAAATGTCGTAAACATTATAAACTTAGCTTTTCTTTGTCCATACACGTTAAAATATGTGATCTGACTGTCTGTCCAACTACATATTTAACCTCCTACTAACTCTTTTACAAAATTTAAGCCACTAAGGCTATTAACTATCAACCTCACACAGGGTTTCTAGTTATTATAAATTTAATCTGAAGACAAACCTCGCCTGAAACTAAGACAGCTTCTAAGACGCCATTGAGTCTCTTTCACCCCAAGGTGTCTTCATGATAATCACCATACAAATTTCACAATTTTCTTTTCAAACTAATTGAAATTACAACTACCATTTCCGGTTAGGGTCCATGTAGAGCCATTTCTACTCTCCTGGTTCTGATGTACTTCGGACTTGTGGGTTTTGCAATCCCATCCCGTCGTTCATCATACTCCCGAAATTGGATTTTCTCATTTTACCCCACACACAGTGGAGGAGCTGCTATCAGACATCTATAAACCCCACACAGGGTTTCTGTCTGACAAGCAACCAATTCTTCTTTAAACTCCGTCCTTCATTTGCATCTATCTAAGTTATCACGAGGTCTTTCATAAACGGCAAACAGGACCAACATGACGTCCGGATAGTCATCTAATGGTTCTGCCTGCTTTTCTGTTGCTGAAACTGGATCACGAGGTAGCGCGTCCGCCGCTCGATCCACCATTTCACTGAAACATTTCTTTAATTCACGATATTTAAATACATAGAAGCCCACCTACCTAACTTAGATTTTTACAACTAGGACAAATCCTCATTGAATATTTAATTTTTTATACTTATTTTAATCTTTTATTCCTGACAAACTCTCAAACAAATCTTTTATTGCCACCCAATGGCATATTCTAAAAACTCAAATTATTTTCTAATTACCATATCTGCTTATGGACTAAGCTATCTATCAACGAAACCAAGAAAAGGAAAAATTTCAAAAGAAAAAGCTTTAACTTTCATTGAACCACAAAAAAAAATTCTACCTCAAATATATTTTACCATTAAGACTATTCTTACCAACTCAATACTGTGCTTTTCTAATTCACGAACAAAGTCAATATTTTTACATTTCTTACTCTTATAATCATTTAAATAAATTATTCTCTGTACCATAGTCAACTTAGCTTGAGACACAATAAGTGAAAAGTCGAGTCGTAGTCGCACCCTTCTTAATCCTGAGAACAATGGCCGGTGCTACTGCTAATGTTCTCCACTATCCTCATTGTTCTGCGATGTCGACTGCTCATTGACCTCTTTTCCATTTTCTTCTTCTTGCCTGCTCATTGACTTCTGAGGTGGACGACCATAAGTATCTTTTGTCTGCTCCTGGCAGCTCTCTTTGTTACCAAATGCACCACTGCTACTGCTTGGTTCTTGCTGGCTTGGGTTGGATGACCGTTGTCCATTGCTCTGGGCTTGGTACCCATATCTACTAGTGTTACCAGCTTGCCGACTTTGTCCTTCGTTATGACCCGACGAGTCTGCACTATCCAATAAAACTTTCCTTTCATTAGCATAATAATGCATAGGTGGTAACTTACTACGGCGTCCTTCTTCTCTGTCCAATGCCCTCAGGTCCTCGAGCACCACCTGGCACCGGTCTATAAGATGCTCCGGGGTAGAAGTCGTCAACTCTCCCAGTGCGACTTTCAACCTCGGTTCCAACGCATTTCTGCACCTCTCCACCGATGCTGCTGTAGTCTCCATAGGAAAAACCTGCTTGGCTAAATCCATCATCTCCCAGATAAATGGTTCCACTGGTTCCCCTTCTTTCTGCTCTCTGGCAATGAGGAAATTTTGTCTTCTTTGTTGTGTGGATACACTGTCGTATCGATCTGCAAAATCCCTTTTAAAACGACCCCAGTCGTATCCAGGTACTTTCTTTGTCCTCAGCCATGAATTGGTATAGTCCTCTAAAACGGTTGGTAAAACTTCCAAAAATTCCTTTTCCTCCAGTCCCTGGCTCTTAAAATAAGCTCCCAACTCAGACAGATAGGTATTAGCATTTTTCTTCTTTGGGTCATATTTCGGAATTTTTATATTGGCATTAGGTTGCTTTACTTTAATTGCTGGTATGGTTATAGTTGGTGTGTTGAGGGTTGAAGCCCATATCTTCAACATGGCCAGCTTCGTTGGGGTTAATTGAGCCGCCACCTCCGGAGGTATCGTTGGACCAGACATGCTTGCTGCTGTTGTGGGTCTTGGACAAGTCCTTCTCGTTGTCCCTGTAGTCCCCCTTCTGCTCACTCCTCTCCTCCCTCGAGTTCCACCTCGGGTTCTGAGAGTTTGAAAGCTCACAGCAGTCTTGGCTCTAGTCGAAGCCCTCAGCACTCTTTCTGTCCCTTCTTGATCCTCTTGATTCACTGGCGGTGGTGGTGGAGGATCAGGCATCAACTCTGTCTGACACCTTTTCTATAAAAATACTCAAAACTCACACACACGCATTAAAATTTCATAAAAACCTCACAATTTTCAATCAAAACCACATTTTCTACCATTAAAATCAATATCTTTTCCCAAATTCATACTTTACCCACACTCTAGTAAGGAAACACATTCCCCTTTTAAAATTCCACAGTACCACTTTTTCACTCAAAAATTCATTTCAATTCTCTATCATTATTCAGTAAACCCGTTGGGCGCCAATTTGTAACGTAATTGTTTCCTTAGGGATTATTTTCTGCTATGAAGTGCAGCTTCGGCAGCTTCGTCAGCTTCCTCTATGTCCCTATATGTGTCCCTACTTACTAGCTCCTAATACGCTACAAGTTCACTCTTCTCTTCCCATTTAGCACATCAGTCCCGCAATTACCTTCAATTAATTATTATGACATTTTACAATAACTTACGGTTGGAACTGATGAGCCCTAACCTCCAACACACGTCTTTCACAGGATGATGTGGAAAGACGGTTTAAAAATGATAACTGATGAACTCGTTGAACTTAAATAATTACTATGATCTCAGGTTTCTGGTTCTTACTGAATAAATGATGATGAGTACGTGCACAACTTAATCTCTCAATTATTACTACTCAATAATTCAACATCAAACACACAGTTCGATTAATGCTATAAGTCTAGAATTTATTTACAACTCACTACTTCTCTAAAATTCAGAAACTTATTTTAAACAAGAAATATTATTGGAAGTGGTAATGGTACTGGTACTGGTGAGTCGGTGTTGACTCTGGCTCGCTCTGTGCACTACTGACGATCTTTTCCTTCTGTCTTTCTGGTCTGCATGCCGTCACTCCGCCTGGATCAGGCACTTGAACTGCGCTGCTGGCATCCGTCACCCTGATACTACTCAATCGTCCTTACAGTTTGTGTTGGTTGGTGATGCTTGCAAGCCATGGGCATTGCACTAGCAATGTATGGGGACATATTTTTGATGTTGATGTTGTACGGCATAAAATGATACTTCAACATAAAAGTGTTTTCGTGAACCTTCAGATTCGATATTCTTGTTATTGTATATATTTAATATTCAAATAGAATTTTGGAGAATTTAGTGACTGCTTATATGAAAAAAATGTTTAATGAGTTACCATGTTAATGGTGCAATAAATGTTTTCGTTTTGTAAAAGAAGATCTGCATACAACTGCTGAATACGGATTTATTTATTATTGTTAATGTAGAATGACACTGTTTTAAAGCGTAGAAATATGATTTGTAAGTTTTGGGTTGATTCCTATACATTAGATAAGCAATGCAAAAGAAATAAATAACAAAGAAAACTTGTTTGCGCTTGCAGTTTTTTTGGAAAATGCATTAATGAGTATATTAGATAAACCATGCATATTTTGTCATTTTAGTGTGATATGAATGAACATTTTTGTGCAATCTCAGTTTTGAATGGGGCAGTTAATATCTTTAACAAAAAAACCCTTCAAAGAATACCTTCCGTATTCACTTTCAACAAAGCAGACATACCCTCTATCTTACAACAGGACTCGCATACCGCCTTTTACCTATATACATTCTGTTTTTGTAGGTGCCTAAGATGGTTTTCTCTACATGAAGTACCCATCCCTTTGAGATAGCCTATCTTTTGTGTTACCTCTGCACTGAAAAAACCTGTTTCACTCAACAGGTAAGTTCGGTAAAAAGTACACATCAACCTTTTTGTGCTGCTATGTATTGTGAGTATTAGGAAATATAAAAACGTCTGTTTTTGGTTTTCTTTTTTCACTAGTAAAGTCACCCTGTGCCGTGCTTTGGTTATCTGGGACGCCATTTTGGTGTTATAATATTTTGGATCTTTTAATAATAATAGTGAGTTATTTTTGTCTTCATATTGTGTAGCTTAAACGTATAGAACTATCTGGATTTTATTGTCATCCTAATAAACAGATTTAGTTCATTATTCGTCAATTTGTGATTTGAAGTAAATTTTGTTAATCAATTATTTACAACTGCTAATTGACTAACCTAACTTGCCATCTAAAACAGAAGCATTGACGCCTGTAATAAAAGCAACGCCATTTGCTGTTCTAGAGTGTGCTGAATTCGTGGTCTCAATCAATGGGCTACAACACAGAAAATAAACCAACTGAAAATACCCGGCGGCTTCGTGTACTTCAATTTGCTCACCCGATGCCAGAAAATTCTGTGATACTTTTTGCACGTGGCCACCAAATGAAGCAAAATAATTATTGTAGTAAGTCAAAAGACCATGTACTAGTTCTTATTCCCGATAATACTTTACCTAACTGTAAAAAGGCTAATTGGCATTTACGAAATGGTTGAAAAATATAATGGCAGTGGTTATTTTTTATAAATTTGAGTGTAGTGTTGGAGTGGGATGCCTACCTTAACGGTTATTAACATGCGTCGGAAGCATGAAAAACTGAATGCAGGAGCGTCTTCTTCTTTCAGCTTTTTGTCGCCGGAGGACTGGAGCCGGTGGGCATCAAGGAAAACAAGAGAACAATGGGATACTGAAATAAATGTGTAAGTTGCTGTATATTTAGTGATATAGTAATACGATTAATGATTTGATTGTAGAACTCATAAGATGTTGTTGTTATGCGATTTAGAATACCGATGTCCAATTTATTCCCGCCACTCTTCCCTTTATGATATCAATGATGAGCGGATTTTCTGCTCAGTTACCAACAAAAGCAACGCCTGGGTTTAGCAACTCTTCTAAGATAAGATAAAGTATTCAAACTCAAACTGTTTTTGTAAGTGTGATGCATAACATCACAGAAAAGCTTGCTTTTTTGCATTTCTGCACACCAGATAAAAATTAAGAAGTTTTAACATCATGTATTTCAACAAGAAAATTTAATATAAATTTGACAAATATCGTTTGAACTATAACATTATAGTCTTCGACATTAAAGTTAAAAAACAATTATATGTATTAACAAAATGAGTACTTTCAAAGTAGAATTGAACTCGTTCATAAAAACCGATGTAATAAGTAAAACACTTTGTCAAAACTTGATACGACTGAAAACACGTAGAAAACAGCATTTTAACAAAATTTGAAGGTCAAGCAAGATATTGTTTCTTTTATTGGTAATGTCCCTTTGTTTTCTTTACTTCGTTAACGTTAAGTTTGCTCTAAAGTTTTTGATTTTACAAGGTCATATACAAAGTTTAGTGACAAAATCTTTTGGCAATCGCAGAAAGCATTTTTTAAATGTCAATCGTTCTTGTTTCTGTTTCAAGTAGCATAATTAGCTGTGCAATCGGGCTACTTCAACGTCAATTTAGTTACAAATTACCGCTAAATTTAAGCAATTGCCAAACAGACTGACTTGTTGATAACTAAAAAGTTTTATTAATTTTTAATTCAGAATATTTTTGGAAAGTAGTTTACTAAATTTTGATATTTACATAAGCGTTTAATGGACCGATGTGAATGAGTTTCTACATAAGAAAGCTAGCCCATATTTCTGTGGTTTGACCGTTGTGTTCCTAATCTTTTAACGATTTACAATTACGTAGTAAGAACCGATTGAAACAGAGTGAAGTGATCAGTCATATTCATGCCTATCTATATTTAAGGGCAAGTTAAAACGTGGCTTAATTCTAAGTATTTAGTTACATTGTTTTTACCTGGAACAACAGGATTATAGAACGAACTGATGAAAATGAGATTATGTCAACCAGTGCTGTCATTAGGATTAGGGTTAGTTCAAGTTCATTAGAAAAAATTAAGCTTAGATTGTTTAAGGAATATCAAACTTATAGATCATGTGTACAACTAAGGTTACAAATGTATGTTAGCATTTTCAAAAGGATGGGTTAATTTGTCATTTTTAGGTATTGGTATTACCGTTTTGTCAATATTTTTATTACCAATGTTACTGTATGAAGATAAGGTAAGTTTTTGTAAACGTTCATTTGCTGTTTTGTAAACTGCGTACAACGTGTTCATGCACAAATGTAAAGTTAAGTTTACAAAATTAATTTGCGTTTGAAAATTGACTAGTGGTGAATTTAGAACTTTGCAATTTAAAGTAATTTTAACTTCAAGGCATACGCGTATATTCGTAAGTAACAAAATTCGTAATGTAGGCTTTCTGCGTATAGTTTTATACCTTGTAAAAATTGTTTTTGTTGACTGGAAGCTAATATTATGATGCACCACAATGTGGTTTTCATTCCGTAATATAAATTTACCAATAGAAAGGTAAAGTAAAAAGTATTTCGGTTAATCTGTCTAAACCCGATCTTTGGAAATATCGTCAATGTACGAAAATACTTCCTATTTCTGCCTGTGTTTTATCATGATTAAAAATAAACTTGACAATGTATTATTGAGGGTAATTTATGAACTTGAACACTTCGAAAAATGCTAGTGTCTATTTTGCGTAGTTTTATCAAACACAATTTGACTACTATGCATTTACCAAGTTGCAGGTTCATAAGATATAGCTATATTTACAAATTCTAAGTTTTCAGCAAAAGAATTTTGGTTTCCTATATGAATGCCAAAAAGTTTGTAACTACGGTATGTAACAATAAATTGCAAAGCACATAGTTAAGTATCGCAAAATGTCTTAATCAGGACCTTAAAGCACAATTTTTTACAAACCGACTGTAAATTTGTAATGCTGGTGCTGGTCAAAAAGTGACTTAAAATCATGTGTCGCACAGCAAATACGCTGTACAACTGCTCTATCAGTGTCTTAATGCACGAATTGTTACAAACTGGTTGTAAATTCGTAATGCTGGTTAAAAACTGACCTAAAATCATGTGTCGCATGCTATAGGTTCTATTATGAAAAGTTATGAAATTGCTGTAACCTCTGACCTAGAGTTGACCTATTGACCTCAAGTTCAATAGGGTTGTTACTGAGGTGCTATTGTGTCTGTATACCAAGTTTGGTTGTTAAATTACGTGTCGCACAGCATGTACGCTGCAAAACTGCTGTATCTGGCAGTTAAGTTCCTGAATCAGGACCTTAATGCGCGAATTTTAACAAACTGATTGTAAATTCGAAATGCTGGTTAAAAACTGACCTAAAATCATGTGCCGCATGCTATAGGTTCTATGTAAAAATATTTTACCATTTGTGACCTCTGACCTTCAGAGTTGACCTATTGACCTCAAATTCAATAGTGTTGTAGCTGCGGTGCTATGGTATCTGTGTACCAAGTTTGGTTGCAATCGGTCCAGCCGTTACTGAGTAAATTGCATACGGGCGGACGGCCGGACTGCCGGAGCACAATATTATCAAGTATCGTAGCGATACTTAATAATTCAAATGTCTTTAAAATTAAGCTAAGTGTGTTATCAATGTAGTATAACATTAAAAACTGAGAGAAATAATGAATATTATCATTTCTTACGTTTGGTTTTTGATGAAAGTAAAGATACGCTTTTCTTTTCTATGAAAATGAGAAACCAATTCGATTGATTAGAGAAATGTTCCATAAACGATTTTGTGTTTAAGGTATGCTTAAAATGTAGCGAGCAGGTTGTTCTGTAAATATACAAACAATTTTTGCTTAATTTTGAATAACACTACTGGTAGGTTATTATAAATTTAATTTTAAGACATATATTGTGCACTGCAATAGGTATTACCGAAATTACCAGGAAAGTAATCATGTTTCTGTCATCCTTTTGCAAACATGTATACTGAAGCGCTGAATAGCAATTTAACTGCAATGTAGCAATGACAAATTTTTTAGCGTTTTTATTGACAAATCACCATTACGATGGATTGGTTTGAAGAATCATAAGCAAGGCAAAATGCAAGGTCAATAGAAATTTTATTAATGCTAGGACTAACAACTTAAAAGGAGACCAGACTGATTGAGTCAAAATGTTTGTATTTTCAATTTAGTAAATTAGTTTTGTAGTTGATTGCTCACTTTTTTGTAGTGAGTGAATAATATTATGAGAATAAATTTGTTACAAACAATTGAAAACAAACGCAAAATTTATTTTTTAATTTGATTTCAAGTGTTAATAAATTACTTATTTTTTAGTCCTGAAGGTGCTAAGAAGAATCCTGGAATGAATCAAGTTTTAACTCCGTACTCGCATTATTTCTCTTAGAGCCACACGGCGTTTGCTTGCTGATTTTTAATACACAAAAGTGTGCAAAATGAAACAACAACCGGAAATGGAATCGCCTTTAATGAATTGGGGCACCATCAATTTGGAACCGAGCAGCAGCAACTTGTTGGAATAGTTCCATTGGGATTACTTCCTGTTGGCTTTGAAATTATTCTATTGTGGAAGGTCATGGTCATCCAGCAATGGAATTTTTAAATAAAAATATAAATCAACTTGCATGACTCATTGCTGTTAGTTGTTATCTCTATAAATGTCTTTACTAAATTTGTCCTATTTGCAAAGAAAAGCGTTATTACTTCTGCAGAGTGCCAAAATTGTTTTAGTGGAAATGAATTTGTGGTCATATCTCATACAACAATTATTGACTGTTTTTGCAACTGCAATACGCCGCAGGTGTCTGGGTGTCACTTAACTGGTTTCTGCTAGATAAATTTAGTATTCGCATACACATTCAGAATAACAATTACGTGTGCACCTAGCAAAGCACCTGTTCCATATTTAAATAATACATGAGCAAATGGCATGTGCAGATAAATCCAGAATATTGCATGAACATTACTGACGCAATTGCATTCATAAGCTGCTCTTTATCGAGGAAATGAGCATTTCGGAAGTGCATCGAGAATTTCAAGGTGATTGGAATTACTAAGCCACAAACAAGTTATCTGGTTTAATGAATTAATTGCAACAAATATTTATAAAATATGTCACGTTTCAGTTTATTTTGTTTGATTCAGTAGCAAAGTGTTGCACTAAACAGTTCTTATAGTTTTGGGAATTTACAAAATTACACTTTGAACGGGTAAAATGGTTGAAATGAGTGGCTTAGTGAATTTTGGTGATCCAGAAAAAGTGACTCAGGATAAATCAAATTTGGAAAATGAGAATAAAAACCTGCTACTGAAATGGAGATTCAGAACAGGCGTTGTAGGAGTTTTTGCAATGGTACTGACTTTATGGATTATAGTATTTATTTAATTGACGTTAAAAAAGAAAATAGCTTACATCTTTAATTTACATTATAGTTATGGTCCCTTCTATCGTTTTTCTACCTGTTGTACTATTTCTTGTATGATATGAGTTTGTGGACAGAATATGCATTTTGCATGCTTAATTTGCCAACGGCATATTTATCCAGTGCTGTGATTTCTGTGACCTTTAAGGTAAATGCAATTTCTTAAATATAATTTCTTTCGAGTTTTCAAACGACAAAGATTACAATATTATTACATTGTCATTTTGTAGAAAAATAAATCCGAGGAGACCCAAATAAACTTTGCGTCAAGTCATCTCAAATTAGAAATGGAAATCGTGGAACGCTGGAGGCAGTTTGGTTTAGTCTACATGTTTTGTCAAATGACGGGTTTTTATTTGCAAATTTATCTGTATCAACCGGGGTTTTACTCTTTGATATTTTTGGGCGTGTGGCTAATTGGTTTGGAAGCAGTTCAGTATTATGTAACACAGTTGCGTTGTTTCATTTAGGGTAATTCCACCTGATGTTTTAAAAGGTACATAAGAAAATAAAATGCATATTTTACAACCAGTTAGTCTAGAATCGCTAAACCATTATAAACCTAGAAAGAGTGAAATAAAAGCACTGTCTTGACATTTTCCCTCTACACATTGTGTTATCAGCGAAAAGGGAGACAGCCTATTTTCCATTCTTTTTATTTCACTTAAAAACAAACACTATTTCAAGTGATACGAAAGGGGTGTTGGTTTCATACAAATTCAGAGCATCGGTTTTTCTTCCAACCTATACATCTTTTTGACGAAATGTAAAAATGCATAGCAGAAACGCAAACCAAAACGGATGAAATTGCATTTTTAAAGATATATTCATGATGTGCTTGGAGCTCAGAAGGTGACTGAAAAGGTATTCTTTCAAAAAAAACTTGAGCATAGATTCAGTTTTAAAATGTTGAACATGGGAAAACCTTTTTCTTGCGCAATAAGCACATCTAATTCCGGTAAAGAAAGGACGCGTTCTGGCTGCATCTTGATATACACTCAAGCAAGTTTCCTCACGTTACACTCAAATTTTGGTATGAACTACCTGAGGACTAAATACCCATCCCCTTCAACATTTTGCTCGTCATCACCGATGACTCATCAGTTTTGTTTTTCTGGTTTTACATTGCTGAATGTACAAGCACATCGTTCTTCGTATTCTGATATGCTCGAGAGCAGAAAGGATAAATTCGATTGTTCAGAGTTCAGGCAACAGGTGTTCATTTCTAGCTTCAGACAAAAACACAAAGGACTCTGCTCTCCACAACATAATAAGAAAATTATGAAGAATGTTACATTCTTGTATGCCTGTGCACACCTGTTAAGATAACAGGTGTGCATTGCATTGCAGCGCAGCTATATTTTTTTGTTGCTGTTTTAGATTATTTCTCATCTGAACCTAAAACTAAAGCGTCAGTTTTTTATTTCACTTTAGTTCAGCCCCAGCAACGCTTCTGCGTGCTTTATCTCTCGCCAACAGCTACACCATTTTCCATTAGTTTCCAGTGAAAACAAAAAAGAAATTACTAATGATATAGTAAAAACAAAGCTTCGTTTTTTTCTGTGCAAAATAATATTAATACTAAAAAACCTTAGTGAAAGAATACTAACTTAAGTTCTGACTGTTTATTTTGTTCATCTTCACCACCTACTAACTAATTAACCACAACTTTTGTACACAATACTGCAGAATTAGGTATTTAACATTTTAAAGTTCGGTGTCAACTAGCGCAAGTGCTTAAAAATCACGATATTTACTAATAGTTCAATACATGTTCAAAGCCTCTAACGTTAACGACATTTATACTACAATAATTAACTCTACCATTATTTCTGAAAATACAGAATAAATCCAACAGAGCCGACTTGGTCAGTCATGGAATCCCGCAAAAAAATTGTGATGAGATGGCTATTAAAACTTATTGGTGAAGCTTTTTCTTTTGCCACTTTACATGGAGGTCAACTGGATGGATTATTCCTGAGCTGCTCGTTTCATAGTTCATTATAATGAAGATAATACATTTGTGGTAAGCTTATTGACTATAAAGAATGTCGCAGAAATTCAAGGTTTGATTTATCACTAAAAAGCTTAGAAACATTATTCCAAATTTTATGTTCCAGCAAAATGTTACCCACCGGACTACAAGAGCAATTGTTTGACTACGGATTGAAACGTTGGCACGGAAAAGGTTTTATTAAACAGTGTAATATTTAAAAGAATTTATCATAACATTCAGAACAGTTGTATATTTAAGTGCATTTTTATCTGATTTATTTATGTCTGATAAGCAAACAAGACTAAATAGCACTTCAGAATGTTTTGTGAATTCATTTTTAAAGTTTTTCATTTGGCGTTTAAACTTTTTGTACGTAATTGCCAGGTTTAAATTTTATACACTTCTAGACTCTATCGGTTTTTCTGTTTTGCCTGAGAGTAACGATAGAACATTGCGAAAAACACATTTATGTTATCATTATAGCGGAGCGGGCTACTATTTTGATTGATAGAAATAACATTTGTTTTAAGCATGACGAAAAACGAAACCGCAAAATTTTTATGCGTTGCAATTATGTAAAATGCAGAGCATCACTCATACTTGAAACTAAAAGTGGTTTATTCACTTCTATCTGGACGCTTAAATAAAATAAAAATTATAACTAAACATGCTACCGCAAAACTGCGGTTTGTGAAGAAATTCAAAAAAATTAGTACCTCGAACATATCGTAAGATCTGACAAAGTGATAATTATCCAAGAACGTCATTATTTACCTGAGTAAATAAGACGGTTTACATGTTAAGAAATTTATTGCTACAGAATACAGCTATTCAAATTTAATTGTAAAATAGAAATACGATATTTTTTATGTAGGATTGTCTTGCAGTAAAATCTAATACTGTTATAGAAAAGGAATACCAACAGTGTACGCTGGCGTTCTTATACAAGGTCATTTACACGGTTAAACACAAATTATAAAATTATTGTTGGCGGTTTTTGATGAGTGTAGTAGTTAATATACTTTTAAGTTCGAGCCACGGCGACTAATATCTTCAAACATTTATAATACAAGCAGATAACGCCATAACTCTGGCCACGCAAATAACCCAAAGAAAAATTGTCTTTCTCTATATTTACAGGAAGTCTGCGCCATTAAAACTAAAATTGTTTTATGTACTCTATTCGAATTCATATATTAAAAGATAATGGTACTCATTAGTGGTATTATAAATGTAAGAAAATGTTTTAAAATTGGAACCTTGACAATTATATGAATGTTCTTTGGTTGCGGATTTATGTAATGTGTGCAAGTTTTGAAGATTTTAAAAATGTGCATGTTTTCTGCATGTAAAGCAAACATTTGCTACAAAGTTTTTCTTTATTCCCTGTCACGTGATGTATGTTCTTTGAGTCGATTATCCAGGAATAGTTGAAATGTGTTGTCGCTAATATTATAAGAGTATTTTTGAGTGCCACTATACTTTGAAAATATGAATAAATGAAAAGTTACAACCTTTATACAAGGTTGCATTCAAATTACCAATACGACAGCCTAGCACACTAAACGAACATTTTAATAATCTTAAGTTAAGTTAGTTAAAAATGAGAGTTGGTGTTATCAAGGTACGATGACGCATTGTTACAAAACTACACCTCTGATTAATGTAGGATACACTACCTGGAATTTTAAGTGTACTATATAATATTTCTTCATTGTTATTGTTTGCAAATTGTAAAACGGTGTAAAGTGAAAATAACAGCGAATAAAATTATTACTTATTTGCAAGTTTCATGAGTTTTAGAATCCTCGACCGACCAATTTAAAATAAAGTACCCTGTATTGATGGATTTGTTTGACTGTTCTCTCTACATTACATTTTGCCAGGAATGAGAAGCCGTCCAAAAGTGGTTTTGGTAAATACCGGTATTTACCGGGAAAAATGGTATTTACCACTTTGAAGGTAGTGGGAAATGGGAAAAATCATTGAAAATGTGGCAATATGATACATTATTAATGCATAGTAATTGAGTTTTTCCCACTTTTTCCCGTTTCCCACTACTGGTAAATACCAGTGCCAAATCGTTTTGGACGGAATTTTCTCATCCCTGCATTTTGCAGAAAAGCATTGTCATTGTTAATGGGAATATATTTTTTATAAAATTTTTGACGACAGCAGGTAGCAAAAAATCTATTTACAAACTTGTGGCTGCTTTTTATCCAGGAGTAGTGACTAATGTGACTCAAAGGAGAGCCCATACATGTTTTATCTATTTTCCTAAGAATACCTAAACGATGGAATATAAAACAATTTTCAATAAAAACGTTTAGCTGCTTAATGTGTACCATAGTGGCAAGTTTTGTTATTATAATTTTGGTCTTATAATAAATATAATACTCATGATATTCCGAACATCTGGTGCTAAACTTAGTCATGCATAATGTTTTTGTGGCATCTCAAGCATAAGATTAAAATAATCAAATTATATGAAAAAAGCAATACACCTGTTCATCATCATATAAATAAAATACGAACAAACGGGTAAATTTAGCGAGACCTTAATGTATGCGGGTGCATTTCGTAACGGCTTCCATACAAAACCAGATGCGCATTTGAAAGTGAAATAATTACTACGTAGCCAAACGTCAACATACAAGGAACAGTTTTTACTGGATTTATTATTCATTTGTAAGCCCTCAAGTTGTTAGCAAGCATTTTTTATTCCGTGGTCATTGCAGTACGTAAAGTTCAGCTTCTACAAACTTTTAAAATTCTAAAAAATGACTGGCATTGTGAAACTGGGCGATCCAAAAAAGATAGCCCCAACTCAAACGGAAAACTTGAAAGAAGAGTTTAGTTTGCTACGTAAATGGAGAATTGGTGCTTGCGTGGTGGGACTGTTAACATTGGTAATGGGTAGATGGCTTATATAACAAAATAAACTTGAAACATTGAAAATTATTTTGTTTTAATTTCACAGATATGGTCTGTACTGGCGGGGTTCTACACCCTTTATTATTGCATACGCTGTATTTTCCTCATGGAAATTGGCAATTTTGCATTCTTCATCTTCAAACACACATTCATTGTATTCTCCAATTTCGGGATGGCCTTTGTAACCTGCAAAGTTATGTTTGCTTGTTACAAAGTAAGTACCGCAGAAAAAATAATAAATTTATATACTGATCCCTATCAATTCTGAGTCTAATATAAATGCAATTTGTTTATAGCGAAAGGATTTCGACAAAGGTGAACAGCAATTAAATCAGTTAAATTCTGAAGCTGAAATTATTTATAGATTTCGTATATCCGGACTATTGTACATGTTTTATCAAATGGTGGCGTTTTACTTGGAGCTTTATATGTATCACCCAGGACCTTACCATTTGGTATTTCTGGCAATTTGGCTGATTGGTTTTGAAGTTATTCAGTTTTATTGGATAAAGTTGCGTTGTCTTATTGCACGCGTAGAATCTAATGATAAGATTTAAAGCAGTGCATATGTTTTTAAAAAGTTGGAATACCGCGAAGCTTACAATTTAAAAAACACAAATTCTAGAAACAGATATTTAGAAGACATCAACTCTTTTTTTGCGCTCTGCTAAAACGTGCATAAAATGCTAATAAAGAAGCATAAATCACATAACGCATAGCCTAAATTTAACATTACAAACAAATAATCTATAACATGTGATGTGCTTAGGACCTAATTTGCTATACAGGAAGTGTTTTAGATATTTTACTAGATAATTCTCTATAAGTGCTGAATGTCCTATAATCGTGTAAGATTAGCACCAAATTAAAATTGTTGATTTGTCATTTGTTAGTAATTTTTTTCCATAAAATATCATTGATTGTAAGCAACTATGTCTTGGTATTTATTTGCATTAAAAATATACAAAACTGCACCAGCACTGGTAAAGTTGAGATGGAAATCAATTGAACCCCCAGATTAAAGCCGGGTAGCTTGCTACAGAAGCAGAGCATAACCAGTCAATGGTAAACCATTAAAAATGCTCGCTGCAAAAGACCTGGTTTAGATCCCATTTAACCTGGTTTAAAGCCCATTCTGCCCATCTGCAATAGGTATAACATCTATATAATATATAATAATGGGCCCAGGATTGCTGATTTCGAACCTTTTAGCCACCAAATAGTCTTTTTTGACCAAAATTGGCTTGATTTTGACCCCAAATAGCCTGATTATGACCCCAAATGTCCTTTTTTGACCCCAAATAGCCTGGTATAGACCCCAAAAATAAAGTGGACGGACAGACGCACACACTACCCGTTAATAAGCTCACCTGCTGACGCAGCGAGCTAATAAAGGGAAGAAACGTTTATGTAATGCAATGAGAACCAGTGACACTGGACAGCAGAAAAAGTCCCCTTGTTACAAATGGGACTGCAGAAACTGATCGATTTGATTTATGGGAAAAGAGCAGGACCAATTGACAAATTTATGAAGAATTTTTTAATCCATATGATAAAACGTCTTTCCTCTTCCTCATAAAAACTTTATCAAAGGAAAATTAGCATAAGTAGTAAATTTTGGTTCAAAAGAAGCATTAAGTTCACTAGGTTCTGGTCTTAATCTCAATTCACTCGCTTTGTTGTGGTAAAAAAAAACCAGGACACCATTTATCAAGAGCAGAAAATTTAATTTCTGGGGTTTGTTTTGAGTTCATGTCAGTCCAATATAGTATGTATTAATACCATAACTTTAAAATACGTTTCACTATTAGCAAGTTTCCAGGAAAATGCCTGTTTTTTCGATTCATATTCTATTTTCAACACATTTTTATCATATATTCAAAGCGTCTAGATATTTACATACATCATTACATGAGCTTCTATGTCAAAACACAAACGGGCTTACTTGGAAAACAGCAATACACCTGTTGATCACTTCAATAAGTATTCATGTTTTATTCATGCACATTGGTAAACCCGGAAAATCGTTTAGACAGTAAAGTTAAACTATATACACTGATCTTAAATATGTTGAGCTACTCACCTTCCTCAGTCGGACGCTTACCTGCCACAGTGCAATAATTTTTTCAAAACTCTACAAAAACTCGTAAATTTTCGTTTTAAACATTATGGCTAGCCTGACTGGTATCGTTAAAATGGATGGTCCCGAAAACGCAGCCCCAGACGTTTTCACGAACCCGAAAAATGACCAAATCAACTTATTACAAAACTCAAAAATTGCAATTGGATTTATGGGAGTGTTGACATTGGTAAGAAAATAAACTTTTATTTTAAAAGAGTTTGAAAATCCAAAGTTTTGTTTGCGTTTTTTAAACTCTAGGTTTGGTCCGTATTGGCGTCACTATATCTCTTATATTATAACAAACCTTGTTATAACTGTAATGAAATAATTGGTATCTGGAAACTTTCGTTCATTTTTTCATCAAATGTATTAATGTTGTATTTATCTAGTGATATTATTTTGATTTCATGGAAGGTAAGTGGTTCAGGAATCATAACAGCGTCACGTGATGATACAATTTATTAACTTTATTTCATTAGTTGATCTAGTAATATATTATGTCATTATTTGTTATCTAGAAATTCGATTTTGTCCATGAACAACAGCAATTATGTCAGTTAATATCCGATGCTGAAACTGTTAGCCAATGGCGTCAAACTGGACTGTGCTACATGTTCACTCAAATGCTGGCATTTCGTTGGGGAATGTACTTGTATCACCCAGAATACTACCCTTTGATAGTTATGGCTGTTTGGCTGATTGGTTGTGAAGTTATTCAGTTTTATTCGATAAAGATGAAGCTGATTTGGCATGTTAACCAAAACTCTGGTTTAGGTTAGTATAGCTTCAAAACAATCGCCTAATTTAATGAACGCCTATCTTTCTAAATGTAGCTTTTTCTTGCAATTAAAAAATAAAAATAACCATATCTACGTATAATTTTTTGAATAATGTAATAGTATGATTCATGGCATTTAAAAAAACGTTCAAATTTCATTCCAGTTGTGAATGCAATAAATTTTAATGTTTATTTTAATTTTATTTGTTTCGTGGAATCTAAAATGATGTCAAGTATGGCAGAATGATAAAATATTACTTTTTTGTAAATAAATGCATTGTTACAAAATTGTTCTAACCTTGCATGATCCTTTATGCGAAGCAATGCATGAAAGCATACATGAAGCGTTTACACCAGCAAAAGTTGTAAACGTAAATGAACAAAGAGCAGAAGGCGACGACGTTCCTTCTTTCTCATTTTAATTTCTAGCTGGGATATTCATTATGTACTTTACCTTATGCATTTTTATAAAACAAAATTTAATAAGAGTGCATAGCAAACCCACAACGCACACTGCATTGCTTCACACAATAATCCTTGCAAACAGCCGTGAATTGATCAAGTGTATACCACAGTTTTCAACTTATGAAGTACACAGGCAGATGCCTGGGAAGACTTAAGTACCCACCCTCTTCAATATTCGTTTACCTCTTCATGTTATTTGTTCATCTGATTGACAGAGAAATCCTCAGTGCATAAGGATAGAAATTGTTTTTGTTTGAAATGTACCCTTCTTTGCTGAGTTTCACTAAGGGCCACTATCATTGAAAATAAAACACATGTAATACGTACTCCTATTCTTAAAGTACTCTCATTTTTGTTATGCTCAGCATTTGTCAGAAAATGACGCTTTAGTGTATGTATTTTTGTTGAACAAAGGAATAGGCTGAGTCAGTCTGTCGACTGCAAGGTGCAACTTGGCGGCAAGCTGTCTCGTTGCATGCCAGCTATTCCTATTATCGTGTAAAAAAATGTAAACTTTTGGCCGTTGGCCTAATGTTCTTGTAGTAGTCGCATCCGCCTGTGAGCGGGGAATATTCTTGTCTTTTTTATTCTGGGTAAAAAGTGGTCGTTAATTCTCTGCCTGCGTGCAGTTCACTTTTTAAGAAGTAGAAATAGTCGTGGCCGTGTCAAGGAGAATTGTTACGCTAATCACTTGGCACGAGATAATTGTGAAACTTTAAAGGGGAATAAAGTAGAAATTGTTAGAAGAAACAATAATAATTTGTGTAGCTCGCTAAAGATTTATTTCCGAAAGATCTAAGGTTTTTGAATAGGAAATTAGCCAGTTTTAGTTGAGCATAATTAGTCACTTTAGCCATATCGTCAAGTCCTGTGATCGAACAAGATAGGAATCTTCTGACTAACCATCCGGGGAATAGAACTAGGGATTTGAAACCGGATTCATGATAGCATTGTTAGTATCACAAAATTAAAAGTATCTGTTTTTATTTTCTGTTTTGCTCCACTTTGGCTAGGGCAGCGCTTGAGCGCAATTTTACTTACGCCATTTTCTTTTTAGAATCCAGCCGTTATTATATGACTTTTGTACATAATTGGAAATTAATTGGGTTACAATTTTAGTTTTAACGTCTTTTGTATTAATACAGAACCCGATTTGGTAAAAGCAATAATTGCCTGCAAAGAACCTGTTGTTTTTGTGACCTTTGGAATTGTGTTTTAAGGAATAATAATGGTTGTGCCTTGGGTGGACTTAAACAGTGCAAGGAGCAGCTTAATTTACAAGCAGGTATTAAATTTAAGTAAATTTGGTTAATTTTTAATGCGACCCAACAAAATACCTTATGGATAACAGAGAAATATAAAATATTGTCGCAAAAATATGTAAAAACACTATTTTATTTTGTTTCCAGTGCCAAACACTTTGACAGTTAGATGAAGCGTCCTCTTTCAGAAAGGTGGTTGTTGTAGTTACTAGTGACGAGTTTTCAAAGGCATCCAACAATCAAACCTAATTTGCAAATTCTGTGTACGGAGACCACAACAACTTTAAAACAATACAGTAAGTGTTTCATTTTATCAGCAACTTCTCGAACATGCCTATTTTGTGCGTCAGGGTGAACCTAATTAAATGTTAAAACTTTCATTTTCTGCTCTTTAAATTATAGATGTATTCAGTAATCCCTAGAATTTGGCCCAAATTCAACAGAGGAGAATTTTCTGGAAGTTTCTGGACCTGCTGTAAACTGGGTCAACGCTTCAAAGCCAAAGCTCCTCAAAATGTGATCTTCCTTTACACCTTGTTACATGAGTTGAAGATTTAAGTGCGAAAACATGGGCTCATTTTAAAGACATCGACTATAGATTAACAGTTTATATTGAGTAAACTCAACCTAGAAACTTCATGTTTGTGCAAACGTAACTATTTTAAAGTGAAAAGATAGCAAATGCACCAATGTAGGATGGCATTTAATACAAAATATTTTGCATATGTGCACTGAAGTGCAAATTTTTAGATGAAGAGTTGAATTCATTAATTTAGTTTTAGAAAAAAATGAACGGTTTACCAAGAAAATTGACTGTCAAAATTATTTTTGAAATTCAAAAATGTCGGTATTGGAACGTAATTTTTACGTGGAATTCAAGCACACTATTTGTGAGATATTTCGATTGCGAAGGTTTGCGGCACAGAGAGTTTTCATGAATATACTACGGTTTGCGCAAATACATTATTACGAATGATTGCTTTTGATAAGGAACTGCAACCATCACTTAAGGCGGTTTCACAAAATGGGCTATTTTACGATACTTATTAAAGTTGGTTATTATGTTGAAAAATGGGTTTTTGAACGCTACAGTTTAAAAACACAACGTGAGTCATTGGACGTTAATACCGTGAACTGTTCAGGTCTAGACAAATGCCAGAAGTTTTTTTGAAACACAAGTACGCATTATTCTTATCTTGGTATTATGATGGACGTTTCAGCTTACCTGCTCAGCTAAGCTATGTTGTACACAGTTTGAAATTCAAAATTTTTATGATTACAATTTGTAGTATTACGTTCATATAAATATATGTATACATAAGTTAAAAACGAATACAGCAATGTAGGTTAGCATTTGTTCATAAAATAATTATACATGTTTGCATTCATGTGCAAAAATCTTAGGAGATTACTGGTTCACATTGAAAGTCTATAATTTGTTGCTTTTTAGTACTTGAAATTTCATGTTGTTGTTGGTATCTTTAAAACTTAGTTCCAATCAATGCTGGTTAGGTCCGCATTCAGTTTCAGCAATCAAGCTATTTACTTTTACTTCATTTTTAGTACTACGGGTAAACTAAAAGGAAAGTGCGAAAGAAACCTTTTAAGCAGTTTTGAAAGATAATAACCCAACATTAAATGCTACTAATGTAAGGTAGCATTTAACAGATTAATAATTAATGTAATTATTGCAGTATTTTTACGTTTTTAGTATGGATCTCTCATGGCTTTGCGGTAAAAAGCAAGTTCTCAATCCTAACATATTTGTAAAACACATGCTAAAACATTTTTTAAACCGCACATAGTTTAGTATTAATACCATAAGCTTAGTTATGAACTTGCAGAGACAGCACTTACTTTAGTTTCTGTGGATAAGCAATCACTGTTTAAGAAGAATTGATGACAAAAAACCTTTTTTAACGCACTCAAACAAAGGTCTCTAAATGGATTCTAAATTAGCTTTATTGATGCAGTGAAGTGCCCCAGAAAATTAGATAAAGAACTTGATCTTTCAACTTTTATCCAGATAAGATAAATAGGATGTTAAAAATGTAAAATAACATTCTGGCTGGATTCCAATAAAGTGTAACGTTCAGTGAGCCATCAGATTAAATATGTGCTTTAAATTTAACAATGCTCCGGAGTTAAATTTTGAAATGAGCGGTAACTTGAATTTTTTAAGCCAATACATTTTTATATGAAAACTAAACAAAAATATGTATTTTGAATGATGTTGCTATAACAACGTAATTTCTGTAATAAAGTTATTTGATTAATTCACAACAAGCACTTTGAAACGGTAGCTTAATTTATTGGACACCTTATCTATGCATAAAATTTGTTCTAATCAATCCCGGCGATTAGATCATAAAACATATCTGTGCATGCTACAAATTGAATTACTTCTTTTTTAGGTTGCTTTGCTTTTTTCTAAGAAACCTTTTGATCACTGACGCGGCATTATAATTGTACAAAAAGCTTTCTTCTGTTGGTCTACAGTGTACAGTGTAGACTCTACACGTCAAAAATGTATGTGCAAAAATATGTTTGCATTTATTCATTTATTGCAATCCAGCATAATTATCTTAAATGGAAAAAATGGGTTTCATAAAATCAATGTGCAGTAACAGCAACACTCAACAAAGTACACTGAATGCCCGGCTGTATTATTTTTTCCTGGTATGTCACCGAACCCAAGGCCCAGGATGGTCACCCCTATTTTTTCCATATAAAAAGTACACTTAAAAAGGTTTAGATCATCTGCAATACATTGTTGGTATCAAGACCACCCCTACATGTGCAAGTGGAATTCTGAATTTAGGTGCATATCTATTCCATCAACCTTTCTTGCTTGCCCTATAGGGCCCTAACCCTTAATGCTCCTGGAATAAAGAAAACAAAATGCGCCCATAATAAAGTTGAGATGCAGAGTGTTAACAAATAGAAAAAACCTGGTGTTGATAAGTATTTGCATAATGAGCGCATCCGATTTATGTTCTTTTTTTGCTCCAGTTTGGCTGCCGAGACTTGCATTGAAATTATCATTCTCTTTTTCTCCTGTCTGTCAAGGCTCGTAACCCCAAATTTAGGGTTGCACACCCCATATCTGGGATTTAAGAACCGGGGCAATCTAACCCCAGATTTTGGGTGAGCACAGAGCATAGAAAAGCTTAAAGCCAAACCAAACTTCCTTTTCCTTTTTTCCATATGCTCATTTTGCTTGCTTCTTTCTGTTTCCACATCTTAAGACAGTTTTTTTTTGCATTAATCAATCCTGACGGTTAGTTCATAATATATCCTGCGCATGCTACAAATTCAACTATTTTAATAATTTAGTAATTTGTCATCCTTCGTTTTGATTTTGAAGCTTTGCTTTTCCTAGAAGCCTTTTTAATCAAACGCGTTACCATCATTGCACAAACACGTCTGCATTTTTGCATTTATGTATTTATGGCAATCCAGGATCTTAATAAATAGAAAAATTGAGCTTCAGAATCCGTATGCAGCATCAGCATCACTGAACAAAGAACATTTTATATACGACTTTATTAATGTTTTCTGCCTTTTCACAGAACCCAGGAAAGTCACCACTTTTTTCCTCAACAAACAAAAGCTTCTGTAAATCATGTAAAAAAGGAGGCATAAATAAATAAACTTACAAAAGATAAGAGCATCTGCAATACATTTTTGGTGTCAACACCAAACCCACACATGCAAGTGACTTTGAGTTCTGAATTTACGTACCTATTAATCCTTTCAAACCTTTTTCTCTTTTGCTTGTCCAAACCCTTAATGCTTATGGAATATAGAAAACATCAAATGCGCATTTTATTTTTCTCCAGTCAGTCATGGCTCACAACCACCTACTTAGGGTTGCCATTGTTGGGGTCACCATAAAACTAAAACAATCTAACTCCTGATTTTGGCGAACAATCCAAATTTGGGGCAAGGTGAACCCATTTTTTGGTTTAACCCCGCAAAATTTCCGTATTGGAACTGAATTTACCGAATGAAATCTTAAAAACTGATTATGATAACTGCACACCTATTATACAAAAGAATGGTTTATCTAGTGGAATGTTTTTTATTTTTCATCATTCTAGTAAAGAATGTAATTTAAAATTTTTTCGTTCGAATTTGTGTTACCAAATTATCTATGTGCACCATGCTAATGAATATCGCAACCCAAAATTGGGGACAACAAGCTTGGGTTTTGGGTACATATAAACGTGAGGGTTACTACGGCACAGAAATTGCTTGGCATTGTTAAGCTTAATCTCCGCACCAAAGTTCCCTTCCCTTTCATCCTCTGGTCATGTTGCTTCTCTCTATTGTACACCAAAATTCAGAAGTATTCATCAGATAGAAAAGATGCAGAATGTAAAAAATATATTGTTTTGATGACATTTTCTGAGTTTCTCCCTGTTTGTTTGTGTGCGACAACACAAACCGTCGGTTTTTGTTCTGTTTGCCTTCATTGCAGCTCATGCAACGCTATACCTTGCTTTGCTTTTCTCCTCTAGAGTTTAACAAAATGAAACCATGATTACGTCCCATCAAAACTATATGTGTACGATATCAAGGCATTCATCCATCCCCTCCATTTATAGCAAATAAGTTTATAAAGGTTTACTGAGCACCCACAACAAACAACACTTTCGGATTCCGAATTCCTCAATTTTTTAGAGTGTGATCTTATACCAAAAATGCTCAGAGATATTACTGCTGAATGAATGCGGTTGGTTGGTACTGGGTACATGCAAACGTTAAGCTTACTATACCTTATATAATACTCTATTGTGCATCGCAAGTTTTAATACGTATGGGTGCATAATATGCAATATAATCCTTACAAAATCTCGGGCTGATGCCGTTGTCGCCATAGTGTCTACGAGGGAAAGTAACTCACCCCTTCTGAATTCTGCTTAGGGTGCATCTCTTCCCTACACACCAAGAACAGATTTACCTTTCAGTATGGATAGATGCAGAATGCAAGTAAAACATCATTGTTGTTGCTAAGTGTAGCCAGTATTGATTAAAAAGAGCGTCGGATATTTTGTCCCTCCATTTTAGCTGGAGCAACGCTACGGCTTGCTCTGGCTTTATTTTGTTCGGTCTTTTAAAGAGTTTTATTGAGAATGCGAATAAAATTTAAAACATGGAACAACTGAAAACTAACTAAACTCTAACCGGATTATCCCAGTTACCAATTTAACTCTTCATCGGTTTTTTGTTCGTGCTGGGTTAGTGTAATTTCTTTAGAATGAGCAGTGGTTGTTGTTTTTAGAAATTATAAAAATAGTAGTCGTTGCATTATTTCATTAGTTTATTTTAAGTGACGGTTTTTACAGTTCATGTGACGATTTTTAAACCTTGATGATTACACTGCTGTTACTTGTTTCCAAGTTCCCGTAAAGACTCTTGCCCAGCGTAACATAGCTGGGGTAATGAAAAATGTGTTGTTTTGCAGTTCCTGTAAACTTCTATGACAGTTACCCTGTTCATGTGAAATTCTGGAGAAGTTGTGCAAGCGGCTTTTTTATAAGAACGATTCCAAAAAAATGCTCCTTAAAAACTCTGGTAACTACTTTTGTTACAAACTTTATTTGACAGTATTAATCCGGGCAACAGCAGTTAATTAGGCTCCAGTTCTTAAGGCCAACACTTTGACATTTAGTTGATGCGTCCACATTTAGAAATTGAGAACGCTGGTTGGTCCGGCAGTTGGTCACAAAATAGAGAGGAAGACCAAAATTGGAACGTTATTGGGATAAACGAGTTCTTGGAGGAACGATTATGGTAAATTTTTCATTTTCTCAGCAACTCTATAGGAATTGCTACTATTTTGTGCGTCAGAATGAGAGTCATCTACATGAGATTTAACCGTTCATTTTATGCATTTTATTCATTTTTAAATTATAGACGTATTCAGTTGTCTTTCGACTTTGGCAAGAATTCAAAGGGGGAGGATTTTTTGAAAGTCTCTGGATCTGCAGTAAACTGGGCTAACGCTTCCTCAAATCTCAAATTCAAATTGGACTGGAATTGGCTTCTTCAAATTAGATCATCTTTTACACGCTGTTACACGAGTTGCAAAACTCTGTGAGAAAATATGGGCTCACTTTAAAGCAATTGACTACAGGATAACAATATAGTAAAACCAATCTAAAAACGTCATGTTGTATAAACGTACTAATACAAAATTTTACTATTTTTAAGTGAGAAAAAGCAAATGCATCAATGCAGGGTTGCATTTCTTACAAAAGTTTTTACAGGTGTGCACTCTAGAGGTAACTTGTAGATTGAAGATTCGTTGCTTTAGTTTGGAAACAAAATAACCGGTTCACAAAAAAATACTTAAACTATGGTCGAATCCGTTTAAAAACATAGTGCAATCAAAGTTCAAAAAAGTCAGTTTTAAAGCATATTGGCTACGTTTAATTCAGACACGCAATTTGATAAGACATTGCAATTGCCAAGGTTTACTGCATAGGGATCTGCCCTTGAACCCATAGGGTTTACTCAATTACTTTTTAAAAAATGATTTCCTTTAAAAAGGAACTGCTTTAATCAACCATTGCAGTTTTACAAAGAGCCTGTTTTTCCAAAATCTGAAACTTTTTTCCTGACCCCCTCAGAATTGTTCCAAAATTGGTAGACAAGTTCGACATTATTAATATATTACAAATTAAAAGTATTAGCCCGCTATGAATTGTCACTGAAGAAAAATCGCAAAAAATTGCAAATTTTAAGGGCTTTTGGCAGAACGTCTGTAACTTTTTTTGTTTTTAATTTGTAATTAACGAAACTTTGGGAGCTTATACATAACTAGAGGAACTAGTTTTTTGCAAAAAATCACATTTCTGTCTACGCTCTAGAGAAAATGGCATGACATTTTCCACAAAATTTAAGGATTTTTAAAAAATAAATTCTATTTTTGAGCGTATATAAAATTATATTATAGCAAAAAAAAATTAAAAAATATTCAGTGGTTTTTAAGAAATCGGGTGACAAGTGCTAAAAACCTGTCAAAAATCAGCCCAAAAATAACAGATTTTTGGGCAAACAATTAAGTTTTTTGGTTTCCACAATATGTCATAACAACTTAAGGTAATCATATTGCTGAAGGTTTCATTGAATTTTGTCAACTTATTCAAAAGTTATGATAATTTTAGTATCGCAAAATGAGTCGACCCTCACGTGACTGACCACAATTTGTCCGGTATCAAAATTCAATCGTAACTTACAAACTAATATCAAAAGCCAACAATGCATATTCCTTTGGAATTCACTTAAAGTGCGCTTTAAAATTAGCACACGCATTCTCTATTCAGCAGCTTCTAAGATAAAAATATAACAATTTTTTCTTAAATGGGCCACTCCCAAATTTCACTTGTCATCCGATTTCTTAAAAACCACTGAATATTTTTTCATTCTGTTTTTTGCGAAAAGCAGCTGCCTTAGGCGTGTTTATGGGCATCAAGTTATATCCGGAAAATATAATTTTATATACGCTCAAAAATAGAATTTATTTTCAACAAATCCGTAAATTTTGTGGAAAATGTCATGCCATTTTCTCTAGAGCGTACACTGAATTGTGTTTTTTTGCAGAAAGATAGTTCTGTTAGTTATGTATAAGATCCCAAAGTTTCGTTGATTACAATTTAAAAACCAAAAAGTTACAGACGTTCTGCCAAAAGCCCTTAAAATTTGCACGTTTTTGCGATTTTTCGTCAGTGACAATTCATAGCGGGCTAATACTTTTAATTTGTAATATACTAATAATCTCGAACTTGTCTACCAATTTTGGGACAATTCTGAGGGGGTCACGAAAAAATTTTCAGATTTTGAGAAAAAAAGGCTCAAAGTGTGTTATTGTGCGTTACTTATTAAAATTAAAGTAAGTGGTTTAATGTACAAAACTAAATTTTGAATGCTACAATTGAATAACACAATGTTAGACATTATAATTAGCTGCCCACCAGAGGATAGTATTAGAATTTTCCCCACCAATGAATAACTCGGATAACGCTATCAAGTTTCTTTTGTTTACGACAAATTTGTTAGTAACCAGATCCGTTTAGGTCCTATAAAATGCATAAATGCATCAATGTAGGATCGCATTTACTATAAAATTATTTTACATGTCTGCACTCTAGGGAAAGGTTGTAGATGAAGGGGTTCACTTATTCGTTCTAAGAACCAAAATGAACGGTTCATCAAGAAGAAAATGTATGGTTCATAATTGCTACGTTCACTTCAAGTACAATTTTTGATAAGACAATGAACAGATTTGTAGACAAAGGATTTATATATTTGGTTCCAAAACCAAATGAATGGTTTACCAAGAGAATGTAATATACTTGTTTAGAAAATCGGTAGTAAAACAGTTTTTTACGATGATTAGATGTTAGGACAATCTTTGAGCAAGTGTTTTAATAATTGTCAAGCTTTCATTCACAACTGTGGTCTTCTACAGAAGCTACAGTCAGCTTTTTACATTTTCGTGTAATTTTATATCGCAAGAATTTCCCGGCAAATAAAGTATTAGAAGTGTGCTATTTAAAAGCTCACATCAAAGTTATTAAGAACGTATTCACGATCGTCAACTTGTAGAACTAAATAAAAAAGAATTTTCATAAATAGGCCTTTTTACTGTTACATCACCTGTTTGTTGTAATTCTAGTGTCCCGGAAAACTGAATGTTATCAATGTACGATAACATAATTATAGCAAAAAAGTCATCATTCCTGTGTATGTGCTTGCACGTTGTTGCATTAGAACGTTTCGTAGAAGAACATTACGACAATTATAAAGGATAAACGTGTAAACGAAACAGATTTTTTGGTTGTGTATTTGATATGCATAAATCAAAGTAATACTTAAACTTGATTCTGAAAATGTTGCCAATGTGGGGTAATATTTGATAGCGCAAGCGCAAAGAAATTATGCTCAATTTTTTACATATTTCCAAAATCGGATTTTACGTCTTTTATTAATGGCTCGCCATGTTATTTACACTGTAAAATAAAAATGGCTCAAAACTATTTTGGGAGCAGAATGTTATGATACATTAAAAGTATCTAGCTTTCAATCGATTACTAGGATTATCAGTACGTTTGATTTATAATACGGTACAGTTAAACTTCACAAAGCATTTTCAAATTTCACGTACACGTGAAAAACATAAATTTTACTAGACTGCTTTATTTAAGGATAAACACAATGTAATCAGTAAAGATTCGTTCAAATAACTGTTTCCTTACAAACAGTTTTCACTCTATATGTAATACTTAAAATATTACTGGTGAAATTAATCACTGGTGTTTTTGAACGGTAGAGATTTGACATCAACGTTTAGGATAAAGTATGTTGTCAATGTACGATAATATATTTTAGCAGTGACTATTACAAAACAGAGGAAACAAATCTTATACCAATTTACACTACTTACATATTAATGATCTCGATGTAGCACAATCATGAGTGTTTAGTCGTTCAAAATAGATTTCCAAAATCTATTGCCAAAGGAAAACGCGTGAATAACTTTTTTGAACTCTAAAATAAGTTTTGTTTTGACTTATTTTCAATCGGAAGAGCTATAATTAGCAAACGCGCTGGATGCTTTCAAAGTAGATGGCATTTGTAAGCCGACTAAAATATATTTTACAGTTAAAACAGTTTTGGATCCTAGTCTAACAGGTTGCTTTTTCAAGAGCTTTCTTCATCGTATGGAAATTTGTGCTCATTATCAAAAAGTACTAGCTGTATGCATTATTATAGTAAAGAGATTATAAAATTTACAATTGGATTCTTGGTTTGGAAAATAGCAATGGGTTATGCTGATTAGTTAAAGCAATAATTTTTCAAATAAGCAATTAAAATAGTAATTAAAGGGATTTGTGTTGGACAGTATATTGAACCAAAATTCTTTTGATGTCAGCACCCATTACATTTATTAATTAGAATATTATTATTTTAAGTACAGCATAATCTGCCAATTTTTTCTGAGTATTTTTTTTATGCCATAAATTAGAAAAAGTGTTAACTACAAGGTTTTCTTGTTAAAACGGTGAGAAAGTTCTTTGTAGTAATTTTGTAGCTCAGGATTGAGAATTTAGTAGAAATCTAATAAATTAAGAAAACATTGAAAAAACCTGCTGTTTATTCAAAAATTATACTTTAGAGAATAATTGACTTTGTAATGTTCTATAATTTATTAAGTAAGACAAAATTTATGGACATCCAAACCTTCAATCGGATACTTCTTACATAAGATGGTATTTCCTGGAACAGACATTCAGATAATTTTTATCGTTAGTCGGATTTTGCCTGGTCGTGACTTCCTAAGCGATGTATAGAAGAATAATATTTAATACCTAAGAATAATATAAAAGAAATAAAACTTGTAGGTTTTATATGCTCATGTGGCTTTGCTAATGTTGTCCATGTAACACAACATGGCTAAAGTACAATATAATATCGCAGTTTAGCAACATTCTGAAGGTTTACTTGGAAAACGGTGAAAATTTATGTAAATGGATTTACAAGACAAGTATAAACTGAATGTTTTCTACATAAGATGACATTCAAAAAAAATTAATAAAATGATTAAATGCTACATATTCTTTCACATTTCTTTTAAAATGTTACACAATACTTGCATAATGATTACAAACGCAATGCAGTTCTGAAGTTCATACAGAATAAAATTGTTTCTGCTTACATATAGCAAGCCGAGTATTATTTTATTGTTTCACATTCATGCTAACGCCAAAACCACTGTTTTTATTTTCTTGGAAATATGTTCGTAACTTGTTAAAGGTCAGTAAGGGAAAAACGGTGCATTTTGCTCAGTACTGATTTTTAAAAACAAATACGCACACATATGATTAGCAATAAAACACTTGTGAAAATGTTTGCTGAAAATGAATTAAAACAAAATTATTTTCTTTTATGTATTATCTGCACATTTTGAGTACTAAACCTTAAACAAGTTTTAAAATAAAATCCACGACAATACTGTAAATCCATTATCAAGCTGAAGTCAATAGAATTGTATATTTTTATGAAGCAGTATCACACTCCACACATTCCGCAAAAGCGTCCTGAACAAAGCAATTTATATACACTAGTCACCAGACAAAAAATGTTTTAATACGTATGAAATACATTCAGTATCATTATTAATATCCTACACGTACGTGTCAATGAGTGCTGAACACAAGCTACCGACCCGTTGACAAGTTCTCCCTTTTGGCTTTCCTCGCATTCTCATGCAGTTAAGGGTGGCAGGGTGTTTATACACTCATAAAGCTATTTATTGTTGTTGACTATTGCCGGCTCTAGATACACCAAGGTGTCTGTTTTTGTTGTCTGTTGGCTCCAGTCTGTCTGGCGTAACGATTTGGAGTGCAATTGCATTTTTATTACACCACGGGTTTCTGAAAATTGAAAAAAGACGAAGGTAAACTTACATACGTGTTTATGCGCCTATGCTACATTAGAACTCAATCTTATATTCTAAAACATACAAAGTCACTCAGCTGGAAAGAAAAATTGTTTGTCTTTAAATCTTCATTTGTCGTTTTTTGGATAACCCATAAATCTCCGAATTACCATGGTGATTTAAAAATCATCTAACCGTTAGTAAAACTTTAAGTCTACCCCGCCTGTATTTTCATACAAGTTTTATTCAGTTATTTTGATTCGCTAAAACAGTTCAAAGCACAAAGGCTTCATTTGAAAAAAACGGTGATATTATCACAGCGCAGCAATAAATAATTACAATAGTTATGCATTCTTGCATCTGCTTCATTTAAAGTAATTTATTTCATACGTACTTGCTGAACAAAGAGCACTTTTGGTTTCTGCATTTTTCTTGAGTTTAAAGGCATAATCTCTCACAAACAATTCTTGCCTATTGTTCTATAGAATAGATAAAGCCAAAAAGTATTGCATAGTAGGGAACACCCAAGCTCCGTTATGCATATCAACTATAAAAACGCACAGATGCCTACGTAATAAAGCCCTTGTATACATGTTAGTTTTTGCCTTTGTTGCCTTAGTGTCTACGAGGGAAACTAACTCACCAGTTCAGAATTCTGCCTATGGTATATTCCATCCGCCTGTGGGTTGGATGACAAATAGAACAGATTTGCTGTCCAGGGTGAATAGACGCAAAATGCAAATAAAAACATCATTGTCGTCGCTATGTGCAGCCGGTATTGAGTAGAAAGAGCGTCCGTTTTTTTCCTTTTCCCATTTTAGCTCTTGCTCCTGCATTATTTTTTTCGGTGTTTTAGAAGTAATTTTCGGAGTATTAAACGTAGAAATAAAAATTGTGACAACTAAAAATTATTACAGTTTTCACCGTGTTGGCTAATTTACTTTAGAAATTGTTCATCGGTTTTTTAGTTTGTGCTGGAAAATGGTAATTCGTTTAGAAAGAGCGGTGGATGTTGTTGTTAGGAAATAATAAAATTGTGGTCATTGCATTTTTGCACTAATGTTTTTAAGTGACGGTTTTAAAGTCAATTAAAGGGTGTACGATAAGTAAGGCCACCAAATTGATATTTTTATAAAAAGTTGCAGTTGTCATTTATTAACGAGATATAATATGCCATAGATAGATAAGATTTTAAAGAAGTACAGGAAAAAGTATCTCGGCCTGATCCTTCCAAAACGTACTCAGTGTGTCACTTTAAGTTATGTGGCGCTCCCTATGCAATTTGCCGGTACCAAATTTTTCATGATTGTTTTACATATACTTGTGTGATAAGTAATCCAGACAAGTTTAAACTCAAAATAGATTTATTCACAATTCTTTGCTCTACAAAATATAACTAAAATTTGATGGCTTTGTTTTGATCCCATGCGTTGTTTTTATGGATGGTATGTTAGCAAATTTTAGGACAAGAAAAATTTACCGTTCCAAATATTAGCAAATTTTTCAGCGAATCTTAACATATTACCAAGTTTGCTTTGTTAGTCCTAAAAGCTTAAAAAATAAGCTTTTGATATTGCCCAAATAGCTTTAAAGTTAACGGAATAAAAAGTCAACATCAAATGTATGAACTTTTTAAACAAAATCTTCATCAAAAATTTACGTGAACTGAGATTTACAAAAACAGCCCTAAAATTGATAGGGGTATACCTTTCATCATTTAACAAAATGGATGGTCGTTTATAACTTATCTGAAAGCCCAATTTCTGCTGAGTATTTAAGCAACTAGCTTGTCTAAGAATCGTTAAAAAACGTACCTCAGGACTCAGGAACTTGTTTTCAAAGTCATTCTTTAAAAAACCGGGAAAACTGTAAAAATTATTGTTGTAAATGATTGTTGGCAAAATTTTAGTCGTACCCGGGAAATGCATACATTGTCACCGGTTTTATGATGCTTTTATCCGACAAATAAATTCCCCCATAATTTTTTATCACCAGGTGTAAATGCCTCCTTTTTCTGGTGTAAAAGTATTATTATTTTACAACGGTATTTAAGATGTCTACATAATTATTCATATAATATTTTAAAAGGCACTACTGATATATGCACTTGACTTTCCATAAATAAAGGATTTGTGACTTATAAAGTATTTAATATTTATCTATATCGTAAATACAGTTGTTTAAGACACATGTAAGCAAAAACTGGGTAGTAAAACTAGAAGGAAGGTGGAACACTTCAGTGTCTATGATGTAACATGCCTCAATGAGGGAATCATTTGACAATAAATTCAAATTCAACTAACGCTTATGCAATAGTACATCACTATGGAAGGGTGTGAAACCGTCCAGCAATCCAGCAGAAAAACACCTTCAGTGTTTAGGTGAAACCATTAGTGTTTGCAAAAGTATTTGGTAAGGTATTTGGTAAGGTTACTAAGCATACCAAATAATTACCGCATATATTTGGTATCTATTTGGTAATGAAAATCATATATAAAGATGTATGACAAAGGAGGCTACTTTTTACAATACAATTTTTGCTTCCTTTTTGTAGTAGTAAAAATATCTATGGTTTTATAATGTATAAAGCAAATGAAAGCTTACCAAATATTTGGTATTTGGTAAATATGCGATAAGCTTACCAAATACCGAATAGTTACTAAGATTCGGTATTGGTTTGCAAACACTAGAAACCATGCATTAAAAAAGTCCGCATGTATATCTTAAGGATTACCAATTTCAAACATTAGGTTTGCAATGCAATTGACGCTACTTTTGCAATTTTCGAAATATGTATTATGCATGTAAAGTTACTTTTGGAGACATTATATGGATAAATATACATGCACCAGTTTTATGCTTACATAGTATCTCTTGAGACAATTACGCGAAGAGATATACAGGAAAGTGTCTAGGCCGTCAAAGAAATATATCAAGGTGTAGGCCACACAGTGAAAAAGTCGAAACAAGTCAAGATATTCCATTTTAACATTGTAGTTTTACGTGATTATGTTAAAAAATAATGCTTTTACACCATAAAATCATAACATTTCCACCTGGTGATAAAAAATTATAGGGGATATTTTTTCTCGGATAAAAACATTGTAATAGTGGTGATGAAACCTCTAAATTATGGTGATGATAAATTGCATGCCATAATTGTTTATATTTTTCCACTGAAAGCTTTAATAAGCAAGGGGTATTTTTACAGTAAATATAAAAGGTTGTATGTGTCAAACGGTAGTTTAGTTTATGTCCGTGGATGCTCTTGAAAGATTTCCTATGGACTTGAAATTAGTGGCTTTATTTATCGTACACCCTTTATCACTTGACTTTCAATAACCCTAGCAGAATGGCATTACTGCACGTATTTTTCTACTACCTTAAACACCTAAAACTGCTTGCATCATTTTTATGCTCCAAGAATTCTCAACACCAAATTGTGCACATTTTTTCAATCTGTTTAAAACTTTCGGAGTCGATGAAGCCCAGAGAGTGACAATCCACTTCTATTTCTCTAAATGCAGGTCGGATTATTTGTAGTTCTTCCTGCAAAGTACTATTCATTAAATTCTAAAAACGCTGGATCATAGTACATCAACATTTTGCATGGGTTTTTTTAAATCTCTGAAAAGGGAATTTCGTTCACAACTTATGATATCGACTTGTCTTACTACTTAGCCAGATTTTCTACTAGCTTCATCCATGTAAATGGCAAAGGACAACATGTGTTTGCATTACGAACTTAAAATAAGTTCCTAGTATTTTAGCATTATCTTTATTTGCTTTAAGAGACCCACCGTTTCCCCAAACGCAACAAAAGCCCTTCAATAAAGATTTACTTTTGTGCGTGTTAACCTGGATGAATTTTTAATCCTTTAATCGGTTCAGTAAAGAAGGAAAGGGGCTCACCCCTTTGCAATATATTCTTTGTCATGTTTCGTTTTGTGTGCGTATTCAACTGGACACGGATGCATTTTGCAGTTTGGTTTTCTTCGGTACAAAAAAGGGACCAAAATGTATGTTTGTGTGTACACCTTTTTACGGATTTCTTACCCTTGAGTTTCTTTAGTATAAATAAGAAAGGTATTGATCCTCTGAGGTAAAACCCTGAAGAGGCTGTTCACATTCCTATTGACCTAGAATCCATACAACACACATCTAACCTACTGAAATGATAATAGACTAAGAGCATTCAAATTCATTTTCATCACTAGAAGTACCCCTCCTTTTCATTGTTAGACCTGGTTTACAAGCTTTTTTTCCTTTTGGAGAAAGGATCCCATCTCTGTATAAATCTGTTACGCTTCCTTTCCGCATTCTTGTTTGTCAATGAACCCTAAAGCTCCCATTTTTTGTCCTAGTAGCCCAGGTGTAAAATGTACAAAATAGTTTTTGTTCTTCTTGTTTTTCAGTATTGAGGACATCATCTTACTCAGTTGCATACATGTTTGGTCAAAGTTTATCTCCAGTTCAATTGGGAGAACACTTCGGTGTAATTTTTCTGCGACGCCATTTTTTCTTAGATTACTGAGACGCCGAACATCAACGGTGAACATTAATTTTCCAGTTCATTTACATTTCAAACAGTGTTGTTTCAGATTATGTATCTGCGAATTTGCGTTTTGGTTGAATGCTTTGCCGATTATTTTGTTGATTAAATACAGTTTCTGATTGTGCCGTTTTTAGCCAATTAAACTATGGATTTACTGGCATAGGAAAATGCAAGATTTTGTTTAACCCATACAGGTGCTTCCTTCGTCTGTGCAAACAATAAATAAAAAAAGAAAAGTGAAGACAAATTTTTTCAGATGGAAACTTAATTAAAAGAAATATCTATTGTACCAAGAATTTAATTATGTTTATGGGCGTTTCTACAAAACTTGCTTATTCTAAACTAAATTGCCATTGCATTCTTCAAACCTCAGAATTTACAAATTCTGTACAACAACAGCAATTTAGAAAAGCATAAAAAAGCTTGTTACAGTGAACCTTGTTGCCAGAAGAGTTCTTGGCTGGAAAGAAAAACTTGCAAAATTCGAAAAATGTTTTTGAGTTAAAAGCGACTATATTATAATTTAGCTTGTTGCTAATTAATTAAAAACTGGTAAGCGGTATTACATTATTTTTTTAGCTATATATGAATTTGTGGCAGTGCTTGCGTAATTTTGTATCCAAAAATATATAGATTAGTTTTTTACAATTTTTATGGCTATATATTAACAAAGTAAATTTTTTCCAAGTTTTTTGAATTGAAAACATTTTTGATCCACCTGGTGAATGCATTGTGGCTTTATTACACTAAAATTAAAATCAATTCTAGTTTAATTAGTCATTTAGAATTAGCTGGAGCCGCTGATTCTAAACCATGACCACCGGGAGTACATAGAAAAAGCCACAGTCGTCATGGATTCACAAAGCCATCGGGAGATTTGGAAGACAACGGTCATGTCATTACCAAAACGGACTAAACTTTTAAAGGTAAGGCATTTTTTAACGACAACAAAGCATTTCAAGTGACTGTTTCACCATGAAAATGTAGTGAAATTTAATAACGGCAATTTCTTTTTTCCAAATATTAAATAGTTTAAATTACTCCGATTAAGATTAAGATTCATTACTCTACATTAAATTCTATTGACTACAAAACTTTTAAATTTTTTAAATCATTTAGAATCCGTCTCCGTAGCGTCTCGATTAGTCAAATTCCACCACATGGCATTTATATTCGACAGTAGCTGAACAAGAATTTGGCGTGACCTCTCGTACACAGCTGGCGGCACCTCATTATCTGACTTGATGCGGCAAGGATACAAATTCCTACTGAATAGGTATTCGTGCTTGTGTCACAGAAGAAACCTACTATATCACTGTACGATTTAAATAGCATGTGAACATTATACAATAGTAAGCACAAGATGAGCCCGTAAGCAATACTGGTAACGTAAAGTAAGTAAGTAAGTACTTTGGTAACAATTTCAAAATTAAAAACACGTTTCTTATTTTGCACCTAAAATCCTCACGCAAACTCTGTGTTTTTCAACCGCAGAGTACAGCAAAATCACATTTGCGCTTTCAATGCAATATAATGGCATGCAAAATGTAATCAAGGTATATCAATATTGCATAGTATTTAGAAATTTCAAAAACTATTCCAATACTCCATGCCCAACGTTTTTGGTTGGCATAAGAGTATGAAAATTTTAGTGGAAAATTATGCAGATGATCAGTGTGTTAATAGGGACACAATTTATTTAAAAAATACTAATGACGAAGCTAGAAAACTTTCTAATGAGGTTTGAATTTCGAATCTGAGGGTACACATGGAAAGTAATGCTTCCATTGACTTCTCCGAGAAAGCTTAGAAAAACATTGTTTGCGTAATTAAAGGGATGGAACAAAACAGAATGCCATCAATGTAGGATTGCACTCTATAAGCAGATGGTTAATGATTTATTTTACATTAAGGCTCTACAATCGAGTAAGGCGCTTGGCGAATATGACCACATAGCATTACACATGCTCTATATTTGATTTTACTGAGATATTTGGGATCATTTTTGGAGCTGCCAAATGTAAAAAATACTTAGTTGTTGCTTCTTACTAAATGTTTTTAAAACTTAGCGTAGAAGTAGGAACTAAAAACCTTGATAATAGTGAATTTTTTTTTTAAACTAAAGAATTACCATAGTTTAGCATTAATAGTCAATTGCTAATGGCAGACTTATAAAAAGGATTAGCCAATTGACATTGAAAAGCATAAGGGTCATTACGTTATTATTATTATATTTTAAGAAGGAAGGTTTTGATTGCTCTGCGTTGACTTTCTATGTGGAACTTGTGGAGTTCATATAGAACGAAACGATCTGAACTCACACTTTGACACTTTGTGCAAAGATAACAGTAATCGGGCAATACCGATGAAAAAAGCTAACTTATTGGGATTTTCAATATGTGGCATAGTACTTTATTTTGGTGTGCTGAATATGTGCACTGCCACTAAAGTAAAACAGGATTTCTAAGATATGAAAATGTGTGATTGACGGAAAGTCAAATAAATAGATCCGGTAAATATAAAAACGAATTTCAAGTATGAGCAGCTTTCTAGTTGTGCATTATTTGCAAAGCTGGTAGACTAGAAACGTTAGTAAAGCAAAATTTTATGTCACAATGATGTTTGACAGCTATTCACTTTCAAAAATGGCAATGTTTGAAGGTTTTGGCAAGCCTTGCCAACTGTATGGTTGAGATCATAAGTAGAAAACTGTTCACCATGCTATTTGCAAACAGTTGCGAATTTCTAGTCAACCATTTTTCCCAGTGAATATCATTGTGAAAGCAAGAGTTTTAGTACCCTAATTATTATTTTTATTTTTATAAACATGTTATTAATGTGGAATAACATTCGTTAAAACAATCATTTTAACTTGTATGTTTCGATATTACAACAAACAAAATATTAATGCTTAAACCTAAGAAGTTTATTGTCAAAATTTTGCATATGATATTTTCGTGAATTTTTATTAACATGAATTATTACTTAAAAGGACACAGCGTAAAACGGCTTAAACAGTTTTTTTGCAAATACTGTGCACGTAAAGCTATAATAATATTATCAATGTAAGATATGTAAGTCTGTCAGCACAAGTACAGTTTATCAAGCAAATACTTTACGCATTTCAAATGGCACGAGAATCCTTAAAAGCTGGATAGTTTCTCTCCAGGCAGTACAAAAACAATAGATATAATAACGCAAAATAAATAAAACTCGTTGGATTAGTTATTTTAAAAAATTGTACGCGCAAATTAAAAGCGTAGCCAAAAATGTGTAAATAAAATCAAGTAAAACGGAAGTTGTGTTTTTAGCAAATGAATGTAAGACAACACAAAACGTAAAGCATCGTGGGTAAGAACATATTTTGTTTAGCAGCCTTTTTTGAAAGATTGCCATCATAAACTGAATGCGTACAATGTAGAATTGCATTTGGAAACTCAATTTGAAAAGTCACAAATTCTGGCACACATGCTTTAGAAATTCCTTGTGAAAACTTCAACTTTGTTGTCATTAGGAATTTGGTCTAGAAATTGAATAACATGGATTGGTTTATCTCTATACGGAAACATTTGACCTATTCCGGATAACCACGCACTACTTACGAATCTACTAAAAAACTTCTTAAATTGCGGTACAATTTTTTTTGTTGCCTGACTTGAAAATCTACGAAACTAACTTTTTGTTTAATTGCACTATTGTAAAAACTTTTCTAAATTCTGATTTCCTGCGACCGTGAACAACTACAAGGGTCACCATTGAATGGTGTTTGCTACTGGAGTTTTAGTGGAATTTATAAAACAATTACCGGTTATATTTTTTATAAATAATATGATTCAGTGTAAGAAGGTTGTAAGCATTTTGTTGATAATAAACTATTACTTTATTATATACTTAGAAATTTTTTAGAATTAATGGTATGACGACATTTTAACAACCTATGATGTTGTCTGTGATGTAACAACCTCTATTCGAGGAAAATGTGGACAATAAATCTATTATTATTATGACAGACTTTAATTTTTAACACAAGGATTGAAAAGATGTTTGATTGTTGCATTAACAATTAGCAGAATATAGTTAGGGAATGAGTACGGTTTAACTGTATTCAACTATAATTCTGACAGTTAGTAGAAATGAGTGTTATCAATGTACGATTGCAATCAACTGCGCACTACACTATATGTTTTCCTAGTCGTGTGCTAGATTTATACTGACACAAAATTTATTGATGGTGCTTCGTGGATTTGTACTTTACACGTTTTAAGCGTTTCTATTTCGTTTCTATAATCATTGATATCTGAAATGATCAAGGAATAACTTTATAGTTAAGTAGATGCTGTAAAAAGCATTTTAGAATACCATTTTGAAATTCAAAATTTGAATTAATGTTTGAAATGCTACTCATAGCATATTCTATTAATTTATATTTTAGCATAAAAACAGCGGTGATAGGAGACGGCTGATAAGACGTTTTCAAGTTAAATATTTAATAACAAATTTTCTTAAAAGCGGCCCTGACCTACAGCTAAAATATGTCTAATTGTCTGTTAATATTGTACTTCTTAACGTTTATAGAAATGCCATAGTGTTTGTAAAACAACATATTAATATGAAGCGTATGGTTTAAACAAAAAATTACAATTATTTATAAGAAGACGTAAGGAATGTTATCAATGTTGAATTATATTTTAAATAAATATGTATTTTAAAATCAATTGTTACATATTTTTATGTTTTATTTGTAATCCAAAAAATAAAATCACACAAAATCCTTTCAATATCTCAAAATCACAACAGCCCTTGTCAGCAAAATTGACAATATTGTTGACATGCATTATAACGCACAAAGCCAAGAACTGGTGGCATATTGTGTCAAAGTTCATTAATGTGTAAAAAAAATCAGCCAAGAATTTTTTAAATTCCGGATAACCTTCTTTCATTTTTAGCAGTATGTTAATCAGACGCATTATCTATACGCATGGAAATGGTTAAAACAAAGATCTTCTTCGCGTTGATCTACGTTTAACTGCAGTTGAAATTTTGGCTCATCTCACCAGTGCAGGTCTAGGCATGTATCCACCACTTTGCTATGCATGCACTTTACAAACGTACGTAAATGTTTTCCCTTCCCTTTCGTTCTGGTTGGGACTTATATAATTCAAGCCCAGTAGGCATTAGGTACCAGGTCAGTTTGTTTATGTGTAACATACTCACATCATGCAACAGGTATGCACTCAAATGAACACATTGTTGTTTTTACTAGGTCCAACTGACACGCTATTCATTGCAATACATTTAGAATTTCATTACAGATGAATTTGTACCCTTCTTGGAAGAATACATAGAAAGCATGTAAAGGGATTACCTTTTTCTAACATTTCAGAAATTACTAGCGCAATAATACACACAAGCTTACAAATCTTTCTCTACTCTACTGCATGCACTCTTTGGATGAGTTGCCAAGGACTTGAGTACCCAGCCCTTTAACATTTACTTGCATTTCTCCTTCTATGATTTTGTTGCTTGATGAAATTACACAGGACACAGGGCAAGCACATCAATTCTTTCTATGTATTTCATTTGCTTGGAAATGCATCAGTGCCTCTTTTCATCATAAACAATCAAATGGAAAGTACAAATAGGATAAACGTACGTTGGTTTAGCATAGCAGGGATTGGAAAAATCTAAAAGGCTTTTTGTTTACTTGTTTTTCGCGGTTGGACAAAAGTAACGCTTCGGCGTTTTCTGTTATCTGCGCCATTTTCTTGTTAAATTTTTTCTAGATCCCTAAGGGACCCACTACAGCAATGTAGAAATATTAATTTTTCAAAGTTTTAAAATATACTATGGATAGTTTTTCTGCCAATGTAATACCATTGTGATCGTGGTATTAATATTCCCTTTTGGCAAATACGGCAAAACACAATAACTGTAGGTGACTGTGAACTTCTTGTGAATTCTGCTCATTCAAATATTTAATGGTAGCATCAGGTAATAAATATTTAATTCTTGCAATCTCACAATCAAGCAAACGTATGCAGAATCAGAATCTGTATCACATTATAACGGCGATTCTGTAAGACATGAATTTTTAAAAACTTTTTATGGCTGGCTTTCAAATTTGGTTAGGACTCTCTACCGTGACTCAGAGACAACGTGGTGCGTTGCTACCATTGTAACTTTATCGACTTGTGGAGACATTTTGCTGGATTCACCCATTTCCTTGCCAAATCGGACAAAAGTATTTAAGTAAGCTTACATTTTGAAAAAAAATAAGTCTTACAGTATCTTGGAAATATCCATATTAATCTGTATCAATATTTTTTTCCTTTTTTGCATGCGTAGTGTTCATGGATTCTTATGAAGCGACAACTTTAATTGATATGGTAATAGGAACAATGCAGTTGGCGAGCTTGCTATTGTGCTTATTTTTGCAACTCATCGAAGCTGTTAATGGCTGCAGTGTGATTCCAAACCGTTGAATGTTTGAAATTACGCCGATCAAGTAAGCTATTACTGGTGAAAACGTTTTGCTCAGTGCACAATGTATTTTCAGACATATTTACTTGTATATTTTTACAATTCAGGTTTCAATCTGGAGTCATTGCTGTGCCAGCCATAATGGTTTTAAAAGGATTCAATAATTCGTTTCTACAACACGAGGTCATTGTTTAAACGTTACACGAGAGAGAGAGTGCTTACGTAAGTTTTCCTTTGAATCGTATGTGTATTATTAGAAGTATAAAACAGATACTGGTGACGTTTAGTACCACACCATTAGACTAAAAAAGTAGGTTATCCGAAATATGTTTCACGTGCCATTTACTACTCCGTAATATAAATATATTATTTTATTGTACATTCAGTTAAGTGTAGGTACGAATGTAAGTACCATCAATGTAGCATGGTATTTACTAATCAAATTACTATTATTTTAAGACGTTGATATTTTTGCTAGCTATTTCGTTGAATTTGGGTGTATTGTGATGATCGGATGCCACATCTTGAGATCTTCTTGAATCCTGTTTCACAAAATCATATCTAGTACTTACTCTAAGAATATATTATACAACCGCTGGGACAACTAATCATTTAGAAATTTTATTATATCTACGTATTTGTAAACGTTTTTGCAAAACTGTAGAAAGAAACGACACCAAAAACGTATTGCAAATTTTTTAAACTTTTCAATATCGTTGAAGTAATATCACCGAATTTGTTACTGAAAACTGTGTAGAAAATTTTATTACATAATATTATTTTAGTGTATGTGAGTTATTGCTTCTAATGTAGGACTGCAATACGTAGTAGGCAAACACATATGTTTTTAAGTAATTCTTGTTGTTTGAAATTCATGAACGCTAACGGTGTTTGGATAATTTCAAAGAAATGGTAGTCCTTACACTAACTTTCCTCAATAGATTTTCCGTGAATTTAATATACGAGTTTTTAAATAATAGACAGAATTTAACAAAATCTTGTGTTTAGTCATATTGTGAAAATGAATGTTGGTTATTTCTATAAGCTGTTGTATTACAAACACGATTACAATTGCCGTATGTAACAGTAACTCTAGATTTATGTATTCAAATTGGTTCTTGTTAATACGAGCAATGCGAAAGAATTATATTTGTTAAGGTACAACCACTGCTCCTTGAAAAAACAACACCAAACTATAAAAAATTTGTTACAGCTTGACAATTTTAACGCGGTAGAAACTTATTCTTGACGTGTTTCATTCAATTAATTCGGGGATGTATCCGAATAGTTTGAAAAAATCCTAGCAATTTTGAAACTTAAAAATGTATCCGAAACCTTTGGTTGTCACCAGCTGATTTTTGTATTTCTTCATTTTTGATTGTATCTTTGCAACACAAAACTGCAATGTTGATCAAGATACATTTAGTTTCCAGTACTCTAAAAATATTTTTATAGACTTTTATACTTACAATTGATTTTTACGTCGGTTGTTACATGTTGACAATTTTGACAGTTTTTTCTGGATACGGTAATGGTATGGTATGGTAAAAAGGTGTAATTTGTCAAAAAGAGTGCAAATTGAAAGTTGTAATTTATTTAGTTTTTCAGTGTAGATGTGCCTAAAATAGCGTCAATTTGTGGCTAACAATAATTCTTTATTATATGCACAAGCGATAACTGTGCTTGATTTGTTTTGTATTGGTGAAAACACAAACAATACTTACTTATCGCTGCATATGTAGACCACGCAATATAAGTTTACAACACCACCCCATCTGCTTAATTACCTGAAGTGGTTAAATATAATTAGTGAAATATATGCATATTTAAACATTAGTAAGATCTAAGTGCATTCTGTCAATATAAGATGGATTTCACGCACCACCAATCTCATTTTGAAGTAATAAATTTTAATGTGAAAAAACATTTGTCAAAAACTGAGGAGGTAATTTAAAATGATGTGGTTTTAATGCTTTACGTCACATAGTTATCAATGTAGGATGATAATGACATTTTCAAAATATTTATTTCGACTGTCAACACTGATTCTGTATTATTGCAATCGCAGTAGGACTTGTTTATGTCTTTGTGTAACTTTAAATCGGAACAATTTTGCAACAAGCAGTATAAAAGAATGTGGGAACTTAAACTGTCTAAAAATCGCTCTCAAACTGATACATAAAAGTTTAGTGCATGGAACGTACGATTTTATTTAGAATGAGAGTAAAATTTAAAGAGAAAATAAAAGTGCCGTATCCCAAGTATTTTTGTAACCGTTTGCCTTCAAATGATTTGTTTTCAGTAATGTCATCGGAGCTAATAACTTATAATATAAATAGTACAAGAAGATTGAAGTTTTTCTACGAGGTAACTGTGGCACACATACTTTCATAATGTCTAACTAGTTAGTTGTGGTTCTTTTTTAGATTACTTGTTGTAGCAGTAATTTCTGGGGGGTTGAAATATAACTTATGCAAAAGCATTTTGATAATTCTTACATGTAATTAAGAATATTGCAAATTATTACAAATGCTGGGTTCACCTGAACGACTAACTGTCAATTTTAATTAGCAAGTGTAGTTGATGTAAAATAATGTTTTGAAAGGTAGACACAACAAGTTGAATGGCATGTCAACTTTAATAATGGAGTTCTACAAAATTTAGAAAAAATAGAAAATTTATATGAATAAAACAAACATCCGGATTTATGAGAATGTCAAATACCTTATTTGTTCATATGGTAAGAGCATTTTTGGGAGAAAATCCCCTTATGAGGATCTGAGGTAAAATCGAAATGTAGGGTCGGGTTTTGAAAAATCTTAACTTTACACTCGTTGCTGTTTCAATAAGTTCACTCACATCAAAATGTTTTACCACGCGATCAGCGATTTGATTATTTGCTGCTATTCTGGCAGGGCCAAATGTCCATTATCTTATTGCTTACTGTGCTACTGGCATTGTCCTAGGTTCTTTTTTATGTTGGAACATACATTTTTGTTATTATTAATGTTGTCACATTATTCATTCGCAACACATACAAATGTTTTCAGACAAAAGCAGATTCAACAATTGTCTTTGAAATAGCAACAGATTTCAGAGAAAAACTTTAAAAAATTTGGAAATTTGTATTGTGGAGTTGTCCGTCTATGATAATTTCTCACTCCGTAAAAGATTGTCAATCTTACCATCGCAATCGGCCATCGACACATTATGCATTCTGCCTAAAAACCAGACACTTTCGTGAACGAAAGGATATTCAAATGCTACAAAATATGCATCAGTTCAGTTCTACCATTCGTACTAAAACACTGCAAAAAATATTTTTCCAAAATTATGTATTTGAAATCTGCTTTTCTAAAAGTGTTCTTACAATTAAAGGTAATTTGGATTTTTTCTTAGCACACTTGGTAAATTAAGCCTTGCGCAACAGCATTCAAAACACTACGTAATTAATACCTCCCAAGCCATTATAAGAAATGGCGTAGTATGCATAATAGCATTTATGTTCGTCAATGGCAAAAAATCTGCAATGGCAATATTATATTTATTATTTTACATTTTATTTAGACCCAATCACACACTTTACGGAATCAGATTACTATAGTTTTTACTTTTTATTAGAAAGAGTTCATGGCTTTTTATAACATACTGCAATTGGTTTCATTATACTATTTTCAAAGTAATGTCAGTCTAGGATCAGGGTACCAAACGGTCCCTTCAAAGGACCAAACGGTCCCATGCTCAAAGGGACCAAACGGTCCCACCAGACGGATCAAACGGTCCTATGCTGGGACCAAACGGTCCCATCAAAATTTTTATTAGAACTAGAGTGTTCTGGACCCGTAAAAATCGTCAGACATCTAGAAATTGACCTATAAGTAATGAAACTAATGTAATTATAAGATACCGCAGATACTTGATAGTTTTTTATTCCGGCGTATGCCTTTTACTCAGCAATGACTATACCGATTACAACCAAACTTTATATGCAGATACTACAGAACTTCGTACAGAAACCTTAAGAATTTCAGGTTAACTTTGGATCAGACGTCATAGCGACACATGACTTTAGGTCAATTTTTAACCAGGATTACGAATTTGCAGTCGGTTTGTTAAAATTAAATTTAAATTTTTAAAAATTGATATTTTATTCGTAATCCTGGCAAAAAATGGACCTAAGATTGGATTCAAATAGGATTGGAACAAACAGTGGATTCGTAATTATGGTAAAAATGCGCCTAAAATCCTGTGCCACATGATTAAGGTCATATGTAAAAGTATTGAACCACTGACCACCTCTGACCTTCGGAGTTAATATATTGACCTGAAATTCAATGGGGTTCTATTCAAGGTTTTCTAGAACCTGTATACCAAATTTGGTTGAAATCAGATTAGCCATCTCTGAGAAATACGCATAGGCCGGACGGCACAAGGACACATACACAGATACACACACAGACACACGAAATCGTTTTATAGTATGTGATTTTTTATTAGATTGTGATTTACAACGGTTTTATTTTTTTACTGGGACCGTTTGGTCCCATTGAATTTCCACGGGCCCGTTTGGTCCGTCTGGTGGGACCATTTGGTCCCTTTGAGCCTGGGACCGTTTGGTCCTTTGAAGGGACCGTTTGGTACCCTGATCCTAGACTGAATGTTTTTATCAATGCAGATGTAGAATTTTGTAACCTATTTTCAACCGTAGAACTCGCTTAGGAATAGGGTGTAATAATTAACTCCACTGAAAATACAAATATGAGGATCATAATAAATGGCATGTCAAATAAATCAAAATTATTTTTAAATGCTCCTTACAAAATTTGTGCAATGCGCAGCATGAAAACTATTTTTCTTCTCCATTTTTTTAAAGGTGCTGTTCAGATATGTCACAAAGTATTAGAAATTGGAATTTCTGCAAAAGTAATTTCAGTACTTGTCCTCCTACTCGTGTTCCCATAAGCCTGCCATAACCTTGTAGCGTTTTAGGTCTTTGTTAAATTCTCATGAATGGCAGTGTGAAGTGCTTGCCTTTACTCAGTTATTTGCGTGTAAAAAATATGCTCCCTTCAGGGCATTCATGTCTGCTTGGTATCGAATTGGCAAGACACCTCAATTTCTCTACCCATATCAATACAAATACACATTACATCATATATACAAGAATTTTTTTTCACTTCAACATTGTTATTCCATTCTTGTTTCAGGACCGCTTACACACACGCCAAGCGAACAAATCTCTTCCGTACCCTTTTCATGATACCACGTATTCAGTATTAAACATTTATTTTAAGGTTTAAGTTGCTCAGCATAGAATGAAACAAGGGACCAGCATCACAGAGATACCCTGATTCATTTGTTGCGTGATTCGCGTAACGTGAAAGCTTTGCACTTGCCTTGACCACTTAACCACCTTGCCAACAAAAAGCATTACCTATTTAGGGTTTTTGATTTACACAATGAAGTACCCACCCCTTGTTCCTTGCATGCTATGTTTTCATAAGCAGTCCTGATATTTTCAGCATTACACTTGTGCGTTTTTCCCAACCCCTATACCTATGTCCACTAAGGTTTATGTTGTCCAGGTAGACAGGTGTAAAGTGTACAATAAAGGTGTTCTTGTTGTTATTCTTCAGTGTTGTTAGCATTACGTAATACAGATGTACATTTTGGTCCAGTTTTACCTCCAGTTCAGTCGTAGGGACGCTTCGGCGTAACCTTTCTTCGACGCCATTTTTCCTTGGATTTTTAGAGACTAGAGATACACGGTGCACAACAATTTTTCAGTTTATTTGCCCTTAGAGTGGTTTCGAGTCAAATAATTAATCAACCAATAAATATTTTAAAAATTGTTCTCTAAATTTCCAGTTATATTTCCAGGCCATAGCAATATGGTTATATCAGTTTCTGATCGTGAATTATTACACAATAAATTAATGGATTTAAAACACTACTAGACTTTAGTGGCAATCACTGACCCTGCCAAAAATCCAAAGTTATTAAATTTGACTGTGGCAGTGGTGCTTATTTTTCCCATAATAATAATATTTGGACTAATTTACAAAAACAACGCTTTCTATAATGTAATGAATTTTACAAACGATTTATCAGTGCATTGTTTTGGTTCACCACGAAGATTATTCTAAAATCCGGGTTGGAGAATTTACCTGTTCTTAAATTAAGGAAAGTGAATTCTGTCTAATCGGTGCGGGGATTATGCAATGAAAAAGATGTTCTGATGAAAATGGGAAACATCTATTAACAAGAATGAATGTTCAATTTGTGACAGTTTTAATCAGTTTTTATTTTGGAAAAAACCTGAGAGTTCACTTGGTCTGGAAACACTTCTAGCCTTTTTAAAAATGTAAAGCAAATATTGTGAAATTGAGTGGAAAGTTTCTTTTGGAATCGGAATTTGTTTGCAAAGTTTAAAGATACTTAGTGAATGTGCGACTTGCGTGAATTGGCAATATTTTGTGAAGCCAGCAGGTATTCTAATTTATGAAAATCTATTATATCTACCTAGAAAATGCATTAAAACCATATTCATTTTTACACACAACTGAATTTTTTTACGTTTATTCAGGATTGGCCAGAGCAGCCCGACTTTGACTCAGACTACCATAAATGATGATGAGTGTCGCCTTCGCTAATTACACATGGTTGTCTAGAAAGTTGGAGGGAAACCGGTTTCGTCGTTACCCAAACATACAACATTTTAAAATGTAAATTTTTACTCAATGACAAAATATTCGTTATACATTACAATACAGAAACTAATTGCCAATTATTAGTCAGTTTTTAGTACCTAACCTACATCATGCAAGCTCACAAAAGTTCATTACGTTACATTGATTAATGCAATTTAATTTTTTGAATCCAATCAGGTTTCCAGTCAAGGTAGCATCGAACTCACTCAAAGGTTATTCCAGGGTCATGTGTGAACCTGATTGCAACTAAAGCGCTACAAGGATGGGACAAGGTGGATGCAGTTTTCCAGCTCAGCCTACGCCTCTGGTCGTGTCAGAGAGGAAACCCACAAGTTGTATGTGCAATTCTAGGATAAGAAATTTATGCTAAAATATTGAAAAGCAGTAAGTTCAAACTGAGGGCATTAGAAATACTTGTACCATGTGGGTGTTCATATACCGTGGTAAGCATAGCATGTTTCACATTTTGCATTTAAAAAATTACGATGAACGTGATTTGACTACTGCAGCGTGTAGTAAAGTGAGTCGGCGCTGCATATTAAATTTTATAGCGAGCAAAATGTAATGACTAGCAATATATTATAGTATTTACAAAGCACTAGCATGTTTTGCTGGTATAAAGAACCCAGTCTGTGTCACCAGCCAATTTGCCATGGCAAGCAAACATTTTCAGTTGCAAATAATGCAGGCTAGAAAGACAATTTGAATTAAGTTGTTGTGGCGTATTTTTTCAACCAAATTTTTTTTTAAAGTCGTATGTTGTCAATGTGGAATTGCACACACGTAAAACAATAATACAATTTCAGAAAAGACAATATAAGAAAAGTTTAAACAAAATTTTTTACGAAATTATTAGAAGTTTAGAACTAACTTCTTTGTGAATCAGAGGATTAAAAAATCACGTGCTGGAATAGGCATGTATGCTTTATGTAGAGAATCTGCAAACATAGTTATGAAGTGTAAATGCTCAAAATAACTGGTTTTTGAAAATTGACCGAAATATTTATTGGTATATTCAAAAAATCTATTATTTTGTCGGTCTTGATGCTCCATAGACTAAATTACGTCATATTCAACGAAATTTCTAAACAAAGGTTTTTCATGAAATTATGAGATTTTCCATGTTGCAAAAATGTAAGTAACTTGTTCGTCCACCTAAGATGCTTGGAAATATAAAAGTATGGTATCAAAATGTTGCTAATATGAATACAAAATTAGGTTATCAAAAAATCCTCCGGCTTGCCTAATAATGCGTTGCAGTGTACCTAATTAACCTTTCACACTTACATTTTCTGCTTTTTAAACTGTGGATGGATTCGGTGACTCCTGGAATTTGGCCAAGTTTCAACGAACGAGGATTTTTTGAAAGTCTCTGGATCACGCTGCTGGGCGAACGCTTCAAAGCCAAAACCCAAAACTTCTTCAAATTTTATGTTCCTTGGAACGCTGTTACACGTGTTACAGATTTAATTGGTAAATATGGGTTTATTTTAAAGACATCGACCAAAGGATAACTGTTTAGTATAGACAATCTAAAAACTCCATGATTTTGTGTTAACATAATCAAACCAGTATAAAAAAGTACTATTATGAATGTAACTATTTGTACGTTAGAAAAAGTAAATGCATTAATGTAGGATTGCATTTAATACACAAAGTAATTTCACATGTGTGTATTATTGGTGCAAATTTGTAGATAAAGGGTTCAGAGATTGGGTTTCGCAACCAAAATGATCGGTTCAGCAAGAAAATTGAGTGTCACGAGTCTTTTGAGATTCAGAAAAGTCGGTGTTAAAACATAATTTCTAGGTTTATTTCAAACCCTAATATGATAAGACCTAGCGATTACAAAGGTTTGTAGCATAGGAATTTTATCATGAAAACACTAAGGTGTACTCTTATAGGTAACGTAAAACAAAACAATTTGTGAAGTTGCATTGACTGATAGTTGCAGTTCTACATCAAAAACAATCAGTCGTAAAAATGTATCTGAGTAGAAGTTGTTTATAAGTAGAAGAGGGAGTTCGAAATGTTAAAATTAAAAAACACAATGTAGGACATTCGAATTAGCAGCTTACCAGAAGGCCGTTTTACAATTTTCACCACAATTGATTGTTTCAGATAACGCTGTCAAGTTTCTCAGATTTACCACAATATTGTAAATTCCAAAATCTGTTCAGGTCCAACAAACTGCAAGAACTTTTTAAAAACACAAGTACCCTTATTTCTTACCCTGGTTTCATGATGAATTTTCAACCCACCGGCTGAACTAGGCTACGTTAGACAGTTTCTAATTCATAATTAATATAATTGTAATTCTTATTAATACGTTCGTATTTCTATATGCTTACTGAAGTTAAAAAAGAGCAAATGCACCAATGTAGGTTGGTATTTGTCGACAAAATAATTATACAAGCTTGCATTCTTGTGCAAAATGTTATCTTAGGAGAGGTGTAATTTGATATATTGACGACCATTATTGGTTGACATTGTAAATTCAGGTATATAAACCAATATAGTTCTCGCAAAATCGTCAGAGTAATACAAGAAATTGTATTGTTGGCAAGCAGTAGTAAAGCAAAAGTATTTGTTGGTGAAAGTTTGAAATGAGACAGTTTACACAACAGTTTACGTAACTACAGGAAGTGCAATGCTATTGATTTAGTAGCGTGCATTGTTGGTGAAAACGTTTTGAATTTGTAAGTTTTCTAAATTAAACTGATAACTTGTGCATTTTATCTACATAATAATTATGAAGCAAAAAAGAGTTGAGCCTAAACTGTTTGCAAGAAACCGTTGAGGCTACAAAAGTTATACAATGTTTTGCAACAGTGCAAATTTTTCTTTTAGTAATGTCAACGCTATGATATGACAACTAAATTTAGGTTTTGCACTTATGTAGTGGTGAAGGCATGCAAAAAGTTTATCTACTAAAATTTAAGTACTAATTTATAACAGATCACTTAGTAATTAGTTTTGAGTGATTGCTTTTGATGTATAACTGCAATCATTGATGAATGCAAACATTCCTGCATTTTGCTTGTTTAAAATAATATGAATACGTTTTCTAATTTCCAACTTAACTGTACCACGCATAGAATGTTTTTTAAACCTTGCGCAGTTTAGGATTAATTTCGTCAGCTAAATAACCTTGATTGAGCATTTGAGACTGTTGACACAGAACGCGGATTCTTAATGACTTTGTTGGTATACCGCAACTTTTGCACAAGAATTTATACTTTAACGTTTATCCCGAAAGATGGATATGAGCGTCGGGTGTTATAAATGTAAAATAACATTCCGGCAGGATTTCAAAAAATTGTAGATATTTCAGATTATGTATGCGCTGGAATTTTGGCACAGCTCACTTACTAATTGCTGAGCTTGAGTGTTTAATTTTAATTCTGACCTAACCTTAAAAATAACTAGCGAATAAGTATTAAAATGAAAACTACTTAGCAAAACTTATGTATTCCTAAATTATGTTGTTAATAAGAACGTAATTTTCATAATAAAATCATTTGATATACTCTCAACAAGCAATTTGAGGTTTCAGCCCAAATCACTATACATTTTATTTTTGCATAAAACTTGTTCTAATCAGTCTTGGCGACTAGTTCATCAAACGTGTCCCACATATGCTACAAATTCAATTATTTCAATAATTAATAACTTTTTTAATAACTACCAGAAGCATAACTGAGGTAGTTAATGCGATCAGTTTGTCTGTCTGTCTGTCTGTCTGTCTGTCTGTGTCATACAAATCCTGTGACATACACTAATCCAGGGAAAGGGGTCGGCCGATTTTGAGCTTAGGGTTTTTTTTGGACTTTGGACTCGACTTTTTCTTGGCAGAAAAGGGAAAAATGAGCAGTGACGACGTTCACACTCGACTTTATGCATAAGCTGCTCACCGCAATCATTGCTTTGCATGCATAACAGGTACATATTCAATGCACTTCACCGAAAAGCCGAAAAGGTACTATTTTTAGCTTCTTTTCAGCTTATCAGCTTCTTTCGATAGCTTATGTTATTAGCGTTTCATATACACATTTTCAGGTTTCTAGCTCAATATTTCAAAAAGTTGGAAAAATGGGCGAAAATTATGGCAATATATATTGAGGTATATATTGCGATCAGTTTGTTTGTCTGTCTGTCTGTTTGTGCGCACAAAATCTCAGCAACTACAGGGCAGATTAGGCTCAAATTTGGCAAAACGACAGCATTTGTCAATACCATCTTATATACATATCTTGAGGCTTCTAGCTTAACATTTCAAAAATTTGCAAAATGACGTACCTATCTATCCTAAAACTCTCATTTCCTCTTGGTATCCCTTACCCCTACTGCTCTTGGTATGTAGCAAACACAAAATGCGGCCATAATATGGTTAAGACGCAGAGTGTTAAAATATAGAATATTTCTGGTGTTGATCAGTCTTGATTTAACCATCGCATATAACCTTTGTTTGATTTTGCTTCAGTTAGGGTGGAAAAACTCACATTGTCATTATTATTCTATTTTAATTTTCTGCTATCAGCTATGACTTATAATTTCATTTTTAGGGTGACCCAACAAAAGTTCTGTATTTCAATTTAATACACAAAATCAGGCATGGTGGTGGGACAGGGATGGGATGGAATATATCTTCAAAACTGGGACGGTTTAGACAAAAAGTACATGCAATTTGCCTTCCTGCTTCCATATATGGCACTAACACTCCAAAGATGTTATTAATTACTGTGATAATATACGAATCAAGCTATGTAACGAAAAGGGTTCAACAAGGAGACAAATTGTAAAAATTCGCTAAAATCTTGCGTGTGGCTAAAAAATTGGATAGAAAAATGTACTAATTTATGATTAAGCTTGAATTATAGCTGCAGTTTATTTAATACTACTAACACGCTATCGGTTTTGCTTTCGTTAAAAAGTCATTTTGGGTTCATTTTTATGCAAAATCGGTGGATTTATATTATGATCGTATTACAGATAAAGCTTGTATCAATGCACATAAGATATTTTCATTGAATAAGTTTGTTTTCTATAGAGCATAAAAAGATTCTTCCCCACTTGAAAAAATGATGTACCTATACATAAGTCACAAGGCTTAAAAATTTGGGTTTTTTGCACCCGTGAAATTTTTGTGCTAAACTTGTGCTCATGTCCTCAAGAGCCAGTAACCAGTTGATGGCAAGCCAATCAAAATGCTCGCTGCGAAAGACGATGACTTTCCGGAATACATCAAACTCCGAAATTTTAAACTACTTCATAAACTTTAAATCATTACAAGTACTAATAAGTGGTCTTTTAGCTTGGTTTAAAGCCCATTTACCCTGGTTTAGACCCATTTAGCCTGGTTTAAAGCCCATTTACTCTGGTTTAGGCCCATTTACTCTGGTTTAAAGCCCATTTACCCTGGTTTAGAGCCCATGTACCCTGGTTTAGACCCATTTAGCCTGGTTTAAAGCCCATTTAGCCTGGTTTAAAGCCCATTTACCCTGGTCTATGGAAAATAAAGTGGACACACGGACACACTCACGGACACGACATCTTAAATAGCTCTCCTGCAGACGCAGCGAGCTAATAACTATATACTATACGACGAAGTGTTGCTTACATATTGGTGCTTTCATTTTCCAATCAATAGAAAACAAGTTTTTCGATTTGAGAACAATAAAGTTCTTGGAAATATGAAAAAGAGTCCAGGGAAAAATACCCGAAGTGGTGGCGAATGCAAACCTGCATACTAAAAGTGCATATATTACATGCAATTGAAGAGGAAAAAATGTATACATATTTCAATAAGGCAATTGCTGTGCGCTTGAATGTACTATGAGTATGCAGTTTTAAGTTCGCCACCACTTTGGGTATTTTACTTTTTCTGAATTGCGTTTTTATTTTTTGAAGAATTCTAATGTTTTTAGATGGATGAACATGTTTTTAATGGTGAGCATCACCACGGGCTCGTTGACACCTGAAATTGTTTTTGCTTGAATTTTCAAAACTTTTATAGTGTTATGATATATAAGTGTCTGCACTACGGTTTACCAAGTTTCAGATCCATATGTCGTTCTGACGCGGCTAGGGAAGGGTTTAAATTTTCAGTGTTCAATAAATGAAAATTTGTAAATATCTCGGATTAGAACTTAAACAGGCCAGTTCTAATTTTTGCAATAGTAGGGTATTGTAAAACCCTTTATTTTGATGCAACAACACGGGGTGACTAGTTTGTGAATTTTTGCAAAAATTCAATTTTTCAAAATTTTCGGACTTTTCCCGAAAATATTTGAAATAATTTTTGTATTTTGTTTTGCTTTATGGCGTATTTTGATGCATGCCCATTCTAATATTTGTCTGCTTAATCTAACGCAGAAAACCGCTTTCAAAAATATTGCAATTTGAAAAAGTTATGGCGAAGAATGTACAAAAAGAAAAAATTTTCTGGAAATTTGGATACACTTGAGTCCAAATAACGTCTGTAATACTGATCTGATTTCCAATATAAAATGACTAATAGAAAGCCAGACGTCCATTCTACAGATAATTGTAGGGATATGTCAACTTTAGGCAGTTTTAAGATAGTTAAGCAACACAAAACAAAAAACATCAGTTGCAAGTAAAGAGGGTACCAAGGTTAAAGCAGGCGCTATAACTTTTCTTGGAAGCAGTATTTTAAAAAAAATGAGGAAACACCTAATTTTCTATGATTATTAGCAACAATCTGATACCCTATTTACATATGTCCAAGCATCTTTGGTTGACCAAAAACCTGCTTACATTTTTGCAACACCGAAAATCTCAAAATTTCATGAAAAACATTTGGTTAGAAATTTTTCCAAATAAGACGTGATTTAGTGTCTGGTGCACCGGATATTACAAACTTAGAAATTCTTTGAGTGTAGCGATATAAATTGTCACCAATTTTCAAAACCCAGTTTTTTGAAATTTTGAGATTTTCGGTGTTGCAAAAATGTAAGCAGGTTTTTGGTCAACCAAAGATGCTTGGACATATGTAAGTAGGGTATCAGATTGTTGCTAATAATCATAGAAAATTAGGTGTTTCCTCATTTTTTTAAAAATACTGCTTCCAAGAAAAGTTATAGCGCCTGCTTTAACCTTGGTACCCTCTTTACTTGCAACTGATGTTTTTTGTTTTGTGTTGCTTAACTATCTTAAAACTGCCTAAAGTTGACATATCCCTACAATTATCTGTAGAATGGACGTCTGGCTTTCTATTAGTCATTTTATATTGGAAATCAGATCAGTATTACAGACGTTATTTGGACTCAAGTGTCTCCAAATTTCCAGAAAGTTTTTTCTTTTTGTACATTCTTCGCCATAACTTTTTCAAATTGCAATATTTTTGAAAGCGGTTTTCTGCGTTAGATTAAGCAGACAAATATTAGAATGGGCATGCATCAAAATACGCCATAAAGCAAAACAAAATACAAAAATTATTTCAAATATTTTCGGGAAAAGTCCGAAAATTTTGAAAAATTGAATTTTTGCAAAAATTCACAAACTAGTCACCCCGTGTTGTTGCATCAAAATAAAGGGTTTTACAATACCCTACTATTGCAAAAATTAGAACTGGCCTGTTTAAGTTCTAATCCGAGATATTTACAAATTTTCATTTATTGAACACTGAAAATTTAAACCCTTCCCTAGCCGCGTCAGAACGACATATGGATCTGAAACTTGGTAAACCGTAGTGCAGACACTTATATATCATAACACTATAAAAGTTTTGAAAATTCAAGCAAAAACAGTTTCAGGTGTCAACGAGCCCGTGGTGATGCTCGGTTAGGAAAATGAGAGCATTAACATTTAAGCAACACTTTCTCATATAGTACAAAGTTCGTCTTGCATCTTTGCGTTTTCTTAGAAAATCTCATAACCAAAACTCTGTAGTATTGCCTTGGACCTGAGTTGTTTGTTCGAGGAAAAGAAGATCCCTTGAGGGATTTTTTTCGTGTTTGGTTTTGACTTGACTCACTGTCCAGATACTTCAATTTTGCTACCTTCATAAGTAAATGGGACCATCAAGAATTATATTATAAACTGGGATAATCTTTTCTCTACAGCATTTCTTTATTCCTTTCCTGTTTCAAGACAGTTCACACACGCACAAGGCAAGCATATTCTGTACATTCTACTTGCTTGTGTGTATTCAGTTCTACACACTTCTGAGCTTTAGGTGGCTCAGCATGAAATAAAAGGGACCCACTGCATTGATTGTTAAATATCCTTTCTCATGTGTTACGTGAATGCCTTGCACTTGACCACTCAAGCATACCCACGAAACGATAATTCACTAAGGGTTTTCAATTTACACATTGAAGTGCCCACCCCTGCCAATATGCCTTACACGCTCTGTTTTGTTACTTTCCTAGCATAACACAGGGACGCCTTTCCCAACAATTACATGTACACCAGGGCTCACATTTTCCAGGTAGCACAGGTATAAGGTGTACATAAAAGATTTTATTATTTTTGTTTTTCATTGTTGTTAGCATTACGTAATACAGGTGTGTACATATTTCTCCAGTTTTCCCTCCAGTTCAGTCGAAGGTACGCTTCGACCTAGCGTTCCTTCGACGCCATTTTTCCTTGGATTTTTACAGAGATCAAATACAAACGGTGTAAAATAATTTTCTAGCTTATTTGGAATAGAATTGCTTTAGATTACTTATCTGCCATTAAATTTTTTTTTAATTATTCCTTAAATTTTCGGTTAACCTTAAAACTATGGTTAAAATGGTGTTTGGACTGTGCCATTTTTTTTGACATGATAATGGAATTTAAATTTCAAGCTTTGCTAGCACTTGCTGACTAAAGTTGCTGAGGAAAAATTGCTGGCTGTGGCATTAGAGCTTATATTACGATTATTATAAAATATTTGATACGATTGTGCAATAAAAATAATTAGTTTTGATGGTGCATACAAATCTACGAATGTGGTACTGGTGTTTTGTTTTGGTTAACTAATGAGAATTTCCTTAAACCTGGGTTGACAAATAAGCGATGAATAATGTTTTACTAATTCTGTCCTATCTGCATTAACCGTGCAAAGAAGTTGATATTCTGATAGAAATAACCTGTTTGATTTGAACTGGTGACACTGTTAATTAGTTTTTATTTGTGGCAAGACCAAAAGAGTTAACTGTTTTGAAACGGTTTTTGACTTTTTAAAAATGATTGTGAAAATCAGTGGGTAGTGTTTGAAATCAGAATTTGTTTGCAAAGTTAAAAGTATGTGCAAACCTGTGTCATGAGTGAATCAGCAGTATTTCATGAAGCCAACAGGTAAACCAAACCAAATAATGAAAAAACTTAGACCAACCTATCAAATGCATTATAGCTTTATTACAACAAGTTCAATTTGCAACGTTTATTCACCATTGGCCAGAACCCCTGAACCATCATCAAGACGACCAAAAAAGAGTGTCGCAAGCGTTAACATTTCACATGATTGTCTAGACTTGGAGATATTTGGTTATGTTGCTGCCGATCGCGTTGTAACTTTGCTGTGGTTGGTACTGGACGGATATTGGTAAAGCTTTGGTTATTTATGCAACAATAAATGTGAATTTGAACTCTTGCAACTTTTTGAAACACAAATATACTAAAATGAACTGTACTGATTAAGAACTTAAATTCAAGCTCGTGTTTTATAATACATATGATGTAATTTGTCGTTTTCGACAGTTTAATTTTTCAAGGGCTTTATATGAATTAAAAACAGTCATTTCAATATTCAAGTGTTGAGAGATTGCCCTTTTGCAGTTATTTGAGGGCACTTTGTCTAAGCAATGTTTCCAAGGTAGTGCAACATTTTGAAAACGCTGTTTATGTATCTAATTAGTACTAAAAATACGGTTAAATTGCATAGAATTAACAGTAAATTAAATTTGTTAAAACGGTTTCCTATGAGTTTTTCCTTGAAGTCGTATATTGAATTTATGCAGAAAGAAATGAAATGTTTTATCACATTTTTCATAATTAACGAAAATGTGGTTCGAATGATTTATAACTTCAAACATTGAACTTGTAAAAACTTGCATTTGCAAATAAGGTTTTGTCCAAATTGGTGTAAGGTTCAAATTTTATAATGTCTAATGTATACAGTGAAACAGTTACAGTGGCGTTTTTACAATAGAAATAATTTGCCAGTGTTTTTGTATAAAATGGATAAATAGTTTATTTGTTTTGCGTACATAGATAATGTCAAGCTTATAAATCATAACGCTAAAACTTACATTAAAAACGCTAACGGTAGACAGTTTTTAGCGTTTGACGCTCATAAGCTTCATAAGCAGTTCAAGCCTTATTAGGGCAATTTGGATGAACTAAAAATCTTTGAATAATCAGATACATATAGATCAATATTTTCTAAAAAAAAACTTTCAGAGAGCTAAATTTAACTGCTACTCGTTTCATCCGTCAACACTTAGAGACAAAATGGAGACGTCATCAGAATCAGTACCTCCTATAATACATAAGCCAGTTGTAACTAGGTTCTACTGGCTTTCGATAGAAACATAGTCACAAAAACAAAACAAATGCTTTTAATGTAGAAATGCATTTGGACATTTTTACCACGAATAAGACATTTTCAAAAAGCAAATAGCAGTTAGAATATTTATTGGCCCGTTTTTCAAACATGGCTGCAAAATTCTATTGCTATTTTATAAAATTTAAAATGGATGACATCGTTTAATCTATTCTGTTAATTATACAGATTATTTGCAAGTGGGTATTTCTTTTTTATTCTAGTATTGCTCAAAAAAGGTCTTGGAATGAAATTATTCGTGTTTTATGATTGCCTTGAAGTGGATCGTTTTGCTTTGTATTACTCGTTTAGTCGGTGGTTTTTGAGACCAACAGGCGCGAACGTTGGACGCTATATATTTTTTTTAAACCGAAATAACTGTCTACTACAGTATTAGCCTTAGCGGTATTTCGTATTTCAATCCATATTATTTTGTTCAATATCAGCCAGTTATAACACATCAACGTGCAAAGGATTCTACCCAGACTTTTCATAACTTGTTAGTAACAAGTTGTTACTTCAAATAAACAATACACATAGAATTTAATAACGTTGATGATGTTGTATATAGAAAGGGATATCAGTTTAGAATATAATCAAATATAAAGAATCAAAATAAACCCTTTTTAAGTCCTTCAGCATTTTAAATAAGTGTTAATGAAAAATATGATCAGTTTTTTATGAGGATAGGCATGAGTGGAGTTGATGTAAAGTTGCATTACACAGTTTTTAACATGACAGTTTTTTTTGGAAATTTTAGAATTTCTGCCAAAAGCTTGTGTTTTTGTGATGATAAAAGGTCTTAGGTGAATTTATCAAAACAAAAACTTGTTACTGAATTTTTTGGATTGTCAAATTTTCGGCATATGTAAATTCACGAAAAAAAATTCAGACGAAGCTTTGTACATGCTTTGGATTTTACTGGTTAATTTGTAGATTGTAAATTAAAAATAAATCCCAAAGTTTCAAGAAGAAGATTGTTATAATCTCCAACTTGTGGGCCACAAGTTGTGGGTGTTAGCATTTTAAGCATACACTGAGTAACAATTTGTAGTGGTTGACACCCCAGAAATCTTTTTCTTCTGATTTCAATTGTTTGGCTGTTAATTAGTAGTGCTAGGCCTACTAAAGTGGTCAAATGAATTTTGGACTCCAGAGCCTCTTTACTTAGAAATGGCGGCCTGTTGAGTATTGAAAAATAGGGTTCAAGAACTTCATTTTTCTTCCAACCAGGATCAGTTCTGGAGCTGAAATTTTTTACACACTAATTGCGAAATTCAGTATCTAGATGGGCATTACACTGACCACTCTGTAAACTATTACTATGATTTTATAAAAAAATCCAAAAGATTGCAAAATTTTGGTTCAAGAAAAAATTTAATATTTTTTGCAATTTAAATTAAAATTTTATTCTAATCGCTCATAATCGTTGCAAATACACCGAAAAAACTAAATAATACGCCAAAAACTGAAAATGCGAACTTTTAGTGTTAGCTGTGACTTCTAACTGGCGGTACCGCATTCCCTCATGAGGTTTCTCCAATCGGAGACACAGTCGATGTATGGCCATCTTATAACGTTTGTCAGTAAATTTGCAACGATTTTGAGCGATTAGAATAATATTTTAATTTTAATTGCAAAAAATATTAAATTTTTTTTAACCAAAATTTTGCAATTTTTTGGATTTTTTTATGAAATCATAGTAATAGTTTATAGAGTGGTCAGTGTGATGCCCATCTAGATACTGCTTTTTGCAATTAGTGTAAAAAAATTCAGCTCCAGAACTGATCCTGGTTGAAAGAAAAATGAAGTTCTTGAACCCTATTTTTCAATATTCAACAGGCCGCCATTTCTAAGTAAAGAGGCTCTGGAGTCCAAAACTCATTTGACCACTTTAGTAGGCCTAGTACTACTAAAAACAGCAAAACAATCGAAATCAGAAGAAAAAAATTTTGGGGGTGTCAACCAGTACAAATTGTTACTCACTTACGTATTCACCACGACAATATATATACCTGTACAAACTTGCGATTGTGCTTTTTTAAGTTTTTAAAAAAATAACAATTTAATGTTTTGAAACTTGAAGGTTCTTTAAGCGGATACGTTTACCTTTTCTAATTGTGTACACAGAAGATAATAAATGAACAATATCTATGTGAGATTATGTTCAAATAAAAAACTTATTTTTCTCTTAATGCTTAGGTCGTTGTATGGGACTGCTAGATGACCTAATATTTGAAAGTCGTTGCCATTTGAGGCTTCTGATGTGTAATTTTCTAAGAAAAAATGAGTGAAATCGAAAAATTTACTCGATTTACCTGCACCTTTGAGTGCAAGCAAGAGTGCGCAAAAAATATATATTAGTACGTTTTATGGTGAAACTTTACATATTAGGTGAACAATTTCAATGTGAGGTTATGTTCATATTCAAAGAAAGGAGCGTTTTTGTATTATTGCTTACGTTATATTTGTTACTACTGCACGACTTAATAGACAAGAAATACAAAAAGCAATCCAAGGCTGCAGTTGAGTTTAATAGACAGAAATGTTAAAGGTTAAGTTTTTACAAGTATAAATGTTTATGTGAGATGCATGTACAATTTGTATTTGTTTATATTAATTCAGTACGAATTTATTGCAAAACTGTTTATCATGACATTTGCGTAAATACGACGTTCATATCATAAACAAAGCATGTTATTCAGGCTGCGTAACCACACGATTGTCAGTGTTACTGAAACCATAACGTGCTCAAAACCAATTTAGCAATTGAAATACTAGAAGTATAGTATAATAATTTAGGTATACCTTCCGCTTGCCAAATTGTACTGGAATAGAATTTCAATGAGTATTATCAACGTCGAACAAAATTTTGTCTTGTTACTCAAATAGGGTTTATGCAAACTTCAAACATAGTTAATCTTACGTTCGGAATTTTTACGAGCAAACCAGTCATGAGTCACAAGAACATAGGTTATGTTCGGGCTAAGATATCACTATGTTCAACCGTCTTAATGTAGTAGTAATTAAGTTGTGGAAATAGAAGTACACAGAAACAAAGATGACTGACGGATTTTATATAGCGTAGAATTCAAGTAATAATACCCAAAAATCAAAGATAGCATATTATGCATCTAAATACTTCAACTTTCAAAAATTTGCCCGTGAATTTGTCATTAGGATGTGTTATAAAAAGTGTGAAATTTTGTTAGTTTATTAGAAACAAAAATAGGTGCGACAAGGTAAGATTGCATATTTAAAGAAACACAACGTGTTGAGCAAAGCAATCTTGTTAAAAAATTAACAGGCCAAGTGTGAATTTTAATGAACAGCAGTTTAGGCAGTTTGTCAAGTGCAAACCAGTCTTGGATATGCAAAAAGCGTTTTGTATGCATTATGATTCCACAACAATCAGGAAATTCACCGAATTTATTTGTAATATCGAATATGAGGCGATGGATAGCAGTGTTTAAAAGTTGTAATTTAAAGTGCATCCTTGCACAAAGGTTATGTTTAAAAATCGTATTTTACGAATTTCGGAACTATTATTTAACATTTACAGTGGAACTATTATTTCGTTTATAGGAAACATTATCAAGGTGGCATGTTAGTTTAAAATCGTGAATTGTGTGTTTGTTTAGTTGACAAGCAAAAGCGGATGCATAATGTAATACTAGTAAAAAAAACCTATCGCGCGTGTTATGTTAGTTCACCATATTAAAATTTACGCCTACAGAAGGCCTTTATATAGGTTATTGTGAAATTAAATAATACGTACGTTCATTAAAACAATGTTGTAAAAGAGAGCAAAATGGCTGAAAAGTTCTTGCAAGTCAAACTGTAATTTTTATAATATTTTATAAAGACTTTAAAAATGTAATCAATGTACGATAGTTTTTTTCAAACATACCAACTAATTCTGTTTTGCATACAGACTAAGCGACTATTGTTTTGTTGTTTTTTATTGCATAAGTAAGCGTGTTTGAATGAAATTATATTCACAACGTCTTTAAGGTTACGCTATACTCTACAAGCAGAAATATGGATGTCATTATTCAGAAATTGAACTACAATATAGCTCTCAGAATGGTATACAAGTAAACGTTGGACAGAAGAAATTTATTTATACTTTTTATGATGAAAGTGTACCTCACAAGGTGTACTTGCATTTGACATAATTGGTGCTGATTCAGTAAACTGCTACTTCAACTACAATGTTTACTAAAAACTAGGCCAACAAAAGTCACAGGCATAAATGGTTACAGTCATAGTCAGGCATAACAGTCATAGTTACAGGCATAAATGGTATCTCACGGTGAATGTGTACTTATGAAATGAACAATATCAATTTGAGATTATATTTGCGTTAGTATTCAATGTAAAAAACGTGTTTTTTATTACTGCTGACGTCATTATTACTGACTGTTTAATAGTGAAGGATCCTTCAAGCAATCTAAGGCTTTAGTTGAGGTTTTTGCATATTAATAAATGTCGGTAGTAGGTTTCCATATTTCCTTAGTCTGGTTGAGTTGTGAACTCTAAAATGGAATTTAAAAAGTTAACCCATATTTTCTTATTAGAAAGTAGCAAGATATTTAGGTTTGTATTAATTTAGTACAAACGTAGTCAAAAACAACTTTTCATTGTTGAAGTTATGATGTAACTAGAACAATTTGCATGATTAAATTTGAGGTTTGGGCATTTATTCTGCCTGTTAACTGGTACTGGTACAGGGGTTCCATGAGTTATACCCATGTAGATTTAAAATTTATCTAGTAATTTGAAATTGAGAAGAACGATCGGCAAAGTTAACACTTGGTTTGGTCTTGTGATAAGCAAACCAAACTTAAGTCATTAGAGCAAACATTTTATGTACGCTTTGATTTCACTATTTTAAGCCATTTAAATGCAGTAACAATGTCATCGGTAATTTATTGAGTGCTTACAACATTCTGAGAAAGATTGATTTCCTGTAAAAAAATTGAGAATAAATGAATGCCACCCATGTGAAAATGCATATTTTGCTAAGTATTACAAGTGTTTTTAATGTTTTTCTTGAAAATAATACGTTGTTGGAATTAAAGTATGACAGAAAACCGGGGTAATTGATGAAGTTAGAATAACATCCATGGTGTAATGTATAGTATTCAAATAGTGTTATTTTTTAGAAAGATAATAAGTGCTTCAAGGTATGATTGCATTTATAAAAAAAATTGTTGAGTCGAGAAGTGTTCCTGCATTGATTACAGAATATATAGTAATTTGCATTATACTAAATTTACAGGGTCTTGTGCGAGTTTCCGGGTTACAATACCTTACTTTTTCAACTTCAAAATTCATTTTTACGATTAAATCAACCGTGTTTCACCAAAAAAGCGTTTTGTATGCATACGATTGTATGAGCATTTTATTAAGTTCTTGGGTTAAGTTCAAAGCAATTGTGAGGAATGTAGGGTCTTTTAAAAACATTGACAAGAAAAATTCGATGGTTCTTGAATTTTAGCTTATAAAAATTGTGTACAAAATTCCTTATAAATTAATAAATTTGAAGTGCCAACAATCAATTAATTCACCATATGGTATTTTAAAGTACATTCAAAAAATAGTACGCGGTGGGTAGCAGCATAAAAATTGTAATATTCAGTGGGTGCATTCAAGGGCAAGGGTTGGTGTTTGAAAATCGTGTTTTTGAACAAAAAGATGTATTTTCTTATTATAATTTTGTCGTAAAACGGTATAATATGTAATGGCAAATGGACGGATTGCAATAGTTTACGCAAATCTATTATAAGTGATGTCAATGTAAGACTTAACCCATTTATACCACACATCATTGTATTATTTTGATTGCAAGCCTAAACGCCAGGCGGGTCTTTTGGGAATCTATGGGTGTTCTTTGTCATGTAATTGTTATTGTAATTTATGTTTTGTGTTTGTGAATTATTCTGTGTAGTTTAATTTAGACAAAGTTAATCTTTACTCCTTAAGTGTTAAAATATAAGATATTACCTTAAATGACCATAAAATTTATGCAAATACAATGGTGGCAATGCGTAAGATCGGCAATGAGTAAATAATAAAATTCAACAGTTTTCTGAGCTTTCCTTTTTAGCAAGTTTGTGTTCAGTAGAATATGAGATTGGTAAAAAAGTAAATTGTATTCCACGTACACGTCAGCTAAAAACTTTTCAAAAATCGTATGAAATATTACTTTTAAAGTAACACAGTAACTTTCTTTTTAACCACGTAAGCATGTAAAATTTTGTTTTCCTTAACACTGTTATGTTATATAAGCTTTGGTGAAAGTAGTGGTAACAACGACGCTGGGTGTTCTATATGCAAGGTGATACTTATGGGTAAATGCAAATCACGAACTCAATAAATGTAAAACATATTACCAATTCTTTTGTTGTTTATTGTTCTTATTGATTTTATTTTAACAGCGTCCTCTAAGGTCAATCATTAAGTTATTGACGTTTCATATTTTCCATAAATGCGTTTCTTTGTAGCTCCAATTCATTAAAAAATACATCTTGCATACATATGCTTTTACGGCCTGGAATAAAACCACAAAACGAATGAATGACTTTCTATATTAGAAATCTTAAAACTTGTCCATAACGCATATACCTATATTCAGCCTGTGAGCATTTGCATATTCAAATTTTACTTTTGTGAAATCAGTGCTAGAATATCTTAATATTATCCTATTGAGCAAGCTTGCATCCATTTTTTCGAATGTCGTTATTGCTGACACACAAATTGTTACAGACATGATAATGTATGCCCTAGTTTCTGCTGACGTTTATTTCTAATACATTTCTTTAGGAAAAGTATGACGTCTTTGAGTCCATATTCCCGGTAATATAAAAACGAAAGGGTTTTGATGGCAACATCTAGAGATCGCCGTCTTGCTCGGCATTTGACACAAACGCACAAAAGCGCTTTAATATTGACTCTGATAAATTATGAACCAATTTAGCTATGTAAAGTTGTAACAAAACAAAGGAAACTTGTGAACGTATGCTGTTTACCTTTATTATTTGATTAATTCTTGGAATATGTGTGCCGGAGAAGATTGGAAGTAAGTATTGTTTCTTCATAATTTCTGATAATGTATAATTTTAGTAGATTTTTATTTATGGTTACTTATGCAATTGATTGGATCAGGTTGCATTAACAATCACAATTCCTGTTTCTGCTTGAAAACCGCATTTTGCTCAAGCTCCTCAATTTTAAGTTTTCCCAAGTATAGTCTAACCGCTAGGTTATTAGCATTTTGCTGCTTCAGGTGTTTTTCATAATTTATATGATATCAATGAACAATAAGCAAAATGTTGTCCAAAATTTTTTAAACAGGTTCGTAAACTTTCAGGTTCCATGCGTCGGAAAATTCTCTATAGCTTTGCAGATTGAGTGACAAACACAACAACGCAACCAGCAACAGCAGGCAAATCAGCAGGAGCAAATCAGCAGAATGCTGTTTGGGTGTGGCTTTGTTTTGTTCTGGAACATAGAAACGCCTGCTTTAAAATTACTGTGGCTTCAGCTTTTCTTTTGAACTGACCTACCAAAATGCGAAAGACTTTTGCCGAAAGTGGCCGTCTTCACTACAAGTGCAACAAACTTATTTTTTGAAAAATGTTGATTTATTGATTCGTTTTATGTTCACCATACAAAACAGGCTTTCTTATTTTCAAACAAGGTTCGTACCTGAAATATTTTTGTGACAAATATAATGCACAGCCCCATCCACTGTTGAGATATATTATTTCCCTGCAAGCACAGTATGACATCAGTCAATTCATATTCTTCCAGGAAGGAGACGATTTTGAAATAATCACACGTACAATTTATTGGCTTGCTTCATGCATAGCCGAACACTCTAATAGTACTATTTAAGACTCTGATAAATTATGAATTAAGCCATCAAGTCTTTTACAAAAGCGTTGAGTATGTATAGCATGCAATTTTGTGTTTTCTCATAAATTTTTATAAATTGGTATTTCGTGTTTTTGTTGGCTTCCGTCGTTTGTGTGTAGATAGGGACTTCCTAGTGGGACATCCACGTCTGCTTGGTTTTTAACTTGGCTCACAATGTGACCAGATGCTTCTCCTACGCTACACAAGTAAGTGAAAAGAGAGCAGCAGGTTTTTTATGAGTGCGACAAGCTTTTCTTTTCCCCTTCATTTTTCTTTTCCCCTTCATTTGTTTGTTTTCTGAGTACCCTTTTCATGTTTGTGAGCATTCAGAATAGAAGGGACTAGGTGCACTGTGCTGACTTTTTGTTTGTGTTACGTGACAATTCTCAGCTTGATTTCAAGCCCACCAAAATACCTCTTCATTAAAATTGACGTGAGACTAGGGGTTCTCAATTCTCACCCCTTTCATTGCTCTCATTTCTCTACATGCTTTTTTCCCTTGACAAATGTTTACCTTTTCACCATAAGGTTGCTACGCTTTTACGTCTGCTATTGTACACTAGGGCTCACATTTTTGTCCAGGTAACACAGTTGTCAAGTGTGCAATAAATGTTTTATTGTTGTCTTTCTTCAGTATCATAGCAACACGGATACAAGCTGCGTACAATTTTTTTCCAGTATTGCCACCAGTTCAGTCGGAGGGACGCTTCCGTGTACACTTTCTTCGACGCCATTTTTCGTTGAATTTTAAAAACCGAAAATAAACAGTGTACGTTCCAATTTATTCGCTTTTGGAGCAATTTTGTTTCAGATTACTTATCGGCAAATTAAATGTTTTGTTTAAATGTTCTATAACATTTCGGGTTATTTAAGTAATATGGTTAAGGTAGTTCTTCATTGTGCCTTTTCACTTTGGTATGTTCATGAATTTTGAAATACTAGCCTTTGACTATGGCAAAAAATGCAAAGCTACGAAATTTGAGTAGTACCTATTTTTCTGTTGTGTAAGTATAATTTGGAACCGCTCAGCAACAAAGTATTATCAGTTTCTATTGTGCCGAGAATTTTAGAAAGATTTTATGAGTGTATTGTTGTGACTACCGACCATATTATCCTAAAAGCAAAAATGATGAAGAATTTTTAAAACAAATTGTATATTAATTTTGTCTTTTCGGTACTAATACCATGCAAACAAACTGATATCATGACAACACTGGGAAACAACGGATGAAGAAGAGCTTCTCAAACCCTATTGCCTTCAATTTGTGAGTCGGTTAATCAGTTATGTTATTGGGTAGGGACAAGAAGAATGCTTGGTCCTGGAACAATGTTTGACTTTTAGAAACTGGGAAGATAAAATTGTGAAATTCATTGTGAATTTTTGGGAAGTGGAATATTATATTGGCAAGTTTAAAAAGTAGAAAAAGTTTGCGAATCTACGCCTTAACAATCAAAATTGTGACTGTGCTTGTGCAAAAATACATAGGTTTATTATGTATTATTTTCATCAAACCTACAGGTATTATAATTACTATAAACATTTTTGATTCACTTAACAAATACATTGTAGCTGTTTTATGCATACATTCAAAATAATTTCATGTATAATCTTGATTCATGATTGGATAGAACCTCTGAGTCTAGACCACTAACGAGAAAAAGATGGAGACTGTCGCAACCGTTATCGTTTCACATGGTTGTTAACAGATTTGGAGGGAATTTGTTTATGTCGTTGCAATACCGTTCAACATTTTTAATGTAAGCTATTAAAAATAACGACAGTATATTACAAATAGTTATCCAATCTGAAACCTGAATGCATGTTGTAGTCAATTTTGTTTTAAGTTCTAAATATTCGAACTCAAAATTTTATATTATACTGCATTGGTAAATTTTCTTATAGTATTATTTTATCCACACAGTGTCCAGCCTTGTCAGCACCAAATTGGATCCAAGTCCACCCCAAAGGCCTTTACCTCTGTGTCGGAATTTGAATTTGACATGACCTTACATACAGCCGACAGCACTTGACTACCAGGTTTGATGCGGCGTGGGTACGGCGTTCCAGCATATCACATGCTCTTTTTCTTCTAACAAAGGCAACCCGTTTACTGCTGGTGTCACTGTGAGATTAGAAACTTATGTAAACATTAGAATAATGCAAACACATATCAATAGCGTATAAAATATTGTTGACGATTAGGAAATGGCTTGATGTAAAGAATTTTCTAAGCGCAAACACGTTTCATGTTTTTTTATTGAAAATACTTCACGATAAGTATTTTTGCTTCTCCGTTCCTTCAGTTTAAACCAAATCTGTGATTCCAATGGAAGTTGATAACAGATAAATTGTGGTGATTTTGAATGTGGTGTAGCAGGTCAAAATTTTACAAACTCAAAAACAATATTCACTAGCCAACAAGAAACAAACAGCTTGTTGACTACAATCATTTCAGACATACAGTATTTAATAAGATTTTAATGAAACGTCTTTGTTATGGTAGTCTTCTCTGTATTTCTCAACATTTTTTCACAATTTAGTTAGGTAATATTAAAAAGGTAAAAATTTGTGCATGCACTATTGCCATAGTTCCACCATTTGTCACGTACAATCTATTATTATTGACGTCTATTACAAGATAGGTATAAGCTTACAACAAGCTGCTATTGACATACTTGTTTTTAATAGTTTTACAAGGTATTGAGCTTGATTCAATCGAAACAGTATAATAAATATTAATTGATGGCTATCAATAAGGGATTGATTTTTATGTCAAATCCTTTTCATACTAATGCACGCAAGCAGCAATTTATCACACGGGTCACTTGAAAGACACTGTGATGTAGAAGGAAACAGGAACTTGGTTAGTTTTGAAACTTTCGGTATGAAAATTAGGTTTTATTTAGTAAGGTTTAATTTTAGTTCTGGTCCTTTGGTTCTGTAAATGTCGAATAATGTAGAATTGTAGAATTGTTCGTTAGGCATCAGATTGCAATACCCAGTGTATCAATGGACAGTGGGTTAGTGGAAAGTGGATAGTCCACTTTGTCCGTCCTTTAGCATGGTGGAAATGGAAAGTTGGATACTAGGGGTAATGCTGTCCAGTGGACAGTGGATAGTGAACAAAGTGGACAATGTCCACCAAAAAAGCACGTTAGACGTCCATTTTTGATACTCTACCTTTGGTCAAATTATTTGCATTTGACATGCTTAGTTTGTAACGAAACAAACTGCTGTTATGATGATTTACTAAAACTTGAAAATAAGGTACATTTTAACCAACTTATAGAGACATTGATAGTTTTGTATTGGACACAAATGAAAATAAAGACGAACTACTCTAATAGTAACGGGTTAATGGAGAAACAGGAACAATATTTGGATTTGAAATGCTGATTTTGGACGAGTAAAATGAGGGAATGCTATTTGTTGTGAGTCCGCCAACTCATCCATCTGTTGTCTCATTCAGCACCAAATAGTGTAAAAATTAAGAAAGTCGCTACACTTTAACATGCCTACGACAGTTACAAATTTATTGATGTTGATCCAAACTCATACAAACCTTAGTAAGTTCCTAAATAGCAGAATATGAGTGTAATTAGCAGAAAAGAAGTAATCCATGTGGACTAATAATACTGCCCGAATGACGTGTAATTTTCAGAATTTATCCCAATATCAAATAATTTCTATTGTGTTTGGTAATTTTAGAATGTGCTCAAACGGTTTTTACATATTTACTGTTCAGAACGTAGGTATTTATTGGGTACAATACCGTTTGTGTGAATTATGATTTTAAGGCTAAAAACTGTCATGTGAAATGTAAGCTAAGTGTATCTTTTCATGTAAATTTTATCTGTGGAACTTTCGAGTAGATTCGAGAAGTCATTATAAATGTGAACCTGCGGGTATAAAAAATGTGCGGTAAATCCATAATTTGGTCATTTGTGAATGTATGTATTTTTGGGAGTTTGGGCAGAATCCGCCGAACTCCTCTTGGTAGCTAACAAACCACCGCACAAGCAAGGTGTACTTTTTCTGCCTACAAAAGAAAAGGCAAGTAGATTGCACAGCGTATTTTCCGAAAGATTTTAAATATATTTTAAATTTCCTGATTAAACCATTTTAACCTATTCGAGATATTAAATTCAGATTAAATAAATCCAGTAGTTTTTGACAGTTTCCTACAAAATCAATCCTATTTTGTGTTGTGCATCGTTCACTTTATTGAGAGCATTGAGCACGGGAATAGTGCTATTCATCAGTTCTTTTTGTGCATTGGCAAATCTGTTCATCAATTCATCGCCACCTTAATTGCATAAAGAGGAGGAGGAGAAGGAGGTGGCAGAGTTTGGAGGCATCATCATCATCCCAAAAGGAAGTTGGAGCACCGTAGGGCGAGGATTTGTACCAGGCGAGAAAGTTGGGCGAGAGACTGACGTGCACCGATAGCTGTTGGGATCAGCACGGGCGACGCCGGGAAAGCCGCACGTTGTCTGGTATAGACAGTTCGGCTACGGGGCTGCTGGAGTGTGTATTTGTGGGACCTCGGCTATGAGAGCTTGTGGTCATAGTGATCCAGCAGCAGCAGCACCAAAACTATATAGGGAGAGAGGTGTATCAAGCCAGCATAAGAGAAGCAGAGTGTGTGTGGATGTGCAGGATGAGGGATCTCTTGGGAATTGGGGCAACTTGAAACTAATCTTCAGTTCAGACATTTTTAACAGTTCCAATTATTTTAATCATTTCACAATAATCACAGGCATTGTACCACGACCCTAAACATTTACAAAATTTAAACTTAAAACCGAAACAGTGATTTTATGCAAATGTGCGTTTATTAAGGCATAGGCGTACAAGTTGACACATCACTGACATTGCATGATACTTTCAAAACACTTAAAGTAGTGCCAATTTTAAGCGGAACGAATTTGATAAAAATTAACAACGGAATGCTTTCAATGTAGAAGAGCAGTCTTTTACAAATGTCATAAAAATTTAGTTTGAAGGTTCATTAAGAAGGCAGAGGTATTTGGCGAAGTTTTCTACAGCAAGTATAAATTGATTGTGTACGTGCATGTTTTTATAAACATTCGGAGATTCAAACGTTCACACCAAAATTTAGTAACTTCACACAAAGTTATTTACAGTAAACGCGTAACAAAAAACAGAAGATTGGATAGTTTTCAAAATAATTCATGAAGTTTGCAAGAAAATAGATTACTTCTGATTAGCCTTTAAAGATATTGCTGCACGCTATTGTAGTGTGAATAGCTTAAATTGTATATTTAAAAGGTAGCAATAACTATTTCCTTGTTGACTCCGTAATAGGTATAATGTAATCAAACGTTTTGTAGAGCAGTGTCCTTTTAATCATGTAAAGCTTGTCGAAAGTCGTTTGTAGGAGCGTCAGTCAAACCAACTCTTCTGTAACAACTACAATAATGCCAGGCTTGTTACACTCAAAGTTCAAATTTGAGGGATGAGGAAAAAAGTTCTAAATAACAAAATCAAACTGTTTTTTTGCACCAAATTCATGAAAACTTGTTATGTCGATATAATATTATCAATGTGAGATAATTATGTTTTATCGTTTCCAGCTAATTATATTTGTGGTGTGTTTGTAGGTCCTTGTAACAGCCTTTGCGACAATTAATAATTTCAAAAACATTTAAATTATGGCTTTGCGGCTAAAATTAAGGTAGTTGTCGTCGATTTACTTTTGATTATAATACAACTTGATAGAAATAGGCATTCTGTGAATTTTTACGGTGTCTATTAAACATTTTGTTGATTAGTTGGTTCAAAAAACCGATCTAATGATCATTTCAATTACGTAGCTGAGGCAAGTGGGTGCCTGTCTGTCTGATTCTCTGACTCCATACACCACATTACTCCACGGAGATGAGAAATCAGTCTCAAAATAAATAGGGTCATTTGGCATAACTCAATGAATCACTGTATCAAATTTGGTGCGGTTCTGACATGGTTTGTGGTCGGGGTTTATCTCCTCCACTACCCCAGGGGCATAATAAATCTGACTCAAAGTCCACAGGGTTCTTTCTGATGACCTAATGAATCACTACCAAATTTGGTGTGATTCTGATAAAGCATATGGTCATGGGGGTTATCTCCTCCAACTACCTCAGGGGGATGACCGATCTGGCTCGTTATGAATAGGGTTCCCCCTGACCTGCATCGTATTGGGTTCCCCACACACACACACATGCAGACAAATATGACAATACTCAATACGTAATAACTGGTTAAGTACATAATATGCATGTTAACGTGCAATTTTGGAAGCTAACATTTTGACGTTGCATGTAGAGTAAGGTCAATAATCCAAGTTGTATTAAAAGCCAATATCTTGGAGAATATTATGCTTATCAAAAGTTTCAGTAAGCGTGCTTTATAACAAGGTGGCATTTCCTAGAGATTGCCTAATATTAAAGCCTTTTTGTGAAAGCCTGAGTAGTTAGTCAAACTATTTTCATTTCATGTGTTTTGTATCACAACCTCAGTAGCGAACAATCTCAGTTAGTATCATTCTTTAAGAAAACATGATAAAAACCAAATAATGAACTTGAATTAAAGGAGCCTGTTGTCAGTGTCAAAGACAATTGTCCTAACATTTCAGATAGGACAACAAACAGAGTAGGTGTACTGAATATGAAAATATAGGAAATTATTGATACTAAGTCGTTAAGGTATTGCAAAACTGATAGTAAAATTAAACGACGACGTTGTTTTATGAGTGAAAAAACCAGAACGAAATATATTAGGTACCAACACAATATTGTGAATGTTGTCAATGCAGACCAGCATTATAATGCACAGATTTTTCAAGAAATTAGCAAACATGATGGCACCTTTCAGTGAAATTACTAATTGCTTTTTTGTGGTGTTCAAATGACGGAATGTTTTAAATTGAAGGCAGAAAAGTTTCGGAAGATAATGTGTAGCTTCTAAAACTTTGGTTGATGCGAAAGAAATAATGTTTTCAAATGAATGTGATGTGTTTGATGTTGTGTTGTGTGATGTTTTCAAATGAATTTTACGGTGTACTGAGCTTGTATTGTCACAATAATCACAAAGAAGGATAAATTGTGTACGTGGCTGAGACTGCAGAGAATTGACAAATCTTATCACCATCTGAGCTTTTAAATATCTGCTAGCAACGTATGAAATACAAAAACGTTCATTTCATAATTTGTAAATGGAAACGTTGTATTACAGCAATTTCATTCGTTTTTAACTTCTCAGCAAGGTTTAGATTGTTAGTATTGCGTGAGTTAAAGTAATTGTTGTGGATAAGTATCCCACAATTTTCAGAACTTATCAGAATATCAAACACAAGAAACCAATAAATTGCTGCCACTTAGTATGCAGAAATTCATTATATCCGTAATGTTAATGTAGTTTGGATCCAACTGATTTATTCTAAAACTTCCGTTTGAAGTGACTCACTTTAAACGTTTTTTATTATTATTCTAGAGTACATGAATTTTTTGTGATGGGACTACATATTAAGACATCCATAATTTGTTTTATATTGTTTATAAAACTGAGTCTGCGTCACCAGCCAACAAAAAAGCAACGGTGAAGCAAGTAGCAAATTTATATTTTTCATTTTCAAAAAGTTGCAGTAATATCCAGCACGTCAAGACAATTTACTTATGTGCGTACAAAAACAGGGATTAGGAGTATGCATCAATATTGCTTTGTTTTTTTTCAATCGTTAAGAAGAATATAATACTGCGACGGCTAATGTATGTCTTAATGGATTGTACAGGAAAAACTATCAATACATTGGTAGATTCTCAGGTAATTGAACTTCCTCAAATATTATTTTCAAAGTATTATTACACTAAAGGAGTGTCTTCAATGTGGAATTGCATTTCTATTAATACTTTTATTAAAATAAGAAACAAAAACTATAAGATTGTCTACAGATCACTGCAAAACACAGTGATGTAGAACTGAAACTTTTTACAGATACCTGGTTAGCTTTGATACTACTAAAAATTTGGTTTCAGTACGGTTTTAATTAAATTCAGGTTTTTTGGTTCTGTGAATCGCAACATCTTTAGGCAATTTTTTGCATTTGACAAGCTTGGTTTGTAACGAAAAAGCTTGATGATTTGTTGAAACTTGAAAACAAGGTACACTTTAGGCATCTTATGGAGACATTGATAGTTTTTTATCGGACACAAGTGAGAAATTACACGAACCACAATAGGTATAACGGGTTAATGGATAAACAAGAGATCAAATTTGGATTTGAAATGCAATGCTTATTTTGGACAAGTAAAATGAGGGAATGCTATTTGTTTTTTGTTGTGAGTCCGCCAACTCATGCATCTGTTGTCTCACTCAATACCAAATAGTTTGAAAATCAAAAAAGTGGCGACACCTTAACATGCCTACGACAGAAAGGAATTTACTGATCTTGATTTTGATCCAAACACTGACAAAACTTAGTAAGTTCCTGAATAGCAGAAAATGAGTTCATTTAACAGAAAAGAAGTAATCCACGTGAATTTATAATACCACCGCCCGAATGACGTGTAGTTTTCAGAATATATCCCAGGATCAAATTTGATTTCTGTTGTTGTGTGGAATTGTATTCAAATCGTTTTTGCATAATTACAAAATTTAAACTCAAACCGAAACAGTGATTTTATGCAAATGTGCGTTTATTAAGGCATACAAGTTGACACATCACTGACATTGCATGATACTTTCAAAACACTTAAAGTAGTACCAATTTTAGGCGTAATGAATGTGATAAAAATTTACAACGGAATGCTTTCAATGTGGAAGAGCAGTCTTTTACAAATGTCATTAAAATTTATTTTGAAGTGTCATAGAGGAATATAGATATTTGGCAAAGATGGAAGACTACAAATTCAAAGTTTTTTTGTTTATAAACATTCAGAGACTCAAACGTTCACACTAAAATTTAGTAAATTCATACAAAATTATTTACAGTAAAAGCGTAACAAAAAACAGAAGATTGAACAATTTTGCAAAATATTTCGTGAAGTTTGCAAGAAAATAGAGATTATTCCTGATTATCTTTTAATTATTTTGCTGCACGCTATTGTTGTGTGAATAACTTAAATTGTATATTTAAAAGGTAGCAATTACTATTTCCTTGTTAACTCCGTAATGGTTATAATGTAACCAAAGGTTTTGTATAGCAGTGTCCTTTTAATCATGTGAAGCTTGTCGATAGGCCTTTGGAGTAGCGTCATTAAAACCAAATCTTTTGTAACAACTTCAATAATGCCTGGCTTGTTACACAAAAAGTTCAAATTTGAGGAATGAGGAGGAAAGTTCTAAATAACAAAGTCAAACAGTGCTTTCTTGCACCAAATTTATGAAAAGTTGTTATGTCGATATAATATTATCAATGTGAGATAATATTTTTTTCTTGTTTCTAGCTAATAATATTTGTGGTGTGGTTGTAGTTACTTGCAACAGCCTTTACGACGATATATAATTTCTAAAACATTTAAATTATGGCTTTGCGGCTATGTGGTTGTCGTCGATTAGGTTTTGATAATAATAAAACTTTATTGAAATAGGCATTCGGTGATGTTTTTACACCAATTATAATCTCTGTTAAACTTTTTGTTGTTTGGTTGGATAAATATCTTGTTAAGTACATAGTATGCATGTTAGCATTAATTTGTGGGAGGTAATACTTTGGGCGTTGCATGTAGAGTAAGGACAATAATCCAAGTTGTATTAAAACCAAATATCTTGGAGAATATTATGATTATCAAAAGTTTCAGTAAGTGTGCTTTATAACTAGGTGGCATTTTCCTTAGATTATCTAATAGTAATGCCTTTCTGTTTTTATACCTGGCGCCACACAGCTACGAAGCCAAAATGAACATAAACATTGAGTTTTTAGTAGAATCAGCAACAGCGATTTGGAATGTATTGGTAGGAGTACTCAACAATTTTCAATTGTAAATTGATTTCACCCGTATCAATTCAACACAACACAATTTGGTCTTAAAAGAATTTTTCTTATAGTGTCCCTTGTTGGGGTTGTGTAGGAAGCTGCGAGTCCGTAGATGTTACTACATATTGATGGATTATTGCTGTCAATGTAGAATGACAATGCTCAAAAAGCAATTATAAAATTTAATATATTAACAGTTAAAACGTTCACATCTCAAAGCAATTATTTCAATCGGAAATATGTGCAAGGAAGTACTCAAGCTCCCTTTCAGTGTAGGCAAGTATAAAAACAAAGTGAACGGAAGCGACCAGGATTTGACGTAGTAAAAAGGATGAAGCGTACAATATTTCTGAATACATTTAAAAACTAAATTGCAAGCTATTTTAGCATAAATAGTATAAATTGCAATTGCACCACTGAATTGCCGATTTAAAATGTAGCATTAAGTCATCTTGATATTCTCAAGATCAATTGGAAGGTTGAAATTATTCCTATTCTGTTGTATTACTTACGCCAGACCCAATAGTAAGCAATCAAACGTATCTGAGGATTACACACTCAACTGGTAAGATTTTACGGAGGTTAGGTTCCTGAAAATGTCGGGTTTCAATGTTTGCAAACCCAGGGTATATTCAATATTCACAAGCAAGTTGTTATTGTTTAAAGAACGCAGCATTTTATAGCCTAATTTACACAACAATTTTCTAGGCATATCTTTTGTTTAACGTACCACTTTGGTAAAAATGAAAATTTTATATGGGATTGTTATTTGTTCACAAAATGAGTTGGAGTTTTAGATGAGACGAATAATATTTTATGAAGTTACAGGTAATTACACATACTTTCATAAATAAAAATCTAATAGTGAACAGCAGTCAGTTAGAATAGCGTCGGTTAAAACAGACGACTAATGTTTACTAGGCCATATTTTAATGAAAGCAATTATCAACATGGGTTCACAAGGGTATTTCGCTTGCGGCAAGAGAAGCAGTCTTATAAATACAAATGAAGTGCTTTCAATGTAGGATTGCATTTAAATTTAAAAAATTTTCAACCTAGTAAGCAAAAGCAATAAATAATTGCACGACGCAATGCAAGGCATTGTGAGTTTGAACCCTCCAGAAACTAAATAAAGTGTTGCACCGTACGTTTGCGTATTTATTTTTGTACGTTGTGTTTTAAAATTACAGATAAGCAATTCTTTTAACGTACTCTGGTGTTTGGAGACAAGCTGATGCTTCAAATACACTGCTAAATTCAAATTACGCAAACTGTAAGACTGAAGACACAGATTATATTAATATGAAAAAATAAACGAGCTATCTCAACCATTATCAGTTCAGAAGGTATTAGATACTCTCAATAAACAAATTACTAATTTCTCTTAGATTTCATAAATTTTAAAAAGAGTTATCAATGTATGATACAACTTCTGAAGCATGCTTACTAATTCTATCTGGAACATAGATTACTAGATTACTCGGTCACCATTTGGTTTTTAGTCTTGAAGAAATGGTTTTAGAAGATCCTCTAAATCTTCGTCGTTCTCAAACATTGCGGTCAGGCTGAGTATTACTATGTATTAGTTCTTGATTCCGTAAGTTAAAACTCTTTTTGTAGACTGCCTAAAAAAATACAAATCAATATTAAGAAACTGAAATTATGTGTTACTACAATTTGACACTCATGGGGTATATGGTATATTATTGCATATTATTTTAGTAGACACTCTGCACTTATTAGCTCGGTGCTTCCACGAGAGCTTATTAGGATGTGATAAAAACGTGAACAGACTGGTTTCAATGTAGAAAAGCTGTCTTTGTAAAATTTCAATCGTCAATTAAAAATTATTTTGTCACTAAACCTTGCTAAAGGAGTAGGAGGTGTTTGGCAAAGTTGGAGATTGCTATTTATTTTTAGATACAAAACTCGAAGATTAAATCAGAACGATCACAGCTAAAGGCAACTTACTTAAACGGAATTCAATTTAAAATATTTATGCATTTTCTATTATGTATGGAAATGACACATTTAGAGGTTTTTCCGGACAATCCTTAATAATTTGTATTATAAATTATAATGGACATTGTATACACTGTAGTGTTTTTGGACATGGGAGATAAATTCACTTATCCGATGGAACACAAAAGTAAGTTTTGTGTAGGTGGCAATTAAATGATCCTGGAAAGATGTTGGTAATCCATTAAAATTGGGAATGAACGCGTAACTACTCAAATTTATTGAGACCGAATTTCTTTTGGTCTTGTAATTTAATAAGGTATGATATAAATACCATCAAAAACTTGTACTGTAACATGATCTTACATTAATGAAAGCTGAAACATAAAGCACGTCAAGACAGCATGAGAACAATGTCAATGTAGGACAAAGTTTTGAATCACAATCATTAAAATTGAACACAAACTAAGTAAAGAAGATTTTTTCAAAAGTTGAGCATGCATCAGTGCAAGCTCTACATCCACTGCTGCCACCTCAGCCATTTCCACATTCTATCACAACTTCCATCAATAAACAACAATCTTCCCTACAATTTCCAAAACACAAATTACAACATTTAACCGAAAAACCGTTTACGCAGTTTGAAGTGATGCTGAGAATATTTATGAACATTAACGAATTATAATTCCGCATTCTTCGGCGGCTAGCCAAAAAGTCTCAAACAAGCACTTTTAAGCTGTCTAATTCCAAAGCATCTGCAGAAATACGTGCACTTTGCATAGATGATTTTTGAAAGTTTGGGTATTTTAACTTTTCATGGAGGGTCTGGCGAGTCCTTTCATTGCCCTTACCAACATTTTCCAAATCCGGCTGCAAAAAATACGTTGCACTTCTAGGTGGAATGTTTTTTTTTCCTTTTCGTCTTCTAAGAAAAGTGGGGATCTTACTGGAGTGACTCCAGTGGAGTCGAATCCAACATTGAGTCGTCTTTACTACCAGAGTCATCATAGCGAAAGCCAATGGGAAAAGCCGGAGTATATCCAGAGGTTTGTGCGACGGCTTTGTTAACCTCCACCCTAGTAATAATCAATGGCTAAATAATATTTTAGAAAACAAAAACCGAAATTTCAATGTAGTTTGTAAAACATACTAATTGATATTGCTTGGTATACAGATTCTTCGGGTACTTTTCTCGTTTGGTATTGTTAAAGACAATTGCTTGAAGAACCTTAACGTTTTACCCGTTTTCAATCATTACAACCAAGTTGAGTTGTATAATGTATTGGGTTTGAAAGTAAAGTGTGCATGTAAAAGATATTATCAATGTAGCATAATATTTTAAAATCGTGACATATATTATTTGTTAGCTAGACAAGGACAACAACAAAAACGGATGCATAATATAATGCTGGCAAGGAATTATAAATTGTTTGTCTAGCATTGGTTTTCCGTGAACATGCAGTACCGATTTGAAAACTGGTTTCTATTATACTTTTATTGTACGCCGCTACATTTGCGTTTCATTTAAATACATAATTTACAAACATTACTACATATATAAGTTGAAAAGGTTCAAAAATGAATTTAGTTTTATAATCATTCGATTATCCCTTTTACAACATTTAATAGTGAATGTAGTTTGCCAGCATGACTTTAGCGAAAACACTATGAGTAGTATGTCTATCTAAGATTGCAGTTTAGCGTTTATGCTGTATAGTTTTTTTTCAATAAATCATACATAATGCATGGTTTGCTGACTATTGTCTGTGTTTATTACAAAATTTCAGCTTAATCCAAACAAATTTTGTAATAAGCACAATAATTACCGTAATGTACCATGTAGTTGGACGCGACATCCTTTAAACTTCCCTTGTATATTATTAAATGCATTGCAGTTTTTTTGGCTCCGACAGAATTTTTCTTTGTTCGCCTTTGAAAAGAACTCTCTATTTCGCAATTTTAAACAGGGCTTACCAAGGCGTGACTGTGAGTTATATTATGGAAAACGTGAGAGTTTTCACTATGAACAAACGAATTTACTTTGAAAATAAATATACAAGTTTGCGTTGTGAATGCCTTTTGGGTGGAATGTATGAAGCTCCACGTTTAAAGAACAGTTTAGTTTTTGCTAAGCCTTGGTTTTACATAGAAATGCTACAAAATCATTAAAATAGGTTACATTACTCATTAGGCACCCAAACGTTTTTGTCAGTGAATGGTTGGCTATAGATTCGCTCCATATTGTTAAGTTACGTAACGATGAGTCACCAGGGCTCTTTTAATCACAGTTTTCAATGCCGTATATATCAAAACAAACATATAAGCGTACTACATGTTGTATATTTATTTTGAACTACTACCGTTAGTGTAGAATTGCAGTGTATGGTAAACACTTATAATACATAATGTAGCAATAATTCACGTACCCTAAGCTTCAGCTGAAAATCAGTTTAATGGGTTGTTAGCGTCTGTCATCTGAAATAATTATGCACATTTGTTAGGTTCATAAACGCCCCAATAAAAAGTTTTTCCTGGAACATTCTCAATAATTTGTAATAAAATCTTTTATACATGTGTTTTTGTGTATGTAAAAATAATTGCACTAATTTAACAGAACACAAAAGTTTGTTGCTAGAAGTGACATATAAGGTTTTCTAGAACAATGTTAGAATTTCATAAAAGTTGTAAATGCAAAGTATTCAAATATAAAGTAAAGATTAATGAAATTAAACTTTGAAATCGCAATTTAAAAAGGGTTGATTTCTATACAAGAGGCTTGTAATGTAACTTGGTCTTACAAAAAAAGCGAAACAAACACATAATGCAAAACTGTATAAGCTAAACTGAACAACGGCAATAAAGGACAATGTTTTGAAAAACAATCATTAAAAATGGAACCATCAGTAACGAAGCGTATTGTGAAACAAAGATGGATAAAATTTTATAACTTAGGGTTAATTAAGATTTTCACAAAGAGTGCAAACATTTGTTTGAAAACCTTAAACTACCAAAACGACAATTTTTTAAAAACCTACAGAGAGAACGTTAAATGGAAGTTATTATCCACTGTTAATTAATTTGAAATATTGGAAGTGAAACGCAGTAAAAAACATTATCAGGTTTTTAAAAAATTAAGCAATGTTTTGGAGGATAGCTTTTAGCCTCTGAAACTTTGCTGATAGAAGAGGAATATAGTTATTAAATCAATGCGATACGTTTTATCAACAAGGTATGGCAAATAGGAATATTTTGATTGAAATTGCAGAAGCAAGAATGATTAGTTACTAAACACTTGCTCTAACTGTTTCATAAAAATAACTTTTGCATGGAGATGGGGTTACATGAAAGCAAGTAGTGTGGGATAAGTCAGTACATATGATTGCTTTTAAAGTTAGAACGCGATCAGTTTTGAATTTCATTTTTAATTGAGGCTTACTTTGACTGGAGGGACCAGTTAGGCTAAATTAAGAAAATTTTATGTTTATGAAGCAAAATATTAGTAAATGATGCAACAGGTTGGCATTTGAACAACAGGTAACTAATCGGCAGTTGTCTTTACTATAATATTGGAGTTTCCTTTCAGTCGCCACCCAAAAGGATTTAGTTAATTTCGTGTGGTTCAATGAAAGTTTTTTTCTAGTTCATGGATGAATTTGAATGCTTATTTGTTCATTTGGTCGCTTAAAGATCAATACGGAAAGCCGTATAAATTGAAAACGTGGGATAACCCAGTAAAAAAGTAAGTAAAAATGAATGCTGCCAAGCTGGGGTGACAAACATTAAATTTTGAAGTCCCCAATTCTGTATCTTAAAAAATGTTACTGAATCACGATAAAAAAGGTGCTTGATTTGTATTTGTGTCGTGGAAATTATTAACTTAATCCACACAATGAGTTCCATTGAATACACAACCACAAAACGTTGAATGGAAAAGCGTCAAGTTTTTTGTTTGAGAATGGTTTTATTTGCCGTACTTAAAATGGTTTTGCAGGATAATATAACTACTCAACGTTGCAAGGTTATAACAAGAGACAATACAAACTAACAAACAAATTATCAAGTTTTAAAATAAATTTTGGCAACAGGCAGAAACTACTCATAAGCAACAAGTGCCAAGATATTTTCTATAAACGTGCCACAATAGGCCATATTTGTATTAAGTGGAGTTTGCATTGCATTATTTTAACCACTATGCGTTAGAATAATGCGGTAGCATGCAAAAAAATGCAATAAATTTTTTACAGCTTGCAGACATGTGAACGTTTTAAGTCTGCAATTATATATAAATAGGAGAACTGATAGATTAGACTATAATCTACTAATTAGCTACCGTCCCATATTATCGACATGCTTTGAAAATATTGAAAGTTTTGCCTATCTTTCTGCACGCATGGTGTCCAGTAATGCAAATCAAAATTAACTTAATTCACTGGAGCATAGGTTTTTTTATTTTAAAAGTATTGTTTTATGCTTAGAATGTTAACATTTATGAGCAGTAAATTTACATAGAAATTTTTACTGAGTCTGGCGTTGGTACCATACAAATCCTGTAACATGCACTAATCCAGGGAAAGGGGTCGGCCGATTTTGAAGATAGGGTTTTTTTTACCTTTGGACTCGACTTTTTCTTCACAGAAAGGTAAAACTTAGCAGTGACGACGTTCACACTCGACTTTTTGCATAAGCTGCTCTTCTCAATCCATTGCTTTGTATACATAGACGGCTCAGTAACAGGTACATATGCAATGCACTCCACCGACAAGCTGAAAAATGCTTGCCGAACCGAATGCTTTTCAGACTTAGCTTAAGTCAATGAAATGGGATTACTTAGAACGGGAAAGCCAATTTATATTTTATAGCGGTTCTTGTTTTAGTTCCAAAACACTTCGTAACAATGCATGAACGTAAAATTTCGTTTTACAGTCAATATGTGATTTACCCTAAAAGCTTTGTACTCACAGTCAGTCCTTACTTTGCTGTAATATACGTGTTAACTGACTTAGACCGGACTAACTTGGATCCATACTCTATAACGGTCTTGGGGAAAATTTGTTTGGCGGATGGATGCAAGTCACCATAGTTTGTTAGCCATTTAGTGTGCTGTTTGATTTGTGTATTTTGAAGCATTTGATTTTATGTAGCAAGTAATGAATCAAGGTTTTATAATAAGCATTTTAAAATAGCAGTTAGCTTTATGCACCATGTAACATAATTAATGAACGCAATTTCTGAAGTAAATAATATGAATACTACCAATGTAAGGTTATATTCAATAACAATCAAATACCATCTTTTACATTTATAATTCGTGGCAAGACTTTGATAATACAACTGGATAAAAACTAAGCATTTGATTAATTTTCTCTTGATATTCAATTGCTTGTTTACATTGCAATCAGGCATACACAAGCCAATATAAAAGTTCCATGGTAAAGTAACCAATGACTTATCGTCATAGGCTTGACTAAGGTTCAGTAAGCATGTACCGGCGGTAGGTTGCTATAAATTGCACCAAATCCTAAAGCTCTGTATGCATTTATTTAAATATTCACTATACACTAAAACGCTTCAACTTACTTCATGAAGATCATACTAAAAGTAAATTATTTTATCTGCATGGGTTTTACTAAAGGCATATTGATTGCAAGCAAGCAAACAGCATTAAATGACAGATGCCAATGAAGTTGTTATACGTGGAGTTTTCCAAAAGTAATGCAAATATTTTCATCGTACACCAAATGTTTATGTTAAGCTTGATAGACCTGAAATGTTGCATGGTGTTAGGGCAGGTAATATCAAGTATGTATCTAAAATTTCACAAGCGTAGGTTTCTTTAACATTGAATTTTGAAAAGTTGAAAATCTGGTATGAATTTTGCAGCGTTTTCTGAAGGGCCATTTTCTGTGCTTCATACCTTCAATTGGCGGTGTGTGGCAAAACTACTCAGTCCGATAAAAAAGATTTTGCTTTGCAAAATCCTAAAGTCTTGTAGAATCTGATACCAGTGCATTTGGCTCTTTGCTTCTATGGTGGCTCTAAAGAGCATTCAAATTTGAAGACGATCCAAAGTGCAAATTTTAGGAAGGATGCAAACAAATCTGGTATTTTTTGGAAACCCCAACCGATTAACAGCAAACAAAATAGTTTGAATGGACAAGCATAAAATGGGCTTTATGACACTTATTGTCATTGGTATTCCTAAAGTTATATGTAGTTATAATAGAAGCAACAAAAGTAGTAACTCAAATATATACGAAAAATCGGGTGCACAAGGTTGCACGTCAAATTGGCTTGAGCATTGGTAAGTGGATTCTTTCGGTGAATCAAATGGTCACTACAGATAGATACTATAGACGATTACAAAACAAACTCATACCGTGTCTTAGCTTTTGGACAATTCATAAGAAAAATACACACTTCGAAAGAAATCATAGCTTAAGAATCGTGAAAATCTTATCGATTGTGTTTCACTCTACTGCACTCGTATTATTGTACGCACACCCGTGATTGAATACGGGAAATGTACACCAGTACCTGGACTATGTATGCGACTAATCAGGTTTGGAGTTCTTATTCACGTTTGTAAAACACAGTCAGAGAAATTTTTTTTGCACTACTTTTGGAAAACTCCACGTAGACAAAACAAAAGCCATCACTGTAAGATGGCATTTATAAAATAACACATATCACCAGGTATGAATCTTGTATTTAGGTAAGGATGAGTTTGAAATCTTCTAGACTACCAAACAAGGTATTGCCTAGAGTGCAATATCCAAAGCATCACATTGTTAGTACGCAGTGTGACATTGCTTTAAAGTTTAAAAATTTGAGTTTGCGTGATTGTGGGGTTAATACATAAGCGTTTAAAAATTGTTAAGCTGTGACGCGATTTTGGATGTTGAGACAGTTTAAAGATGTTGTGACCAAGGAAGTTCTTAAAACTTATAAACTTATCGGAGTAAAAATACTACCAGCTAACTTAATGTTCAGCGACGCTTTCACGCAAGCAAGTAATCTTCATTAAAGTATACAAATATTTTGATGGCGTAATAGTATATACTCATGTACACAGGAGTTTTATGTATGCGGTATTATCACAAAGGCTACTTTAAAAAAATTTATTTATTACCTGCATCCGTGAAGCCCTTATTTATTTCTCACGAAACTTGATAGTAGAGTTAGTGTTTGGTAAATTTAGTTCAAACTAATTATGCAGTTTTGTCAAATACCAAAACGTCAATTAAAAAGTTTTTCCTAAAAAATACCTGACAAATTCTACAAAAGTTGATATTGTATACATTTGTTTTGGTGCATGTAAAAATAAATACGCTTGACTTGCAGAACACAAAATTTCGTAGTGGGGAAGTGACAAGAAAGGTTTCTAGAAAAGTATTAGTATTACACAAAACATAAAAATGCAAAACATTCAAATTTAATGTAATGATTGAAGAGATTTACGTTTTGATGGTCTTGTAATTTATTAAGGAATGATTTCCATATCAAAGGATTTTACTGTAATTATCTCGAAACAAATAAAGCTAATTATTAAGGCGAAGTTGGAAAAGCTAAGAAAAGCAATGTCAAGGTAGGACAAAGTTTTGAAAAACTAATCAACAATGAGACCAAAATGAATATAGTAGCTTATTATTAAACAAGGCGAATAAAATTTCCAAGGCATGTAATTTTTTGTCTGCAAAAATCATTGATTTACTGTTTCTTTTAGACAATCGTTCGTAAATGGAAAATAATTGCAGAATTTCCGGATTGATTGATTTTTTAAAGCAAATGCATGATTTATTGTAAGGTTGGGAAATTTCTTTTATGCATATTGTGGAGTAAAATGAGTTACATTCTTACGTATTACATGTAGAACACTGTGTGTTGTCACAGAAAGTCAATCAGTGCGTGGTTGGTATGTATCAGAAGACATTATTATGCCTTATCTAGATCTTTTGACAGTGTTTTCGTAGCTTGTACAAAAACTCAAGTTCGTGTTATTTTCTATTTATATTAGATTTGGTGGTGTCTTTAGAAAATTAATTAAATGCCTTACTTAATTCATTTAACTGTTTTCATCTAAATGCCATTAAATTGTTAGTTTAAAGTCATCCACCCTGTTGTGTAGCACACAAACACTCATCCTTTTTTATAAATACGATTTGCGCCCGTGTTAAAGATTTTCCAGTCGTTAATACCCTGTGAACCGTTGCTAAAATGTAACTCCATTTAGAACGGTATTTTTCTTAAAAGCGTTGCTGTGCTCAATAACATGTCAACATGTCCCTGTTTTCTACATATCAACTTTTCTTTGGCTGCACTCGAGTGCAGTCGTCAATCCTGTGATTTATATTTTTCAGAAGCTGATGCCTCTTTACATTTTGCTGGTTTTGTTGTGAGCATCATACGCTCAAACACAAATCTTTATCACTACTAGACGATGTTTTGTTTTTATATTAAGTAATATATTGTTGTAAAATTGGATTGGTTAAATGATAGCGTTGTCGTTTAAAAAGTTTCCTCAACGAAAATTACCGTAGTTAATAGGTGATTTGAAATACGACACAAAATGACAAATTTGTAGTTACTTTAGAAACACCCCTTAATGGAGTGTAGATTTTACAAAGTTAAAAGCCATATTCACCAGCAAACTAGAAACAAACAGCTTGCTGACAGCAAAACGTTACAAAGCAATATATTAACAAGGTACACTACCGGACTGTAACTCGAGTTGGGTAACAACGTTTGGTCATTCTGGATCATTTTTTAACGTAAAATCTAGATCTGGTTTCATTTTGCTGTAAAACGTACATGGGAAACCTCTACGATAACTTTTAATGATGTGGATTAATATATATACACAAACGCTATATACAATATACGATATAATATGGAAAAAGCAATGAAATTTACGTAGCCAAAAAGTGTATAAAAGTAACAAAATCCACTCAAACATTTAAATTTATGATAATAGTTCTGTCTTATGTCAATTGGTACATTGCTACAAAACATCAATTAAGAATAAGAATTGAATGAAGAAACGACCAATTACAGCAGTTGCCTTGCAAACGCTGATCATGTGCTGAGCACAAATGTTCTGAATGGGTATGCCAATTTAAATTTGCCAAATCGAACGCCTTTATCTCTAACACTCGTGTGTCACACGTCATAGGTCATCTGAAAAAAGTTTAAGGCCTTTGACCGTTATAGCTCACGCATTTGCACAAGCCTTTAAACTCGCATCCCGTTATGTAAAAACTGTAGCAAAAAACTTTAACGTTACACGTTATTCTAGACACATTAAAAAGGCCGACTGAGATTTGAGGGAGGGTACAAACCTCCAAATAAAGTTATGATCTTTGATCTGTAGTGTTAGATAAGCTACTAGCTAACTTGCAACTAGATCAATTTTAGAACCAGTTGGAACATCTACACAGTTTTAATTTTTTAAAGAATTCTTTAAAAGGAATCCTTCAACATCTAGCAACACGCTAATGAATGATCTTCGTTTGCAGAGAAAAGCTGTGGTTAGTCGCTTCTGCATTGCATTACCTTGTATAGTGTATACAGTATAGTGGATGTGTATATACATTAATCACATCATTAAAAGTTCTCGTAGAGGTTTCCAATGTACTTTTTACAGCAAAATGAAACCAGATCTAGATTCTACGTTGAAAAATGATCCAGAACGACCAAATGTTGTTACCCAACTCGAGTTACAGTCCGGTAGTGTACCTTGTAAGATTTTAAAATAAGAGGGAGAACGGGGTTTGAAAGTGGAAAGTAAAGCAAATACTTATTAGACCAAACCTTCTATGATTCCTATTAGCTTGATCAGCACCAGACGGAGTAGATATAGGAATTCAGAAAAGGGAATTTATCAATAAGATTTTAATGAAACGTTTTTGTTTTTTACTTACTTCGTATTTACCAACACCTCATTGTATGAAGTTCATACCAAAGTTTTAACATATATATTGAATAGGAAAAAACTGTATGCATGCAAACCTTTTAGTATTTTTCTCAAACAATTTATTCCAAATGACGGCTTTCATAGGACACGTCCGATTTTACAACAAACTACTAATAACATAATAGGTTTACAGGGTACTGAGCTTGTTTCAATATAAACACTGTAACAAATACAATAAAAATGCAGTCAATGTAGGATTGCATTTTAATCCAAAACCTCCTAAAACTACTTAACGTAATCAGCAAACTATTGCATGGGTCACTTGCAAAACCCACGATATAGAACGAAACATGAACCTGGTTAGCTTTGAAGCTATGCTCCGTTTAAACCAAGTATTGTATTTTAGTCCTTGTCTTTGAGTGTATAAGTTCAGTAGAGTACCAGGGGGTCTATATAGACCCCCAGAGGTCTAAATAGACCCCTTCGATGGGGGGTCTATATAGGTCCCCAGGGGGTCTAAATAGGCCCCCAGGGTGTCTATATAGACCCCCACCAAAATTATTTATTTTCACCACACTTAACTTGTAGTCGACATTATCTCAAAAAAAATAAGTAAAAATGCTGCTCTTGTTCAGAAAATTATGCCTGATTTTTTAAAAATAAGTTTTGTAAAAAAAAATTTTACACAAAACTTCATTGTAAACCCTAAAATTGGCAAACTAGAAATTTAGTATTTCAAAAACCTCGAGGGAAAGTTGCCCTCAAAATTTCACAGAAAATAGCAAATTTAATGCAGATTAAGAAAACAAAGTCCAATTTTTGCGCTCTGAATCTGCTGAAGCAAAAAAATTATTATATGCTAAATGTACGTTAAAATTGGTAAGATTAATTTCTATAGGGCGCATGGTGCAAGAGCGCAAGATTTTGACTTTATATTCTTAATCTGTGCCCCTTTTCCCCATCTCCCCACGCAGGAACCCAAGGTATTCCTTCCGGAATCTGGACCGAAGCGCTTCCCTCAGGTTCTGAAGCCTTCTAAAAGCTGCTCGAGTTGCCTTGGAGTCCCGTAAATCCGCCTCTGGGAGATGTAGTTTCCCACATGAGCGCACAAAGTGGTGTGGAGTAAGAGGCATCGGGTCGTCCACATTTTCAGATTGGTAGGTAAGGGGCCTACTGTTTAGGCAGTCCTCCACCTCCACCAACATAGTCTCCAATTCCGCGCGGTGGACCACTCTTTTCCCCAGGATCCTCCTCAGGAGCTGCTTCATCAGTCCTATTAGTATCTCCCACCAACCCCCCCACCAGGGAGAAGCTGGGGGATTGAATCGCCACTGAATCCTGGACATCGCTGCGCATTCCTTCATCTTTTCCAGGCTGCTACTGGACAACGCCTTCGCTGCTGCTACAAACCCCCGAGCATTGTCGGAGTAGATCACCTCCGGTCTGCTCCTTCTTGATATAAAACGCCGGAAGGCTCTGAGGAATCCATCCGCCGACAATGTGTCCACGAGCTCAAGGTGCACAGCTCGGTAGGTGGCACAGGTGAATAGCAGCACCCATGTCTTTTCACCTCCACGCAAAATCAATGGTCCGGCTGCATCCACACCAGTCACGGCAAATGGGGGCCCCAAATTCGTCCTTTCTTTTGGTAGTGGGGCTTCGGGCACTATACTTCTTCTTGCCAAGTAGCGGCGGCAGGTCCAGCACGCTCCTGACGGCTCTTCTGCCGTTTGTAATCCAAAATCGTTCACGGAGCAACGCCAACAAAGTGCTGGTACTCCCATGGCAGGTAAACTCGTTCCGGTCAGGCAGCAGCAGAGGAAAGGTAAAATCTTCGTCGTCCTCCATGGACAACCGAGTACGGGTATGGAGAAGCCCTTCCTCGTCCATTTCCGGCTTCAACTTCCTCATCCTCTCTGGATCATGCCGGAAATCTGCTTGTACATACTTGATGAGGGCCTTCTCAGCCAATATCAGGTCTTCACCACTGAAACAAAAACACACTTTTCCTTGCTGGTGCTGCTGGGCGGAATCTACATCTGGAGGTGAATTTTTTGTCACCCTCTTCTCTTTAATCTTCTTTTGTAATCGAATGAGCACAGCCAGTGCTCTAACCGTTTTCATGTGGCTAGATCTCCGGAGGAAACGCAAAACAGCATCACTATCAGCTGTAGTGACCAAAGCGGCTGTCACCGTCTTCTTCCGCTCCTTGTCTACCAACTCGTTATCTGGAATTACTTCGGCACTCGGCCACTTGGATGCGGGATAGCGTAACCAGTTAGGTCCCTCCCACCATCTAGATTCAATCAATTTTCGGGCAGAGCACCCCCGTGACGGCAAATCTGCAATATTCTCTTTCCCTGGAATATGCCGCCAGCTGCTCACTTGGGAAATGGCACGAACTTTCTCCACAGCGTTACCCACAAATACTTCCCATGGTCCAGCACCTCTGATCCACGTAAGTGCTGTTGAGGAGTCTGACCATAGGGTCACGGGCAATTTGGGGCTTCCAATGTCCTTCAAAACGGTCATCAGCAGACGGGATGCCAACACACAAGCCACTAGCTCCAGCCGGGGAATCGTGAGTATCTTCTTGGGGGACACTCGGGATTTTGCTGCCAACAGGAACACTTTCACAGTTCCGCCTCTTTCCACACGGAGGAATACTGCTGCTGCAGTTGAGAGGGATGATGCATCCCCAAATGAGTGCAAACTGCATCCGTCACCTCCACCGAATTTCACATGTCTGGGCACCTTTAGCTCTGCAAGCTGAGGAATTTGAGCAGCCCACTTTAGCACGTCTGCTCTCAACTGATCGTCCAATTTTGCGTCCATGCCAAGCTTCTGCTCGTGGCACTTCCTCAAAAGTAGCTTACCCCTGAGAGTAAATGGACAGGCAAATCCAAGAGGATCGTAAATAGAGTGGACCATTGACAACACATGACGGAGAGTGGGCTCTGCTGCTATTTTTGGGAATATGTTGGTCACATCCAACGCAAGCGTGTCATCTAGAGAGTTGCATGAAGCCCGAAACCCGAAAAAACCCGAGACCGAACCCGAGCCCGTGCGGGCTTCGAGCGGGCTTTTGGCTTTTTTCAATATTTCGGGCTTGGTATGTTCGGGCTTCCCTACAATTTCTCGGGCGCGGGCTCGGGCTTACATTCTTCGAAGCCCGAAATCAAGCCCGATAAGTATTTTTACTCTCTTTCTAAAGTCAAAATTGAGATGATTGTTACATAAAATTGTAAGGTATACAATTTATGCCCTTCTCATTTGCATACAAAACACAAACAAACAGCGAACATGGCTTTATTTTGCTGTTTTCAAGGCAAATGCCTGCTAGTGCTATGTTTACTGTGTGTGTACTTCATGCCATGTACATGGATATAAGATTTTCGCATGCTTTGTTTAGGTATGTATGCACACATTTTTGTAAAAAAAATAATTTCGGGTTCGGGCTCGGGTTTTTCGGGCTTGAGCTAAATTGGCTTTTCGGGCTCGGGTCGGGCGGGCTTAAAATTTGAGACACTTCGGGCTTCGGGCCTGCGGGCTTGTCCACAGCTTCGGGCGGGCTCACGGTTTCGGGCTTGGATTTTTCAGAAATGCAATCCTCTAGTGTCATCCTTCTTGTTCCACAGCAGGCCAGCACCGATGAGACTTTTTCATCTTCCTCTTCTTCCAATGGTCCAAACTCCCACCCTCTAAGGTCAAACTGCGCTGGAAGGAGAACGGAAACTGCTACTCGCTGGAAATCCTTGGCCTCCTCCAGTGTATCAAAACTCGCAACCGTATTGTCCACGTAAAGTGACTGGAGGAGGACTTCTGCTACTGCTGCTTCTTTTCCCGTAAACTTTTTCAAATGATGACGCAGGATGGCCGCCAACAAATAGGGGCTGCAGTTTATGCCAAAAACTACCCTGCAATGCTGATACACTTTCAGTATCTTGCAGGAAACATCGACCCACCACAAAAACTTCAGGAACTTCCTGTCAGCTGATTGGATGCTGATGTGCTGGAATGCCTTCTTTATATCCGCCAGCACTCCAATTCTTCTTAAACGGAAGCGGGTCACGATCGGAGGAATTAACTCCAGCAGGTTTGGGCCTTTATCAAGGCAATCATTTAGGGACAGTTTTCCTTTTGCCTTTGCCGAACCATCGAATACAGGGCGGATGGGAGTAGTGGTGCTGCTTAACTTTACCACAGCTCTATGCGGTAAGTAGTGGCCACTATATAATGATGAGGAGGAATAATTTTCTTCCTCGGTTACCTCCTCTATCATCCCGTCCTCCTCCCATTGTCGTAAAAGTGCATCATAATGCTGCAGGTATCCCTTTGCCTGTAGGTCCCTAGTCATCATCTTTAACCGCTTTCCAGCTGCATAGCGGTTTGATGATAGTTTCTCCTTCGCCCCCACTATCCATGGGAAACAAACTTGGTAGCGCCCATCTCCCAGCTGTGCCACTGTCTTATCAAAATGCTCCTGTGTGGCTTTTTCCAACTCCTCTTTGCTTTCACGTTCCGTTGGGCATTCAATGCCAATCGCCTCCAGACTCCAAAGCGCTGAGAGGGGATTTCCTTCGACGTGGAGGAGGGAAGTGCTTACAAGCATGGAACTTGTTTGTCTTCTTGGGGGAACTGGAAACTTCCCAGAGGGTACCCAACCCCAAACTGTTTCTATCGCCGCTGGACCACCTTCCAAATTGAGGATCTTGCCAGTGTAAAGTCTGGCAATTATATCATTTCCAAATATTATTTCAATGGGGTCATTGGCGTTGCCACCCAAATCATTAAAAGCGACCCCTTTCTTTTTAAACTCTTCAATCCAAGGGCCACTGGGCACTTGAGCAATATCACTGGCAATTGCGTCGATCAAGAACACGTCAAAGTCGCACATGTTCCTTCCTTGCAGGTCCGAGACGAAGAACTTGGCCTTTTCTTTTTGCTGTGGCCCTGTCTTTTTTGCTCCAAAAACCTGCTAACAAAACGTGTCAAAACCAGCTGGCTTTGCTCCCAATTCCGCTGCTGTTGTGGTCAACCCAAAGGATTTCTGGGATCCTCCATCCATTGCCCCACGGGCTCGTCTCACTCGTCCATCTGGACCATGAATGAGGACGTATAGGGACTGAAGGGGCGTATCAGGTGAACTGTTGTACACAGTCATGCTGGTGGTGGACTTCTCTGGCTGCTGTGGGGGAGGTGCATCCGCTACCATTGCTGCCGCTGCTGCTGAGGAAGACGATGAAGGACAAGGGTTAGACTTCCCTTTCCCCTGAACTTTGTCCAAACTGGGACACATGACCACCATGTGGTATTGCTGACACAAGGGACATTTTGGCATGTTCCTGCACCTTTTTCCAGGATGATTACGCCCAAGGCATTTCCAACAACCGTGTGTTTCGGTGAGGATAGCCTTCTTCTTCTGGTAACTCATCCCCAAGGTAGGTTTGCACTCCTCTCCCCTGTGGTTCCCATCACAGAACCAGCATGACAAAGTTTTCTCTTCTCCTCCATAAGCTGCACTTTTTCCCCCCTTTCCTCCACCACCACTAACTGCTTGGAAAAGTGATGATGATGTGGGCATTTCCTCCTTTTCCTTTTTAATTTTCTGCTTCTTGTTATTGCTGCTGTCTCCTCCACTGCTACTGAAGGTGAACTGGGCCAGGCTCCGGTCCGTCAAATTGTTCACCTCCTCCTGGAGGAATTTCATGAGGGGCTCAATCTCCTCAAGGTAGTCTCTGCTCCGCTGCCAAGCCAGCAAAACATCTGCTGGAAGACACGCTTCCACTACGGGGTAGAGCACATGCTCACACTTGTCTCTGGTAACCCCGAGTGTCTCCAGGTTCCTCATCTGTGAGGAAATTGTAGTGACGAGGTCCCCAAAGTCCATCTGCTTCCCTGTTGAAGCCTCGATCACTAATTGGAGCAGGTCACGGACGTAGACTTTCACAAGAGTCTTAGCTCGCCCAAATCTCTCCTTCAAACTGTCTACTGCTGCAGAGTAGTTTGCTGCACAAAATGGGAAACTCTGCAGCAGTTTTTTTTGCTGCTGAACCTTCTTTCGTTGACTGAGGAAGGTAATGGAATTTATCTGTCGTTGTCAACTTGGGGTCACTGTGAATGTCATCGAAGGCAGCCCAAAACGCTAACCATTCCCTTATTTCTCCAGAAAACTGTGGTAGTTCTCTTTTGGGAAGGCGAGTTTTTAGGGAGGAATCTGCTGTGGACACTGGAGCTGCTGATGATGATGATGAAGCTGAAGAGGTGGACGAGACTGGTAAACGGGGCGGCACAGTGCACTCAAAAATGCACAAATCCTTTTCCAACTGGGCCATGCATTTTATGACCTGTTGCAGCTCAGTAGTCTTCTTCTCCTTCACAAGGACATCCTGGAACTTTACACCGGCATCTAAAGCTCCCTTGTGGAGCTTTCTGTAATATGCCCACTTAAAATCAAGGTCATGGGCATCTGGAGTCTCCTTCTTCAACTCATCCTCTAATTCCACACGAGCATCGCTTAGTGTGAGGAGTTTGGCGTCGAAAAGGATGGAGTAGTCCGTCATCTTTCTACCGGGCTTGGTGGTGTCGGTTTCTCCGTCAGTGTTGCTTAACTTCCGGATCTTTTCCTTTACTGACAGCTTCTCGGGCTCTTTAAGCTTTTCCTCCTCGTCTTGATCCTCAGACTTTTCTTCTTCAGAATCCTCAGGCTCCTTCACCACAGGTTTCTTCTCTTGTTGACCCTCCAGCTTGTCCACTCAAACAACTGCACAAAAATCCCAAAAAGTCTCAAAATTTTCACAAAATCACTGAAAATCACCGCTTAATTCACTGATCCTGGCAGGTTCGCCAGTAATGTTGATAAATGGGGCGTTTTCAGGCGCTCAACAGTTAATTTTGATGAGTATGGGCGTGCCTAAATTTTTATGCACCAAAAATCAGTCGCATCACACTATTTTCAGAAAAGGTTCGGATCTCAGGATCAGTGGTAACAAAAAATAATTCAGTAACTTGTTAGGGCAGTTTTAGCAGTTATTTCGTCAACTTTATTTAGGAATAATTTATTATTTTACAGAATTTAATGGCCAAAATGGCACAACGACAAATAGACAAACTTGCTCAAGGCAAGGTAGAAAGGAGAGTGGTAGTAAGTGGGTTTGGTAGTGGTGGTGGAGCTCTGCTGCTCTTGCGGACGAGGATGACGATTGACGATGATGATTTTTGGGGTGTGAATTCTGCTGCTGCTGCTGGATGTGCTCAGCACATGTCTCCCAAATTTTAAAAATTGAATCCCTCCGCAAATGCTGAGGCAAAATGAACACCACCGTTCCAACACCCGAAAGTAGCCAATTTTGCAATATATTGAAATAAACGTAATTTGAAACTCGGTTGTGCCGGAAATAGGTTCACAGTGACCTAGGTATGATGCCGGTGGTGGGTGGTGGCGGTGGTGTGTTGAAATCTGATGAACGATGGTAATAACGTGATCGAAGTCAAAACAACTTTGTAAAGAATTTTGGGGTTAATAAAAGTCAAGTAGAATGATTTAATTACACAAATAAACAGTTAGTCAATTAATTAGTTACTTTTCCCCTTAAAATACTTGCCAATTGTGCTTGCAAGCTAATAATAATTTAGGTATACCGACGACGACAGAGGCTTACGTGTGTTGCCTATCTTGACTCTTCGGAGATTCTGGTGGGCCCGTCTTTCTTCTGTCTTGTACCACAAGCCCAAAAACCGAAAAGCGTCACTAAAATGAAATGGCATTCTGGCATTGGTAGAAATAAAATCACTCAGGATTGGCTAAAATAACGATGCACCGAATTGGCTGAGTGAAATGACTGTTCATCACAATGAACTATAATTTTCTACGTAGTATTAACAAATTACGAAGTACAGCTAGCTTGTGAACAGCTAAACTAGGCGGAGACAAAAATTATACAAGAACTTTTACAAATCAACAGGGCAGAAGGCCCAAACAAAGAAAAATAGCTTCTCCGTTCCAAACAATTTATGTGCTTGAATTACAATGCCGATTTGGTAAAAGTAAAAAAGGAGTTTACTAACTTAGGGAATGCAAAAATGTTGTCATTTTTTCACGTTGAACAGAAAAACTGTAAAAATTAGAACAAACAAATCCAAATACCTCTATGTGACTAAAGCTTTAGGGAATTGATAAATCCTGTCAAATTTTGACCTTTTAAAAATCTATTAGTAAGCTTTGACATGCAGCAACTTCATTCATTTTAACTCATCAGCAATATTGCGTCAGTTGAAGTAATTGGTGTGGACAAATACTCCAGCCCAAATAACGCACAGTTTTAAGAAATTATGAAAATATCAAACAGAAGAAACCAATAAATTGCTATCACTACTGAAAGATTAGAAACCCTGCGTAGCGTAATGTAGTAAGAACAAATTCATTATCTAGGCAATAAAAGTGAAGTTTGGATCCTTCTGGTTTATTTGAAGACTTTCATAAAGAAATATTTTCCCAATTTCAAGTTTTTCGGAACTCCTGTTGAACGTTCTTATACAATTCCAGACGACAGAAAAGTTAGGTGTTGGGGCTACCTAAGATAATCCTATTTTGTTTAAATTGTATATAAAACTGACTCTGTGCCACCAGTCAACAAAGCACAAGAGAACAACAGCTAGTTTTATATTGCCTAAAGTTGAAACAAAGAACAGGTTGAAGTTTCCATTTTTGAAAAGGCGCAGTAAGATCCAGCAGGTCAAGACAATTTACCTACGTACTTAAATTTGCAAGGATTTGGAGTATGTATCCATATTGCATTGTTTGTTTTCATTCGCGAAGCCTAATATTTTACATTATTCTAGTTTTCAAAATATTAAGCAGCAATGTAGTTGCTTGAAACCAAAATCAATATTTTAATTTTTTAGTAAATAACACAAACGTTTGATACTGATATTTCCTCTGTAATTAAACCAACGTTCCGATTTCCTCCTAGTTACTAAAATAGGGAGAGTTTCATTAACGTAAAAATTAAGTTTGTTCAGTACAGTGCACGGTAGCGTGACGTTCAGAATTCCTTAGCGTTTGTTTATTCAAATCGATTTTGAATTCAACATTGTATATATACAGCCCAATGCAAATTTTATACTATTTAGGTTTTGACTGCGTGTGGCATATGTTCAGGACTAAGTTAATGCTACATGAAGTAATGTTTACATTAGAGTATACCAAGTATATTTTGGAGTAATCATGTAGTTCGTATGAATGCTCTTAATGTGGGATTGCAATCACAAGAACATGTTTAAAACAATGTTTGCACTTTTGTACAACACATTAAGGAGCAACTTTTCTGAACGCCTTTGAGTGCACAGAACACGATTTTTGATGATTTTTCGAACCCATTATCAATGTAGAATAATATTGGCTAAAACAAGCATGCAAAGTAAGTTTTTGTGTTTTGTTCGTTTGTTCTAAAACGTTTTTATACGTAGAGGTCTGGCAACACATAAGTTGTTGAATTGTAAATTAGCTTGTTTGTTGATTGCAAGATCCAAATTTAATCAAATTTTGAAACCATTTATAATTTCAAATCGCCTTGGCTTTGAAGCTAGCATAACATCCAAAACTGTGTCATAAAAGAGCATAAACAAATTGGCCATAATTCAGAATGATTTAGCACAAGACAATGAAAGTGGATAACTTAGAGCGGGAAAGCCAATATATAATTTATTACGTAAGGTTGCATTCATTAACAATCAAACATACCTTCTTTTACATTTGTAATTCTTGGCAAGACTTTGATAATACAACTGCATAAAAATTACTTTGTTATCACAAAGGTTACAAATAGACGTTCTAGTATTGCAGTAACTTAATTCACAACGCATAAATCTACAATAAAAAATACTATTTATTACCTGCACTCGTAAAACCCTTATGTATTTTTTATGAAACTTGACAAGAAGATTAATGTATGGTAAATCTAGTTCGAACTAAATATGCATTTTTTTTAAACAACAAAACGCCTTATTAAACAGTTTTTCCCAGGAATGAGAAGGTGGGATAAAGTCTTTTTCCCATTTCCCGGTTTTTACCGGTAAAATACGGTATTATACACTTGACATTGGTGGTAAATACCACCATACCCTATCCAAGTGTCCAAAAGTCCAAAAGAGGCATAATGAGAAGAACACTGTTATTTTTAAAGAAACTCAATTTTAACAAACAAGCAACAGCAGTTTTAAACTCATTAAAGGTTAAAGAAATAAAGGAGAACGGCATCAAAAAATAATAAATTAGTTAGCATACAAAACATCAGTCGACACCGGGAAATGCTGTGCCAGTGCCAGACAAATCTGTGTTCTTTTGCCAGAGGAGTCTGTGTCAGAGTCGGAGTTATTTGATTAGCGAGATTAACTAAAAATCAATCAGTTTCAAACAAACTCGTATTGAACACGAGGCATGAGCGTGACTATCACATGACAACTGCATTTAACGAATGCTATCCTTCATTGGAGTGGAACATGTAATCAAGGGCCTTGATTCAGGCACACTCAACAAAATAGAACGTAGCTGGAGACATGTAAAATCTAAAAACTCAAAGCAGCCCACTAATTCCCGTACAGTTGTTCACAATTTCCAAAATCTGGTCATTCGCTAAAGGGCAACTGGTACGAGGCTTGGAGTTAAATTCACCACTCCGTGTACCACCATTATCCCTGTATGTCCCAGTCATTCGTGGATATCTTCTTCAATTTTGTTTCAAATCTTTGCCTTTGGTTGACTTCATCCAACTCTTCTACATGTCAACATGACCAATTGTAAATTGTCGTGTCAGGGCCGATATAATTGTGCCAGAGCCGATAATTGCGGTGGAGTTTACTTCTGTTAATGATGAGCATATTCTATTTTCTAGTGCACTACTAGTAATACTAAGCTGCTGTTTACAATGCCAAGTTGGGCGATTTTCAGCAGTCAGCTCCCTGATGTCTTTTTAATGTAAGCTTTAGCTTTAATTTTCGTTAAAAAAGGCCTTTTAAATGGGGCAAAATGATACAAATTAAATGTGTACAATTTCTCATATGCCAGTGTATTTAAGGCACTTTTGGACATTTTGGACTTTTTCCCGGGAAAAACCTTTTTCCCACTGGGATGGGATTTATAAAAATGGTGGGATTTACTCATCCCTGGTTTTTCCTAAAAAATCTCAAACAAATTATAGAAAAATGGATATTGTAGATATTTGTATTCGTTAATGTAAAAATAAATATTCCTGTCTTACTTAACACTAATGTACGTAGTAGTGGGAAAAAGACATTCAAGATTTCAAGATTTTTTTATATTCCCTAGAACTAAAGACTCAAATAATTCAAATTTACCGCAATGATTAGAGAGACTCACGTTTTCTTGGTGTTGCAATTTACTATAGTATGATTTCTGTACCGAAGGCTTTACTGTCACATGTAATTATCTCGAAACAAATAAAACCAATACTTAAGGCGAACTTGGAAAAGCTAAAGAGAGCAATGTCAATGTAGGACAAAGTTTTGAAGAAATAATCAACATTGAAATCAGAATAAATAAAGAAGCTTATTCACAAACAAAAATGAATAATATTCCCTAATGTAGGGTTGAGTAAGATTTTGATACATATTTCCGTCCTTTACAAATTTTTTCTTTTCATTTCTTTTCAAGGGCCCTTGAGTTCCAATCTGAGCCCATCAAAAGCACACATTTTTAAAAAATACTGAAATCTGTGCTTAGTGGTATTGAACTAAGTTCTACTTTTTTGTTTTGATTTAAATAAAAATATACCAGAAGAGAGTGCTTAGATTGTAGTTTTATTTAAAGCAATGTATGAAGTTGCTGTCATAACTCTTCAATATGTACTGATTTATGTATAGTTTTGTTTACGGTAAAACTTGCGGTTAGTCTACAGCGTTTTATTGGTAGGGTAAACAAACAATACTTAGATTGTCGAACATGAATTGTAGCATTACGATACAACATAGTTTACCTTCAAACAACCGCATAGGCATAACTGGCTTCTGTCTTCATGGTATTTATTGAGTTGAAACAGTCAATTCAGCCACTGTTTGTCTGTCGGTATTTAATCTGTTTCAATAATTTTAGTCTTAAATACTTAAAACTATTATACTATTATAAAGTAGGTTAATCGATAATAACTACATACAAGGTTTCATCCCCATATGTTTTTAGGGAGGCTGGACAGAGGTTTAAAGTTAACGTGTACCAAATATGGAACTATCTGATTTTTTAGACTGGAAATAAAACTCACCAATAAAAGTTTTTATGGAAGTTGGGAATCCTTACTCAATTTTTTTCGAAAGTTTCTGGACAGTCATGGCTCTGTAACTTTGTCTTCCACAATCAATTTCTGATTCAAAACGCCTAATAAATAGCTAATTGTGTGTTCTACATGATTAATGTAGAATGACATTTTAGCAAATTTAATAGGCAAAAATTTGGCACCCTAACTTATGAAATTAAATATTTTTACAAGAAATGACAAATGGATCCATTTAGTGAAAATGAGTAAATTTTGAAAATTTCAAAAATTCTGTGTTCAAAAACCAAATTCGCATATGGCAGGGTCTGATCGTTAGTTTTTGCTACTGCCCATGATCCTGCTTACTTGTTGCCAGGAAAATGCATTCTGAGCCAACCAGACCTGCCTTCTATATCTATGCTAGCCTGACAAGCCATATTTTAAGAATGACACAAACAGATTATATATGTTTTTAGCAATGCGTGTACTAAATTAATAAAAACAATTACAGGTGGGTGAATTCAATTTTCCGTCCGCCTGCAAACTGGAGGTATTGGAACCGTTACCCAATGCGTTTTTTCATTGCAAAATAATACTCATACACACGTGGCTTTGCTATTCGAATTATTTGGGGAACGAGCCAGTACATATTACCTTATTACCTACATAAACGAGTATATTGCATTTCAAGTGAGAATTAACGGAATTGAAAATTTTATTTAGTCAGAATATTATATATTGTTGCGTGTAGTTTATTTGTTGAAGATAAATTTGCATCGTGATTAAGTAATTCTCGTAGTGGCTTTTGCAAAGAATGGCACTCTTGTGCAATTGGTATTTGTTAATGGTACAAGTTAAAGAAGGTAAACAACGTAGTTTCAACAAACCTGTGCATTAATTTCTCAATACACACTTTTAACGACGTGACGTACTTCAATTGTATACGAGTACTATAATCGTGTAAAACTTGGCAAAAAACGTATTTTTACTTTTCTCCTCAAGTTTACTTTCGAAATGAACAATATCAATGTGAGATGAATGATGATGGTGATGATGTCATATCATGTTCATGTATCATGGGAATTGAAATAATTTGACAGAAAACAGAGGTATTTGGTGTATTTCGTGCAGTATAAAATCAATATTTGACGATTAAGTATAACATAGCATACAGAAAAACTAAGTTACCTGAAATATCAACAAGTCGTCAGTGAATTTACCCTAACGCTGTGTAAACTTTATAAACTAATGCATAGGTTGAACAGCAGTTTAAAAATTGTAATATTTCTTAAGTGCATTCTTGCACAAAGATTGATGATTAAAAAAGTTGGATGCGTATTTTTCAAGCACAAAAATATACATTTATGTAAATATATTGTCGTACGGCGTTATCAAAAATATTTTTGCGTTTTGCATTTGTTCTGCAAATAAGTTGTGAGTGTTGTCAATGTAAGATATAACTCATCATTACCACACATCATAATAATTAATCCTTAATGTAACCATAAATGTCATGGAAGTCTTTTGGGAACCTCTGGGCGTACTTTGTCAAACTCGTACTTCGTACTTATGAAATTTGTGAACTACTATGCATAGTTTATTTAAGACAAAGGCTATCTGTTAACTTGGAGCAATAAAAATGTAAGATACCATTTAAATTAACATGACGTGTATGCAAATACAACGATGACAGGGCTTAAAAAAGGCAATAACTGAATTTGTATTGATATTGTTAAAAAATGAACCTTGTATCGTAACATAACAGTAAAGTAATTTCTCTATTAGCAAGGTTTCATCGTATTGCAATATATAAATCAGATTATGTGACCAAAGAAAGATCAATAAATTCAAATTTCCGTCCTTTAGCAAGTTTAAGACGGGATTGGCAAAACTTGGTTTGTATTTCAGGTGTATGTCATCTAATATTCTTTCTTTTGGATATCGTGTAAAATATAAATTTAAAATACAACAGTAACAATGTTTTGTTTTAATCACATAGGCATGTAACATTTGTGATAAAACTAATCCTTAGATAAATGTAAGGATAGTGGTAGCAAACGGCGCTGAGTGTTCTCAATGTTAGATGATACTCTAATAATTGCAAAATACAAATAAATAAATTGAATACATTATTTTGTTAATTATCATTAATCAAATTTGCACTTCATTACTTTTGACTTGAATATCCAAAGTGACTTTCAATAAAGTATTATTGCTCCACATTATTCATAAATGCGTTTTGTTGTCACTCATTTTCTTTCTTCACAATACATTTCTTAAATATAAATGTAATTACGACCTGGAATAAAACAAGAAGAAGAAAACATGGCTTTGGAAGAAACCTTGAACTTTTTCAAAACGCATAATCTATAATACGGCCTGAGCGCATATGCATACTACAAGCTATTGTGCAATGAGTTTTCTGAAAATTCTATTTTATCCTACAAAAGAAGCTTGTATTATTTTTTCACGAGTCTTGTTCCTGCCGAGACATATTTTTTTCAGGTATAATGTGAAGCTGCTGAATCTTTTTTGTAATGACCTTCTACAAGCAGAGTATCACACCAATTAATCCCAATTTGCATTCACCTACTACAAAGGAACCTTTTTTGTACAGAAACACATAGAGTTTGTGGCATTCCTCAAAATATAACACAAACAATTTAAAGGTGTTTTAATGTTGATTCTTACAAGTAATGAGTCGATTTGACTATTCCAGGTGGTGGAAAAGGTAAGGAATATTGTGAAAGTAAATTTAGTTTCGTTTTTATGTATCAATTTATGTATCATCTAAATTATTTAGATTCTACATTTTTTATTCCCGGAATATGTATATTGGACAAAGCTTTATATTATCTAGTGTAATAATTTCATTATTTTTAATCAGCACAAATCTTAACTGCAGTTTATATAGGATTACCTAAGAATTTAGTAGAGTCAGCTTACTACTGGTTTTACCTTTCTTGGAAAATACCGCTTTTGGTTGTCGTATTCATACTAAAATAGCTTTCATTATAACATCACAAAAGCAACGCCACCAGCAAAGCACATGCAAATTTGTCAGGGTACTTTTAACTGCACCAGTTGCTCAGAAATAGATGCAATAATCTACGTCCAAGAAAATGCAAATTAAAGTCATAAAAAACAATCCAATTTAACACGGAAAGTTCAGAATGCTCTTTACAAAACCTGTTTTTTATGAATCAGTAGAGATATTTTCATACCTAACTATTATCACAAAAACTGATTAAATATGAATTTTGTAAAATTCGCATTACCGTATGCATTACCGTATGAGACCTAGTACACAAGGTTAATGCATTAATAACCACTAAACAAAGTACATCGTGTGTACGTTGTGTTGTCTCGTAGAATCTCATTTATGATAATGCATAATGTTATTCTGGACTTGGGCTTGACTCACATTTTAGGCAGATTTGCACCCAAGGCTACCCGTATAAATGACTAGGGACTGGGAGCAGAGCATCCAAACAACGACCTTGATATTTCGGTTCCCTCAGCAGTGTTCATTCTTATATTTTTTAACCATCTACATACACATCAAACAAACCTTTCAGTAGCCTACTCATGCTGTTGCGTATACAACTCTACAGAGCACTTTGCTCAAAACCGCTCAGTATAGAGTGAAAGGGACGCATTCTACTGAGATACCTTCCCTTTTGATGCTACGTGCAAATTTTGCACTTGACTTTAAGTGTACTCAACCACCTTGCCTACAAAACGTTTACCTGACTGGGGGTCTTCAATCTACACACTAAAGTACCCAACCCTGCTATTATTCCTTACATGCTATGTTTTGTTAAAAAATACGTACTTCCCCAGCATAGCACTGTTCTCTTCCCCACCCATATATAGTGAGTACTGCAAGGCTCACATTGTCCAAGTAACAGAGGTTTCAAGTGCACAATAAGGGTTTTGTTGTTCTCGTCTTCAGTGTTGTTAGAATTTCGTAATACAGGTGTGTACATCTTTTGTCCAGTTTGCCTCCAGTTCAGTCGGAGGGACGCTTCGGCGTACTTTTCTTCGACGCCATTTTCCCTTGGCTATTCTTGATACGGAAACTAACCAGTATACAAAAATTTTCCAGTTTAATTGCCTTAAAATGCTTTTGCTTCATTTTAGTTATCCGCCAATAAATGTTTTTGTCTAAAATATTCTTTAAATTTTTGGATGACTATAGCAATATTGTAAATGTGCAGGTGATTGTTTATCGTACAGTTTTAAACCAGAAGTTCATAAATTTTAAAGTTCTGGCCTTTAAGAGAAGTTCCTGACTACAACAAAAAATCTAAATTACTTGCCAAAGCAGTGATACCTTTTGTAAATTAATTTTTCAGTTGATAAATAACTCTTGGAATACGTGATAAAAAATATAATATCAGTTTGGTTGGTGCCAAGAATTTTACGAAAGGTTTCATTAGTGTACTGTTTTATTAGTGACTACCGGTCCAGATTGTCCTATGATCAGTGGTGAGGAACTAGCAAAACAAATTCATTAATTCTGTCTTGTCGGTATATATACCATGCAAAGAAACTGAGACCATAGGAAGAATAGAAAACAACAAAATAACTAGAATGCTCCCCTAACCAGATAGCCTTCAATTTGTAATTCTGTTAATCAGTAAATTAAGTGTAGTAGAAGCATGAAAAAAACTTGGTCTTTGAACAATGTTTCACTTTTTAAAACGAGGAAAGTGTTGTGAACTTCAGTGGGAAGTTTCTTTGAAATTGGAATTTGTTGACAAAGTGTGTGACTTTTGTGAATCTAAACACTACAGGGAAAGTTCTGGCTGTGATTGTGCAAAAATGCATAGATGTATTATGTATTAGCTTCAACAAAATATCAGGTATTCTTATTAATGTAAACATTTTTCATTCACTATACAAATGAATTGTAGCTGTCGAACACAAAAATTAACCACATTTCCATTTCTAGTCCTGATTCAGGATTGGATACCACCTCTGAACTTTCACTAGAGAACTTTCACTGAAGACTATAGAGTACAAGATGAAGACCGTCGCGGCCGTTATGGTTTCACATTGGTATCGAGAGTATTGGAGTGAAGCGGTTTTATTGCTTTCAAACCCAACAACGTTAATAAATGTAAGCTTATAATATATAATAACAATATTTTATAAATGTTTATTCCAATATGACGATTGATTGCATGGAGTACTCAGCTCTGTTTTAAATACTTAATTGTTCTAAGTCAGCCAGTTGCATTGCATTGGATTGGTTAACTTACTATTTATATTTTTTATCCACTCAGGGTCCCAGCCTCATCAGCATCATATGGGATAAAAATCCACCCCGCAGACATTTATTTGAGACGGTGGCTGAGTTTTGCGTGACCTCACACACCAAAGACAGCAATTGACTACCGGTTTGGAAGCGACGTGGATAGGATATTTCAGCTAAACAAGCGTCTTTCCTCCTGTCAAAAGGAAATCCAGTTACTGCCTCTGTCACTGTAAGATTAAAAACTTATGTAATAATATTATAGCAAGCACAAATTCAGTACCAACTGATTATTGGTGATCTTTGGAAAATGGTTTTATGTAAAGAATTTCCTGAACACAAACACGTTTTACTAACATATTTTGTGTAACAACATACCTCACGTAAAATGTGATACTTTTGCTTTGATAGTTAAAGAATATTTGTTGCAAATTAAATTTCATAGTGGGTAAAATGTAATGACTATCAATGTAGTGTAGCATTTACAAAGCTAAAAAACAATATTGATCAGCCTACTATGTACGCACAGTTTGCTGACGAAAATAAGAGCAGAATAGCATTTTCGGCAAAATAGGACCTTAATGAATCGTTTCAATTTGGGTAGTATCTCAGAAATTCACAACATTATATAAAAATTCATTTATGTAAATATAGAAAGGTTGGACAGTTTGCATGCACAATTACCAGAATTAATTGTATTTCCTAAATACAATCTCGACAATCTGTTATTAGGGACGGCAATTACATGATAGGTCCGGCTTTAGTTTCGATACTGTGCCTTCCTGAATGGACATTTGTATATTTTGTAGTTTATATTTGGGTCCAATATTTCTGTAAAATCAATGTTCGGACGTTTTGCAACAAAACTCAATTCCATCGGTTAAATTGTTTGCATTTGACATGCTTGGTTTGCATTGAATAAACTGCTGCTGTGCTGATATATTAACAAAGAAAATTGGATACAGTTTAAGTAGGCATAAGAGATTGATGGTTGTGCGTTTCCCAAAATAGTCCTTGATGTTTGTGTAAAAATAACAGATAAACCGTGCATTATTTCTGATTTTTTGAATAGCTTTTAAAAAAAGTAAATTACAAGCAATTTTAGAATGAATGTTTTGAATTGCAATTTAATCTGTAACTTGCAGATTTCACCCGTGGCATTAACTCGTTGACAATTGACTGTGTAATGGTCATATTGTATTTAAAACTGCACCATTGCATGTTAATTTGCATTTATAAAGCTGCCAAACGTATTAACCAATCTCACAGTCCTAGAATGGGACGTGATTTTTGATGGTTAGACGTATACTTTACAATGTTGAATGGTAGTCTTGATCATAATAACTCATAAAATGTCTTACGTACGACTCTGCTGCTTCATAGCATTCTAGCTTCAAACTTTTTATAAAAGTCATGTTATGCGAAACCTTCAAAACAGTGTTTGGTTTGAAACCCAAATCGTAAGATAAACTGCAAGCAAACCTTTCAGTAAAATTGAATGCTGCCAATGTAAGGCTGCATTTATTGAGAAATAACGACGTCGTTTGATACACTCAATAATTTTTATCGACCTTGAGATTAAAATTTGAGTAAATGCAGGTGCTTAGTGAATTTCGATATTTCTGGAGCGAATTGTGGAATTCAAAATTAAAACCTAACTTATACAAGTGAATTAGATTGTACTCTAAAGAGTAACTTACTTTGTTGTTTTACTAAAAGACTGAAACTAAAATTGTATGTGCTTCAAAATCAATATATCTCATTTAAATCTGGCAAAAATAAAATGCGCAATTACTTCTTAGTAAGCAGAATTTTGACAAAAAAGAACAAATGCCATTTGGCGATATAATTAGAGGTAAAAAAGTTTAAAATTTTGCACCATGAAGTTTTAGGTAATCCCAGAGTTTATATATATTTTTTGGCAAATGCACGTTCAGTAAATAAACTAATTATTTGCGCATATTATTATGCGATCAGAAAAATGTTTAAGTAACGCCGAATTTCATGCTCTTATGTTATAGTACGTTATACACAAAAGGGTTTCAAACCACGTGAATGTTTTATTGCATGATTTAATTGGTGTAATAACAAGTCTAATTAAAAATTCAACAGGTTTTTGTAAACCGATAGAAAAGTGTAACACATATTTATGTTTCCAGACTACTATTTTGAAAAGCTGATTCGGTTTTTGGAGATTCACCTGTATTTTATTGTATCCGTAATTATCATGCTTGATCACGGTTTATTCGAATTTCGTACTACATTTAAATGCTTTGTCATATCCTTTTGTTTACATAACATGCAATGCCAACGTGATGAAATGCTATGAAATCAGAATCATAGAAACCTGTTTGTTATGCACTGGTTCCTTTTTGCCAGTACAAACAGGAAAAGAAATGTATTTAGAAGTGTTGCATGTTATTAATGCATACTCAAATAACTCTTAATAGCATATATTATCTGCAAACGATAGGCAACGGCTTAACAATTTAAATATTGAATCCGTAAATAAACTTTGTTTTAGATACGTCACATTCTATTATTTCATTCATCAGTAAATTCACACAATTTTGAGGATTGTCGGTTAAATCTAAAATACTTGTCCACAAAAAAAAGAAATGTCTACTTATCAGCTGGGTTATTAATTCAAACGCACCCAACGTAAGTTATATTACCACGTCACGTGGTGGTAGATTTAGAATAACCAAAGCAGTTAATGCCTTGAATGCATCCGTTTTTGCATTTAACTAGTTTCAAGTAATAGCAATAATTTGTTATCGAAAAAACGAGTGCTATCAATATAAGATTGCATTTATATCTTATGTTTGTTTTAAAATTTATTAATTAAAATTGTAACCAAAATAAATAAACAAGCTTGTTACAAAACAAAGATGGATAAAATTCTGAAATTTTGGTTTTTAAGAGATGACTGGCAACAAAAATCTTTTTTCCTTTAGAATATCTGAACCTACAAAAAGTATAGACATAATAAATACTGAAACAGGGCTAGATATCTTTGAGATAACACCTACATACATAAATTAATTACATACTACTTAGCATATAGCTTATGTTTACACAACCGTTTCGGTTTAATTATGCTCCAATCTTGACCATATTTAGTGACTCCAAAAGAATTAAGTACGGACAAATTTTAATGATATCCACTGTGTTGGAGTATTGCGTAGTCAATACAATGCTTCTATTTCCACACAATTGACATAAGTCTAAATTTGGTCAACGTTTGCAAACCTGGTCAATACAGGAGGATTTGAAAACCTTCAAATAAATCATGTGACAAAATAATGATTGAAATGTGAGTCAAGCTATGTGTAAATTTACGTTGTGACAAATCACCACGACCCATCATGACAAGCAAAATGAATGCAATCAAAGTCGAATTGCAGACATACGTTTTAAGTTTTAAATAACAAACTTTTTTCTTGGTTGCTTAGGGAATATCCAGATCCGCATTAAAAAGCTGCTAGACTCTTTTTTGTAAGGCTTTGATCAAGGAAGTTTTTATCTTACAACATTTGCATAAATGTTAGTTTTGTATTTTTCCAATATCAATTTGTTTCATGTCTTAGCTTTTGTTTTATTTCAATATGACTCTTAGTGTAATACAAAAGTTCGAGTGGACAAAATTTCGTTTGCAAGCACTTTTCAAAATGATAATCTCAATGTAGTATAATATTATTCAACTATACTAATACATATTTGTGGTTAACAACTAAAGACACCATTTAATTTACTCAATAATTTCTATCAGCTTTCATATTAAAATTTGAGAAATAACAGGTGCTTAGTGATATTTAAATCTCCGCTCTTTTTTTGCGTGAATCCAAAATGCTAAATAAGTATAAGTTTTGGATACTCCGAGAAAAATATCTCATTTCTTTTAGTGAAAATGGGAAACTAAGTCGCATGTTTTTCTAAATTTTCATAGTTTCCAAAACGAGAAAAGCCTAAAGAGAAGAATGTGAATGTGAAACATACTTTTGAAACACAGTCATTAGAATTGAAACCAAAATAAATAAACAAGCTTCTATAAAGCAAAGACAAAAGACAAACAAACAAACTACCGAAACTTAGGGCTAACTGAGATCATACTTGTTGAACTTTTTACTAACTTCTATTTGAAAACAAGAACCTACCAAAAACACAGTCAAAAAGAATACTAAAAGCAAGGATTACTGGATTGCAGTTATTTCTACTTCATTTAATTTTAAATATTCTAAAAGACGTAAGTTAGAATGTAGTTTTATTAAAGCGAAAAATATGACTTTGCTATCATAATTGCCTAACTACACAACATTATGTATGGTTTTTTATACGGTAGAGTTTGCCGTTAGACAACGGGTTTTAACGTCATGGGAAAAAACAAGTTCAACTTACATTGTCTGACGTCAAGTTTAAAGTTTTTTGAACCACATGAAACTTTAGAACTACGGATAACGAAAATCTATGTTGCACCAGATATTCATTTGTTACTTATTTTGAAGCTGATAAGCCAAAATATTTTTGACCACGCCAAATCATAATAAGTTTTCTCAGAAAAGTTCCTAAAACAAGCACCACACCGTGGAACCATGATTTCGTCCATATTATCTTTTATATACAGAAATATTATCTATATAGTATAATATTAGTCCTTGACTTGCATTTTAATTTATTTCGCACCAACGACAACAAAAACGGTTGCATAATATAATGCTAAATAGAAATTAGAAATTGATTCTCAAGGATTAACTATGAATATGATGCTTCGCCATTTTTGTGTGACTATGTGTCTATACATCACTTTGCACCCCGAAAGAGTTTAAATCCAAAATATTATTGACAATCAGCGTCGCTGAAATTAGTACATAAACAAAGTAATGAGTTTTGTCAACAAGCAAGTCCTTAGCTAAATCTTTAAACGGTAAAATTGATAACTCATTTGTACTCATGCTAGCATACTGCGGAAAGGAATGCTCATGTAAGATCACCTTTATTCGTAATTTGATCACCAGTAAGTGATAAGATTGTGAAATCAAGTAATGCATGTTATGATGTAATTTATTGATTGTCTTACCTGATATTTTTACCACTCAAATAAAACTTAATACTGAATATTGAATCATTAAAATGACGACAGCACAAAGCAACCTGTACTATCCGTATGTACAGGCAATTACGTGACGTGCGCAGGTTTGGGAATTAAGGTTACACAACGTATTACTATAATGGAAAAGCCATGTTCTAGTTCATGTCCATAGTTGTATAACCAGCTGCCAATGCTGTTCTCAAATTAGAAATAAAACTCTTTTCCAAGAAGATGTTCCCTAGGCATTACTACATGATGTTATCAATGTGGAATAACATTTTGAAATTATAACTACTACTTACCAGTTTTCAATTTGCGACTTTAAGTACAACTTTTCTGCGGGTGTTACCGCTATCAAATCGGTGATACATGAAAATACGTGGAACTAAGTTATGTTTTTACCTGTGCAACAAAATAGTGAACTTCTGAATAATAATGGAATTTTATCACACGCAACCCAGTTGGCGATTTGCAGTAACTTATACATCAATGAATGATGCTATGCAAGGAATGAATGTAAGGAATTAAACATTTTCGTTGATTAAAAGTTTCATGAGGTATGTTTCAAACCTATTATTCTGTAACAATCGCAAAAATGCCGCTTGTTACAATATAAGTCCAATTTTGAGTGATGAAAAAGAACGTTCTAAGAAACAAAATCAGACAATGGGTAATTGTGCATTCACTTTATGAAACGTTGTTTCGTCAATATAAGTAATATTATCAATCTGAGATAATATTTGTTTAATGTATGAAGCTTATAATTCTTTGTGGTAAAGTTGTTAATCTTTGTAGCTATATTACAGATGATACATGATTTCAAAGGTAATTTACAGAATGGTTTTACGGTTAAAATTGTATGATTTTTGTTGATAAGCTTTTGATAATGCATTTTAATAAAATTGGCATTCGGTGATTTTTTGTTAAAAGTATGGTGGTGGTATTTCCTTGAAATTGCCTGCTATTATATTCCATGTGTTGTGCATCACTACCTGAGAACATACCTGTTGTCAGAGAAATATATGTCAAATCAGTCATCCGAATTTCTCTGATATGACGTCAAACAAGCTACATACACTGGAAATAAAAACAAAAAAATTGCTGAAAGTATGCCGTTAAATTTATTATAAAACCGTTTAGTTTACCCTAAAGATGTTCTATTAGTATAAATAGACCATAAAACTTTATGTATTCACGCAATATTGGTAATCTTATCAATGCAGACCTGACTGGTTTTTATAAGAAATGGTACAGTTTCAGCGTCGCTTAATCATTTTTCATGAATTTTATTACGTCATTAACGTTCGGCCAAAAGCACAGGGCATTGCGAAAAAACTGACACACATACATTTGTAATACTGTAAATTTTCAGAAAAGAATATATTCATTAAAATGTAAATACGATAAAATGCTTTAAACTAATGATATGATATCTTAACATTGTGTGTCTTAAATGATTTGAAAATGTAAGATTTAAATTAAAAAAGTCACTTGTAACACTACGTATTTGTAATGTAAAAAAAACTGTCACTGCTTCCATATGCTCCAAAAATATATTAATAACATATATATTTGGTTGGAAATATTACATTTATGGGCGTTTATTATCAAGGTAAGATAATATTCAAATTATATTGCCAATTATAAACTGGTTGGAGGATTATAAAGTGTACGCAACTCAATTTCCTGCTGTTGTATCGTAAACGGCAAAGTAAGGTTGTTTGATGAAACTTGGAATATATTGTAATGTCTCAAACCCAACCGAAACTAATCGTGTGAGGTTCTTTCTGTAAACAGATTGCAAGCTTTGTTGAAAGTGTCTGTTGATAATTTATTTGTAGTCGGCAATAGACTTGCGATAAGTGGGAGCCAGAGATATTGCTGAGTTGAGTTTAAAAAAGCCATTTTCCAATTTAAAAACTGGATGATATTGTAAATAAACTGTAACAGACTACTTAGTGCTCAATTTGTATCACAATAAAATTTTATGTTATAAAAGGAATTTAGAAGTATGAAAGCGGTAAATTTATATGTGATGTTTTCAAATGTTTTTGGTGTTTGGGATTTAAAAGAAATTGTCAATGTAGATTAATATTACTTTACATTGTTGATATGATACGTAAAATTTTGCGTGGTATAGAATTGCTATGGCACAAGCCATAAGCTATGCCATTATGTTCAACGAGTTATAGTGCAAAATGTGTACATTGTAACAGGACGTTTTTTGTCTAGTTCTAGTAACTTTTCAAACTTAGTAATGATGGATTGTGTGAAATTCATTTCACGCGATTGTGATAAGTTCGAGAAATTTTATTTAATAATTAGGTATCTATTTGGCATCAATTTCAATCAATGCACTATTGTAAAAGCAAGAATATTAATAATGTCAGTGTGTATTTAAATCAAGAGTGTTTATGGCTTGATGTACAAGTTCCAACAAATATAATAAAATTGATAACGCATTTATATATCATATTGTATTGATTTTATACTATAACATTGACAATTGAAGACATTCACCCGGTGGCTAACCTGTTCAACCTGCGTGTATCAGTGACCAAAACATTCAATAGGATACATGTACGATAATTTAAACAGAAATTGGAAAAAATGATAAAAAATGGTAGAAACGCCAAACATCCGTACTCTAAAAAGTGCAAGTTGCCAATAAATAAACTGAATATATTACTTACAAATTATTTTCATTCCAAATCTTTGTTCACTGCTTCTATTGCTTTTATTTTCACAGCGTCTCCAAAACTATTACCCACATAATCATTAAGTTAATATTGCTCCAAATTATTCATAACTGTGTTTGTTTGTCCCTAATTATCTCATTTACAATATAGTTTGCATGCATTTGCTTTTACGACCAACTTGCTTTCCAATAGAACAAAAATAAAAAGATGCATTTGTATGAAGGCACCCAGGAAATTTGTCCAGAATGCATATACCTAAATATGGTTTGTCCTCAGATGCATATTAAAAGTGATTTGCAACCAGTTTTAGAAAATCCTACTTTTATCCTACGAAGCAAGCTTGTCATCACTTTTTAAAGAATGGTGTACCTACTGACACATAATTTTTGCAGATAAAATACAGCCCCATCCGCAGCTGAGGTGTAACCCTTTCCTGTATGAAGAGTAACACGTCAGTAAATCTCTGTTTGCATTCCCTATTTAGGAAACCTTTATGACAGAAAGGCATGGAGTTTGCCGTCTTGCTTGAACTATGACACAAGCACCACAAAGGTAAATTAATATTAACTCTGATAAATTATGAGCCAATTTTACCATTCCAGGTGGTGACTCAATGGACACAAGATGTGAAAGTTGAAATGTTGTTATACAGTTTTAATTTCTTGATCATCTAAAAGTTTTTAGAATCTTATATTATTAATTTTTGAAATATGTATGCCTGGAAGATTTGGGATAGAGAAACGTGTCTTTACAATTTCTGATATACTTGAATCAGAACTTCAGTTTAATTAGGGCTACCTAAACATTGTATAGCATCAGCCTACATTGTGTTTTACATTCCAGCAAAAATACCTCTATCGGTTGCCATTTCCATAGTAAAATCGGCTTCACCGCATTATGTGCATACAAATTTCTGTTTCACAGCTCATGAAGATTCTTTCAGCCTATAAATTATTTTGTATGAAGCATATAACCTAATCGGTGAGTTTTACAAAATGCAGTGGACATACACCAAAAAATAAAATTTCAATTTCTGCATACCATTTTTCAGTATTATGTTTCTGCTCGTTGTGTTTTCAAAAGTCTGTGACAACCAAGTAAAACGTACATCGTGAGTGTTTGTGTATTCTCTCCTAATAAATTCTTTTGAATGGCAATGCGCAGTGTTTGCTGAGTTAATCCTTTGTGTGTTCATAAAAAGATCAGATATCCCTTTAGGGCTTTCACGTCAGGTTGGTTTCAACTTTACTCACACTGCTGCCAGATACTTCACTTACGGTTTACACTACCCTTATAAATGAAAAGGACCAACCAAGAAATTTCCACTATGAATACGAAAACGCTTATTTCCCTTCAAACATTCTTCCTTTCTTGTTTGACGTCTTGCTACACATACCCTAAAAAACACAAAAACCTTCTGTATCCTTCTCATGCTTGTGCCTATTCAGTCTTACCTGTTTCCTAGGTTTAGGCAGCACAGCTTAAAATGTTAGGGACCAGCCTCACAGAAATACTCTGCTAAATGCATTAAGTGAAGTCCTCGCACTTGACTTTAAGTCTACACCTTACCCACAAAAAAGCAATTACCTGACTTGGGTTTATTCCATTTACACGTAAGAAGTACCCTACCCCTGCCAATCTTCCCTACAAGTTTAATTTTCTTATAGGATGTTTACTCTCCCAGCATTACACTGTTACGCTGCTAACCTTCCGTATGTGCGCACTAAGGCTTACATTGTCCAGATTGCACAGGTGTCAAGTGTACAATAATGGTGTTGTTGTTATTGTTCAGTGTACTTAGCATTACGTAATACAGGTGTGTACATTTTTATCCAGTTTTGCCTCCAGCTCAGCCCGGAGGGACGCTTTGGCGTACCCTTTCTTCGACGCCATTTTTCCTTAGATTTTTAGAGACCGAAAATAAACAGTGCACCATATATTTTCCACTTTGCATTTGGAACGGTAATGCTTTAGATTGCTTATGTGCCAGTAAACATTTGCCTCCAAATTTTCTTTAAATTTCTAAGTAACCACGTTTTCATAGTAAGTTTTCATAATCGTTAAGATAGTTTTTGATTGTGCAATTTAGTTCCACTGAATTCCAAAATTTTGAAATAGTCTTTTATGAGAAATGCCAACCCCGCCAAAATTGCAAAGTTACTCAATTTGACTTGGGGCAGTATTGCCTGTTTTTCAGTTATTAAATAATATTTTGAAAACTGTTGAAAAAGGAAATACTAGTTTTAATACTACCAAGAATTTACCAAGGGTTTAGTGAGTGATTTGTTCCCATAAATTACAAAAGCTATCCTGAAATCACGTTCAGGAAGCAAAACAGGTTAACAAAAATTGCTTCTCTTATCAGTCCATAAATAATATAAAGGAATTGACATCGTTAAAGAAGAAAAACAGCCATTTAACAGAAATGTATCCCTTACCTCAGTGATTTGAATTGGTGATTTAGTTAATCAGTTAATTTATGTAGTAGCAGCATTATAAAACCTTGATCTTGGAACAATGTGTGACTTCTTTAAGCCTGGAAGAGACGATTGTGAAATTCGGTGGAAGTTTTTCTTATATTGGAATTTGTAGTCAACGTATAAAGTATTTTGTGAATCCACACCCAATAATTAAAGTTAAAACTGTGATTAGGTAAACGTACATAGACTAATGCAATAGTTTATCCACCCAGCATGTATTCTAAATTAGAAAATTTCTTACACATTTCAAATACATTATAGCTGTTTTAAGCATCAATTTAAAAGAATTCCATTTACAATCTTGATTAGGGATTGGATCAAACCTCCTAATCTGGAGACTAACCGAACAGAAATGGAGACTGTTGCAGCAGCTATAAGTTACCTGGATAAAAAGAGATTAGGACTGACAACAGTTTTTTTGCCACCAAACTGGACATCATTTCAAAATGTAGGTTTTTATTTTCATAAAATGAAAACAATATATTGTAAACATTTCTTATGACAACTGATTGCATGGAGTCCTCAACCTCGTTAGAAATATTATATTATTCCAATTCAACAGTTTATTTACATTGCATCGGTGACTTACTAATAGCATTTTTTTATCCTTCAGGAGTCCCAGCCTAATCAGCCCAAAATTGCGTTCAAATTTAACTCAGAGGCATTTGTTTGACACAGTGCATGGATTTGTATTTGGTGTGAACTCAGCCAACCGACCGCCTTTGATTACCAAGCAGGATGGATGATGCGTGTGTACGAATTTGCAGCGTAGCACACATTAAATATTTTACGGAAGAAGAAACGCAAACACTGAATGTGTCACTGTAAGATTAAACACTTCTGTTGATATTTTACTAACACAAACACAAATAGAGTATGTACGAAATAACGCTGTCGTTTGAAAAATGGTTTGATATAAGGAATTTGGTTTCGTTTCATATTTTGTATTAAGAATATCACACAGAAAATACTATTCTGCTTCTCCGTTTGTTTAGGTACAGGGAAATCTGTAATTCAAAAGTAATTTCATTTGATGTAATATGTAATGCCTATCATTTCAGTGTAGCAGTACAATCACTATATAATTAAAAATATGTTAAAAATATATTCGCTAGCCAAATGGAGGCAAGCAGTTTTTTGACGACAATTGGTGAAAACTCAAAATACATATATTTAATGAAACATTTTTGTTAAGTACCCACTCAGTATTTGCCAACATTTCATAACAAATTGTTTGCGTCAGCATTCGGAGGATATTTTTTACTATTTATCGTATACAATCTATTACTAATGACGGTATTATTATATGACAGGTCCAGGTATAGAACAATCTATTTTAAACATAATAGTTTCTTATAGTTGTACAGGGTATAGAGCTATTTTCAATATACACACTGCAATACGTATAAGTAAAATGCTATCAATGTAGAATTGCATTTTAATTCAAAGCCTTTTTAAACAAAAGAACGTATACAGCAAGTTCTTGCACGGGACACTTCCAAAACACTCTGATGTATGACTAATCAGAAACCTGGTTAGTTTTGAAACTATGTCTTTACCTTTAATTTTGTCGTGTATTTGGTTCGTAGGTTAATTTTGTGTGCGTTTTCTATAAAAACCAATTCTTTCGGTCAAAATATTTGCATTTAAAATTTCTGACTCGCATCTACTAAACTGTTGCTGTGCTGATTTATTAACAGTGAAAATTAGGTTTACTTTTTGTATGTTCTGTAGACATGTAGATGTGTATCAAGCACAAGCAAGAAGCTTCAAGAGCTTTGTAAGAATATCGGGTTCTTGGGAAAATAAGCAAATATTTATTTGCTTAAATTACAAATGTAGGTTTAGGGCAAGCACAAAAAGGAGATCACTATCTTTGGGAATGCGCAAATTTTTACGTCTGTAGTCTCGTTAATCACAAAAAACTGCAACAATAAAAACAAACAAAGCAGATTGCTACCCATTTAACGAGTATTTAGTTTTCAAAATTTAACAAAATATCAAATTAATTTTTGTTGTAAATTACTTAGTTTAAAATGGCAATCAAACCGTTTTTTACACGTTTACCGTAATTACAAAATTTGAACTTAAAACAGAAAACGCATTTTTTGCGCAATAGTAAGATTATTAAGGCAACAAGTTGCCAATTCATTGACAATGCATGAAACTTACAAAAAAAGAATACAGGGCACGTTTTAAGCGTAATGAGTGTGATGATAATTACAACGGAATGCTTTCAATGTGGAATAGCAGTCTTTTACAAACGTCATTAAAATATATTTTGAAGCTTCATAAAATAGATAGCGGTATTTGGCAAAGCTCCATTCAATAAATGCAATTTAACTTTACTGTTTTGTAAAGCACTCAGAGACAGAAACGTTCTCATTAAAAGCTAACAAATGCATGTGAAATTATTTCTAATGAAAGCGAAACAAACTTTAGAAATCTATTCACTTTGCAAAATATTTGTTGACTTTTGAAAAAAATAAGAGATTTATTCTGAATGGCCTTTTAAAGTTTTTTTGCAAGCTATTTTGGTATGATTAGCCTAAGTTGCATATTCAAAAGCAGCCATAACTATTTCCATTTTAGGTCGGAAATGACATTAGAATAAAGCCGGTTACATGCCCACATTTAGCAAAGTAGCGAAAGCAGTTGAACTTTATTGTTGATGTAGACAAAGTTTAAACAAATCAAGGATCAACTGTCTGACTAAGGATCTTTATTAATCAACAAACCTAAAATCACACGAAATATTTTGTGCTAGGCACAAAATTTAAAACATGAAATTTAATATCCATCTTTACTGATTATTGTAATATACATTGCCACTGTGACTGACGACCTCGTAACGTTTGACTTTTTAGTCATATAGACACCATATAGTAGTATTCATTTGATTAGTAGCACGAACACGTTTCTTTTTTTGTATTAGAAATACCTAAAGTGGAATTTTTCACTTACTCTGTTTTAAGTAAGTCAGTGTATCCCATGGAATTTTGTAGGTGGTGAAATGTAATGACTATCAATGTAGTATAGTATTTACAAAGTTTACAAACAACGGCTGCATAATGTAATACTAATAAGACGTTACAAATCGTTTGTCACGCACTGGTTACCCATGAACATGTGATTTATAATGCTTATTTAAAGGTATTGTGGTACTGTACGCCACCGCTTTGGCGTCTTCATAGAAAAACAAATCGTGCGTTTGTAATTACAAAACATTAACTAAGGTTATACAAACGTAAACTACACATGACCTTAGAAATGAAAAACTGAAGTGAGTTTCATACTCATTCAATGTGTTCATTTAAATATGGCATGTAATTTCTCGTCTATGGAAAAATACTCTTTTATCTATGGGATTAACCATTTTTATCTTGGAAGGTAAAATATTCAGTACTCCCTTATCCGAGAGTATTTTACCAGGGATAAAAAAGTATTGTAATTTTCTTAGGATAATTTCATCAAAGTACTATGCAACCTAAGGGGAAAAATGTTGACCTCCAAGTTTATTCTTGGTTCTGACAGAGCTTAAAACTTTCTAAAATTTTCCTTTTTGAAGTTTGTCCTTATTTCTTTACGTTACGAGATATGAGGGAATTTGTAATAGTTGTTCTAATAAGGCCATATAGTAAAGACACCTTTTTCAAACGCATGGCCATCCACTGGGCCAACTTTTGATTTTCGGTGTTGAAAGCATTTTTGAACTCGCGTTACGTAAGTATGTTTTTAAGAAAATACTGGAATGGTCCTCTTTCAAACTATAAAGTTGTGGTAGGTCAAAATTGCAGGGCTTATTTGGAACAACTTTCTTTTAAGTCGTTGTATCTTCCATTAGACATCTCCGATTTTCAAGGTTGTTAACAATTTTAAAAGAGAACTTTTAAGAAGTCTGCTGCAAACAAGTTATGACAAAAGGTCTTAACCTAAAAATCATCGAAAGAAGGCTTTGGAAGTGCTGCTTGACCACACATGCAAAGTAAAGCTAAAATTCAAAATACTCACTTATCCCTAGAAAAATACTCCCGGATAAGGGAGTACTAAATTTTGAGACACACCACAATTAAAAACGTTAATCCCATAGACGATTGCAGATTTTCCCAGGGCGAAAAAGATTATTTCTTTAAATATTTTTAATAGTGAACATTATATTAACAATGATTTGATCAAAAATTTTATGAGTAGTATAGTCAGTAGAAGATTTTGCTCTATAATTCTAAAATATATTTTTTACTTTTCCGCTTATCAGCAAAGTTTTTAAAAATTGCATTTTTGACTGTTGAATTTGGCGTGACGAATAAATAACAGGATCGGTGAAACTGCGTTAAAGTATAATTACTTTTTTGATCTTCCTTCTCTGTAAAAATGTCCCATAAATGGATCTGGAAGAAAGTAAACCTATATCCTAAGGTTACCAACGTGGAGTAACCAATCTTAAGGGCCAAACAAATCAAAACTACGCACTAAACATTTTGTTACTAGTTCGTTTCATGAACGGTACAAATCGAACTTAAGTTAGCCAAAATATTTCTCTTCCTAATATTTGAATGTCTAAAACAATGTCTTTACTTGTACCTACTGAGTCGCAGAAAAGCACATTTTTTTAAAAATTGCATCAGCAGTAAAACATGAGTTCTATCAATGTAGTGTACTATATGCCAACCATATAAAACAGCACTTTTAAAAAACCGATATTTATGTTAACTCAATTTTTTGAAGACTGCGGGCTTTGTGGTGGACTTTTAGAATTTTAATTTGCAAAAACTAAAATTTGGGAAATCACCTGTGTTTTACAGTTGTTAGGCATACGAACAAGGTTTAATTCTCGTTTTAATCTAACTTTTGTTACACAATTAGGCTTGTTATACGTTTTTTCAAAAATTGGTTTCCATATCATGTATAAAAGTTTTAGCAGATTCATATGTGCCGAATGGCTTGATTTTCTTAGTATACTAGCATAAGCATATGCTTATGTAGGAAACCATTTAAAGAGCATAAAATACTGAAACATGGCTAGCCGTCTTTGAGATAACACCTTCATTCATAAATTAATTACATACTACTTAGCATATAGCTTATGTTTACACAACCGTTTAAGTTTAATTATGCTCCATTCTTGATCATATTTATTGAGTCCAATAGATTTAAGTACGGACTAATTTTAATGATAAACACTGTGTTGGAGTATTGTGTGGTCAATACAATGCTTGTGTTTCTACACAATTGACGCAAGTCTAAATTTAGTCAACTTTTGCAAACCTTGTTAATACAACATGAATTTAATCTTTTAAAATAAATCGTGTGTGCAAAAAGTTGATTGAAATGTGAATCCAGATATTTTAAAGTTGTGATATTTACGTTGGGATAAATCACCGCGACCCATCACGACAAGCAAAGTGAATGCAATCAAGGTAGAATTTCAGTCATATATTTTAATTAAAAAAAACTTTTGTCGCTGTTGCTTAAAGAATTTCCAGATGCGAAATACTAGAGATGTTGATTCTTTTTTGTGAGGCTTTGAACTGCGAAATACGTCTTACCAGATATGCATAAATGTTAATTTTCTATTTGTCCAATATTAGTTTGCTTCATGTCTTAACGTTTGTTATATTTCAATTTAAGTGTTAGTGTAATACGAAAATTTGCGTGGCCACAATTTTGTTTGCAAGCACTTTTTACAATTGATATTCTCAATGTAGTTGAATATTTTTAACGATACTGATACATATTCCTGGTTAACAATCAAAGACGCCATTCAATACACTAAATAATTTCCATCGGCTTTCATCTTTAAATTTGAGAAAAAACAGTTCCTAAGTGAATTTCAAAATTTCAGCTATCAAAATTGCATTGTTATCCAAAATGCTAAATAACTTATATAAGTAGAAATAGTGGATAGTCCACAGAGAAATCTCTCATTTTATTGAAAATGGGAAACTAAAGTCGCATGTTTTTCCGAATTTTCATGGTTTCCAAACCTAGTGAATTCTTCGTTTCTCGCAGTGACACGAACGCTGTCAGTGTAGGACAAAGTATCGAAAAGCAACATTAAAACTAAAAGCAAAACCGGTAATAAAGCTTATTTCAAAACAAAGATGGCTAAATTCGACTTTGAGCTAACTACGACATTTCGCATAATCTTCAAATGATAATTTCTTTATTATTTTTCTTTCTAAAAGCCTGAAACTATCAAAAGCACGAGTTTTTGAAAAATGGTGAAGACAAGACCAACTGACTTTGAGATAAGATATATTTTTATTTTTATACATTTAAAATATTTTCGAAAACAAAAAAAGATTATACTATTTTCGAAGTACAAACTACATATTTTCAGTCGTAATTTTATACTGATGTATTTGTGGTTCCGTTTACGGTAGTGTTTGCGGCAAGACTATGAGCGTTTTATAAGTCAGGGTAAATAAAGCAATACACGCGTACATTGTATGACGTCATTTAAATCCTAAAATATCTTGCAAGGTCGAATATAGCTTATCTTGAAACAACCATTTCAAGTTTAAATATGCTCCAGTTTTGACGATATTGAGTGAGTCTCTAAAATATCTAAGCCAAACAAACTAAGTGTTGGAATTAGCTTTGGTGATATATAATGTGTGAATGTGCCTCGTGGTCGGTAAAATGTTCCAATTTCCAGACTATATGGCGCGAGCCAAAATTTATTTGTTACTTTTGAAGCTGATAAGCCTAAATATTTTTGAACACGTCTGATCAAAATAAGATTTCTTAAGAAAGTTCCTGGAACAAAAACCACACGGTGTAACAAATATTTTGTCTACATTAACTTTTACCTAGAAATTTGAAGTATATAAAAACTTACCCAACCAACAAGTCACCAGCAGGTTGCTAAGCTATAAAGTAGTACAAACGCACATCACTTTTGACTTCGTGAAGGACACAAGTTAGGCAATTTAAGGTAGTGAAAATGGACAGGTTTCTGCCGTTGTATCTTCCCCTACTTGAGCATATTTTTAAACTATTTCTATCATAGCAATAATAATACGACGAAAAAATATTTTCTAAAGAATGTTATTAATATGAAATGACTCTTTCAAACGAAACTAGTGGAAGCTAATTTTATTGGCCGTACCATTTTAAATTGTTCGTGCTTTACAAAAAATTCTCATGACGTTTTTGAAACAATGAGTTCATCAAACAAATCAAGCAAGCTGCAAATGATTTTTGTAATATCGCCGAAATAGCCTCAGAAATAGTTTAGGTTTCCAGTAAAGGCACTCAATATCTAAAATACTCATTACAGAACCACTTGAGTATATTGCTAGTAAAAATATTGATTGCTAATGCATACCTTGAACTGCTAACTTCCGGCATAAGAGTTAAATAATGTCAATCAGAGTGAGCCATGTGATTTCTATAAAGTTCATTTTAATGTTGTCAATGTAAGATTGCAATCACAAAATATATTGAAAATACTGATGGTATTTTGTTTAAACTTGCCAAACAGAAACTCCTCTAATTGCTTGTAAAAGCACAACAAACGACTTTCGACGATTTTAAATATTAGTTCGTTCAAAAAATGCAGATGTTATAACTTTCATTTTAAATTGCTAATACACTAAGCATTTATATTTGTAGATATGTTTAATCTGCAGATTTAGTCCTTAGAAATGGAGATAATCCTAAAACAAGCCTGCGCAAAGGATGCAGCGTATACTTCATGCAGTGGTGTACAGACATAGAGGCTTTAAGTCTTTCCTGTCTGTTTTGACCAGAACCGACTGGATTTATTTTTTATATCGTTCTTCTACAAATAGGAATAAACGTTGATAGTAATAAGCGGATGGACGCAAGAGGGATAGTATTAATCGAAGCTCGATTGACAATTTTTAGTATTTTTATATCACTAAATAGTCTTATGTAATACTAATGGTTGGTTAATCACAACTTTGGTTAGGACCTAAACCTAAACTTTAGGTTGATGGAAACGTCTTTGACTGAATTTTTTAAAACCTGACGAAAAAAGAACACTAGGACCAAACTAATTTTTACCCAGATAATTAGTACCACAAATGTTGTCAAAGTACGATAACATTAGAATACAGTAAATGTATTAAATGTAATCAAGTTTTTACACAGTATATTTGGATTTTGACATGTTCAAAAATGATTTTCAGGAGAAAATGATACCACTTCTGTCTATTGGTTAACGCTCAAAGATTTAACCCGGAAATGAATTTTGTTACTATAGATATGCTACATCTTCTAGTTTCGTAATAATTAAAATCCCACTATTTTGAGGAATGTCAGTGTATTTTGAAAGAAGATTCCACTAGCAATCAGAATTATCTATTTGTGGGTTTCGTTATTAGTTCAAACGCTCGCAACCCAGGCTCGTTATATTTACAACGATAGCAGATTGGAATTTAATTAGCAAAAGCGACCAACGTTTTGACTGTTCTGCATAACTTTTATCAATGTAGGATAATATTGACTAAAACAAGTATTTCAAGTTATTGTGTCTTGCTTGTTTGTTCCAAATTTTTTTTAATGAGGAATTTTGCGACAGTCCACGTGATCGTATATATTATCAAATACAAGTTTCTAAATCATCATATCTTCAGATTACCTATTTGTTCAGATCGTCTCGGTTTTGTAGCAAGCACTGCATATAGTGTAAGTGCACCATACACAAATCAGCGAACAATCAAAATTTGTAAGCGTACAAAAGGGACAATTTTGACCCAAATCCATATGGAGAAGCCAAGCTATAATGTAAAGCTAGCGGTTCTTGGGTTTGTTTTTAGAATCAACGTTGAAGAGACAAGATCGTGCAAATTGAATTGGTAAAAATTTGTATGTACATATGGTGTGGTGAAAAATTTGCCAACACATTTAGTGTTCTGCGACGCTTTAAGGCAAATAGTTTTATTAAGTAACACAAATAATTACATGGCAGAACATTATGAATTCATGTAAACACTTCAAGTATGGACTTCAATTATGTGGTATTATCAGACAGGTTACGAAAAGACGACGTAGTAGTACCGTATTTAATCTCACAAAACAAAAAGCAAAAGAAACAGCGAGATATTTTATAAGATAACATACGTCATAGGTAATCATGATTGTTTTGCTTCAAGTATCTTCGTATATAGGCTCAGTATAAAAGGTCAGTGTTTGGCAAATTTAGGTTAAAATGCTTATGCATTTACTATCTGGCATGCAAACGCCACACTAAAAGGGTTTTACTGACAATCCCTAATAATCAGTGCTGAAATGAACATTGTAGACACGCGTTTTTGGACATGTGAGATAAATGCATTTAAGTGACAGAACACAAGTTTCTTACGTAGGAAAGGAAAAATGTTGGTAATCCATTAGAATTGTGAATAAATGCACAACCACTCAAATTTATTGAGACCCACCTTTTTATGGTCTTCAAAATTAATAAGATATGATTTTACATAAAACAAAACTGAAACCTAAAGCTTCCTAAGCAGCATGAGAACAGTGTCAATATAGGACAAAGTTTTGAATCACAATCATCGAAATTGAAACCAAACTAAATAAAGAAGTTCCTTTCTTAAACAAGTTGTGCATGCTTAAATGCAATCTCCACATCCACTGCAGTCAGCACAGCCATTTTCATAGTCTGTCACAACTTCCATCAACAAACAACAATCTTCCCCACAATTTCCAAAAACACAAATTACAGCATTTCCCCGGAAACATGTTACGCAGTTTAAAATGATTCGGGAAATAGTTATGCACGTTGACGGAATATATAATTGAATAATAATAATTCCACGCAAGCTCAAAAGTGTTGGGATCCATTTGAATTTTCTTCTGCGACTAGCCAAAATATTTAAAAAAGCACTTTCAAGCTGTCTAGTAATTCCAAATATCTGCAGGAAAACGTACACTTTGCATACATGACTTTTGAAAGTTTTGGTAATATAACTTTTCATGGAGGGTCAGGCGAGTCCTTTCAATACTCTTCGCAGCATTTTTCAAACCCGGCTATAATCCAGTAATAATAAGTGGCTCATCTAGAGCCCATTTACTGTGGTTTACGGAAAACAAAGGTCTCACGTACACAACATCTTAAGTATTGTGCACTAGACGTTAAAAAAGTATGCATTCAATGCCATGCAATTTGGCGATTTTCATCATAAGCAAGGATTGTTTTGAAGTGCCGGTTGTTATATGACTGATAATATTTTCAAAATACCAAACATGTGTTTACTTTTTGAAAATTGGAGTTTTTGCTGCAATTGAGATTGAGGCACCTTACAAAAATACAAATGAAGTAATTTCAATGTAGAAATGCATTTTTGTTATAACTTTCTAAAAAGTAACGAACAACAGAAACAAATTTTCTCACGGGTCAACTCAAAACACTGATGAACCTGGTTAATTTTGAGATTCTTGTTTAAAGGGAAATTTTTTTAGTTTTTAAAACCCGCTGTCTGTATGTTCTATGCTTAAAAATGGTTTAATCCTGATTCATACTATTAGACAAAAAGGGTTTGGTTAAATAAACTGTCGCTATAGATAGATAATTTGTTTTGAAAAATAGGCAAGCCTTAATTACATTTTGAAGTTTTGAAGAAAGATGTGAATAATTAAAACTGTTTTAGGAACAAATGTACCACTGAATACAATGCTCATCTAAAGTTTGAGTAAGCATGCTTGATGATTGGGTGATGTTTAATTAACATTACCAGATATAAAGGCTTCTTGGTCACAGTCAGAGTAACTCCTAAAGCGACGATAATCCCAAATGTTGTCAGTCACTAACTTGCAATAGTGAGTACTATTGTGAAAACAAATATAATGGATGTCAAAAAATTGGCTTGCTTAAAGTGAACCAGTTAACCATTATGGATATTATTATATAAACGGTAATCTTAATATTTTTTGAAATGACAACAAACAAACTTTATACACTGAAAATTTAGAAAGATGTTTCTGAAACTGTGACGCTCAATTTATTCCAAAACTTCTGATTAGCTTCCTTTAAAAGGTTATTTGCTATTTTGTTAGTAACAAATTGAATCGTAAAATTTTATGTACTCACAAAATACTGTTAATAATATCGATCAGGCCATCATTGTGAAACAAATTTCGAAAAAAACTGTCAAATATTTTATTGCCTAACTTTAGTAAAAATACTATTGAGATAACCTGCTACTTATAAACGTAGGCAACACATTTAAAATAACTGTTGGGTTTATGCTCCAGAAACGCAAATAATTGCGTTTATCAATCGTTAGCAAAATATAACATTTAAAAGACAAAACCAAGCATGATATGAATACCTGTTTCGCCATAACTTCTTTTTACGCAATGACATATTTTATTAGGGAAAATGATTGCTACTGGCTCATAATTACATGTTTAAAATAAAAAATTCTAATTACAATCACTCTTCTTCATGGAAAAAAGAATTTCCATCATCTGTTGTAGATTATGAACTTGGGCTCATTTGGATTTGCATACGCGAATGCATAGTTCATTATAATATTTTACTCCCAGGCATTATAGAAAATGCAAGTTAAATAATTAATATCTTAGTAACAATGTTTGCTTCTGATGTAGTGTTGCATTCATTAACATTCCAACACACCTTGTAATACACTGATCAGTGTTCGTACAGGACTTGTTTTATTACATGAGACAAAAAAAGAGTTGCATAGTGAAATTCAAAATTCCTTGATCGAATGGTTGAGAAAAACTATACCACACACAACTTTGCAAAAAAATCGTGCTTTGCAAACCGGCCTTCTGGTCGCCGATATTAGAACCTTTAAATATAACAGGACCAAAAGGCAATATTTTATTTGTCTGCAAAAAATCTTTGGTTTGCTGCATATTTTAGGCAATCCTTCGCAAATGGAAAATAATTGCAGAATTTCCGGAAATGAATGATTTTTTGAAGTAAAGGCATGATTTAGTGTAAATATAGGAAATTTTGACATTCGCTTATGCAGTGTGCAGTAAAGCGAGTTTCCTACATTACTTGCATTCCATACTACTTGTAGAAAAGTGTATCTTGTCACAGAAAGTCAGTCAATGTGTGGTTGGTATCTGAAGGCATGTCAAATACTGTATCCTGAAATTTCAGTAGTTTTGTCCTTGGCTCATAAAATTACACCTAAAATCCATGTTGGTTTGTATTTCTATTAGGTTTCGGTGGTGCATTTTAAATAAATTACTAAGTTCTTTACTTATTTTATTTTATTGTTTTGACCTGAGTGCCATTAAAATGTTAAATGGAAGTCGACCATGCCGCCGCGTAACCCTCAAACACTCATGCTTTTTCATAAATGCGATTGCAAGGGTGTTAAGACAAACTAATCGTCCAGTCCATGATGCCCTGTGAACAGTTGCTAAAAAGGTTTAGATAGATAAATTTCGTCAACTCGGAATTGCAGTGCGTGCGAGCACTCAATATTTTTCTATACTCGTCAATCGTGTGAAAGGTGTTTTTCGGATGCTGGTGTTTCTTTCCACATTACTCTGCTATGAGCATCATAAGCTCAAACACTAAATCCTAGTCACTAGTTGAAGATCTCAGCAGTTAGCTTCTGATTCTAGCACAAGCTGACTGACTTTTGTCTAACTCTGTGACAAAATACACTTTCTAAAAGTAATATGTAAAAGTGTAGGAAACTTGCTTTACTGCACACTATATTATGCATTAGCAAATGACAAAATTTCCTTTATTTACATTAAATCATGTCTTTACTTCAAAAAATCATTCATTTCCGGAAATTCTACAATTATTTTTCATTTGCGAAGGATTGCCTAAAACATGCAGCAAACCAATGATTTTTTGCAGACGAAAAATTATATGCCGGACCAAAATTGTTTATCCTTGAGCTAAAGTGCATTATAATTTTACAAGGATTATTTAAAATCGGAAGCATTTGTTGTAATGGAGAAGAGACTATCTTACTCTGATTACCTTAAAACTTTCACGACATAAAACCTGATGACGTACATGTTCATCACAATTAAATTATAAAAAAATTGGTGGCAAAGAGGTTGACACTTTCGTATATTTGCATGATAATATAAAATATCCCTTTCAGAGACTCTGTACTTGACGATATTTAGTAAGTATAAAAAAACTTAGCCAAACTTACAATTAGTGCTTTCGCTGCCCTTTATGACGGCCAAACTCGGTCAAAGTCCGCGGACAATAAAAATGTTTTTATTTACCCAGCAAATTCTGCGAGCCAAAATCGCGATATACCTAGTTGATACAACAAGGTTTTGTTTTTGTCAGTCAAAGATTGTCTAAAGATTTGCTTCGTAATGTTAAGTTATGTAACAAGGAGTCAGCAGGGCTATTTTAGTCACAGTTTTCAATGTCGTATGTATCAAAACAAAGATTTCTTCAATAATGAATATCTTCATTACAACCACAAACAGCGGTTTCCAGTGCTAGAATAGTAACATGCAATGAAATACGTAGGGTTTCTACAGTAAAACATTTGCATTTGCGTAACTCTATTTGCTGTGTAAAGCATTCCTTTTCTAATGACGTCTCTGTATAGGTTACTGTAGAAGCTGCAAATAATAATATATGTGCGTATTACGCATTTTATATTTGTTTTGAACTACTACCGTTAGTGTAGAATTGCAGTGTATAGTAAATACTTATAACACATAATGTAGCAATAATTCACGTACCCTTGGCTTCAGCTGAAAATCAATTTTATTGGTTGTTATGGTAATAAATTTTATTAAATCTACAAATTATGGTTTTGTAAATTTACGTCATTCATGACAAGAAACCTAAATTTTGTAAATGTGCTTTTTACAAAAGTATATATTTTTACCCCAACAAATGAACTGCATGAAATTATGAAATAATTCATTAAAAATCGCAACTCCAACCCTTGATGTGTATTGTCTTAATTTTTCTAATTTGTAGCTCAATAATTTTAAAAGCAAATGTAACAGAGGTATTGAACGTGCATTTAAAACGTATTATTTTTGTGTAAGTTAAAAAATAGACAATGGTTAAGAAATTATCCTGCATAATGTGTGGAGTTTATAATTCAATAAATTTGAAATCGAAGGAGCTAAAAGTTAAACAATTGATTTAAATTAACTTTTATCTACTAGGTATTGATTTTAATTACTTTGAAAAGTGCTTTCTAGTTCATTTCTATCTTGCGCGGTAAATTAATTGCGTGTTTTAAACTAATCAATATTTAGTTCCTACTTTGTGCATAAGAGGATTTGAAAATGCAAGATAATAATTTAAAAAGGGCACTATAGAAACTAGTTTCGATATTAAGACGGTGTTTGTTATAATATAATATTTAACAATATTAAATTAAACGGTACAAAGATTTGTTATCGATGTAAGATAATATTTTAAGGTATTTTGGCGTATATTAACTGGTTTGGGGAATACAAAATTTACTCAACTCAAATTCCTGCTGTTGTATGGTACAAAATATGTTGTTTGATGAAAATGTGCTGTACTCTTACGAAATCCAACCAGAATTAATCGTGTAAAATTTTCCAATAAACAGATTGCAAGGTTTTGTGAAAATGGCCTGTGACAATTCCAGTTTAGTCGTAAATAAGTTTGCCATATATGGGATCGAGAGGTATTGAGGAATTGAGTTGAAAAAAAGGTTTTTAAATTTAAAAAGTGATTCAAGTTATACAAAATTTTTGACAGACTCTTAAATGCTCAATTTGCATCACAGTTCATTTTTATCTTATGTAAGCCAATTAGAAGTATCAAAACGTGGAAATTCTGACTCATGTTACTAAATGCTGTTTTAGCGTACAGAATATAAAGGAAATTGTCAATTTCAATTTCAAATTGACAATGTAGAATAATATTACCTTAAATGGTACTTAAAAACTTTTGCATGGTATAACACAGCTATGGCAACCTGTACGGCATTATGCTTAACAATTTATGGTGCACACATATGTATATTTTAAGAGTACTTCTCTTGTCTACTTCCATAAAATTGAGAAATTTATTAATTATAGGTTGTGTAAGAAATATTTTACGCCATTATGACAAGTTCAAGAAATATTACTTATATAAATAAAGTATCATCTTGTTTTTTCTGTGTTAAATTTTATTCACCAATGTAAAAGCAAGAATTTTATTAAACTAGTTTGTATTCTAATCAAGTATGTTTATGGTTGATGTTTATGTTCCTACAAATATAATAAATAAAACTGATTACACATCCATATTTACTATTACATGGATTTTATCGTCGTCATAGACTTTCATATTCAAACTAACTTATTTTATCAACGATAATCAAGAGATGCGCTTGAACTAATATTGGAATAATTGTTTAGTGGAGCCATTCAGCCGAAAGACCAGAGGCCAATATGTTCAGTATGCTTGTTTCACTGACCAAAATATGTGTATAATGCACTTATTGTTTTTGCTTTTTCATTTTTATTGGCATGTGTACAATGCATGTTCATTTTGTCATATCAATACTAACTTGCCTACACATTCTTTCCTCATGAAATCCTGGTGTGGTTTGGTATACCGTAGCAAACAAAATGTTATCCTTGCTATTATTAGTAATTTTCCAGAGAATGGTTTGTCTTTTCTTCAACAATTCTCATAAAAGGCGACATTCAACTGTAGTAATACGTTTCATCTATGCTGCCATACAGAATTGTATGCATCCATATATTTCAGTCACGCATAAAATGTCAACGAGCATTCAAACACCCACCCCTTTCTTCATTCGTTGTTCCCATTCATGGCTTACGTGTACACGAAAAAGGTTATACTGTGTAAGCATAACCAAACTGTTCTTCTCATTAATGTTCATGCGAGCGTAAAAATGTAAACGCACAGTATAGCCAAAAACACATTTTATTCTCAATATTTTTCCCCATAATAAAAGAATCCGTTATTTATATTCAGTTCGGTGCTCAACCAGAGCAATGCCTTGACACTCCCATTTTACGCCATTTTAGTCAAGCAGAACTCATAAGACCTCACAGCAAAAAATACTTATGACGTGCTCTGTTTTTATAATAATATTAGAGTTTTTCAGTAATTCTGTGTGTGTTTTTCCAGAATCAATCGAATAGTCTTTTTTAAATATATTTGAGTAGCTTTCAGTTTTTCAAGTAATTCCACAGTGATAATTTTCAGCTATTTTTATCTAATGAGGGGTGACAAAAAATGCGCTCCAAGAGGTGTGTGTAATAATTTATTGTGCTATTTTAACACTTGGTTGCTGCAGTAATAAAATGAACATAAATTTTACCATATTTAGCTGTTGTGTGAGACGACGGGCCAGTAAATCTGCCATATAAAGCGCTATAATCCTAATTAATAATTTTATTCTTCTAGCTGTTGATACATTTGAAATGGACAAGTCGGGGATTACTGTTACTAGAATGTGGCACCACCAAAATTTCCGTTTGTGGCCACCGTTCTCTTACTATTTTTTTGTGAATATGAGCCTGGATTCGGGGATTCTTATGAGCTTCGCCAGTAAAATTTGTTTTGCAAGAAATAAAGTAAGCTTAGAATATGTTATGACTGTTTATAAGATTTTACATTGGAAAACCTTAGAAAAAACTAAGTTACACTATTTGTTTTGGTTTTAGGTCCAGTGGAAGCTTTTCAAGATTCGAAGTTGCCCAATCAGCAAAATAGAAGAATCGTTTTCTAGATGCTAATTAAAGTTCCAACGTCAGCACAATCGTGTTTTAAAATAGGAAATGTTACAATTAATTGGTAACGTAGGGAACATACTTCCCAAACTTAAACATCTTAGTAAAATAATGGGTTTTTGCAATGTAGGATTAAACTCATACGCAAACTATTATTCTAAACAACTGAACTGTTAAAATGAAAACTTTTTAACACTTTAAACGGATAATCTCAGGTCTTGATTGATTATAAGTAAATCACACGCATTTCTAGCGATTTAGCATGTTCTAATGACTACGCTGAATACGCTCGGTTATTTACCACATACAAACATATCAAAATTGTGTACAGAAAATATACCTGAAAAATTAGAAATCTTCTTGAGCCAGAATTTTCATATGAACCTTGTTAGATTTAAGTGTTTGTTTGTGGACAAATAGACACCTGGAAAATTATAGTTTTTACAACTCGTTTCTAAAGACTTGTCTTTTTTGAGTTTTTTTTCGAATTACTTAGTTTTATCATGATAGAAGACTTTACCGATAAAATCCTAAATTATAGCAAAAAGTACGGTAGTGGAACTTTTAATATGAATTTGCGCTAACTCCAAAGCTACTACAGTAGAAACACATGAAAAATTTAGCATGCCGGTACTTAAATTGGTATTAAAAATATATTACGCCTGCATCCGTAGTACTGTTGTGATTGGCTGAAAATTTGTATTTTTTTGCAAAGATCACCATTTGGTGTTTGCCAAAAAAGTGGTAGAAACTTTTAATGCGTTTCTGGTTGACCGAAATATACTTTTGCGAAGCCATTCAAAAAATACTATCTACTTTAGAGGAGACAATAGACGAACTCTTTACGTTGAATCCCATATGTCAATATATTGTTATCAATGTAGGATAACTTTTGAAATTTTATTACAACATACATATATTATAATGTCAATGCATAAGTTATTATTATTAAGTATTGTTCTACATAGCGGGTAACAAAATTGGAGTTTTGTGAACTTTATTAACTCATAACCAGTGACAATTAATCTCTCTGTTCATTTCTTTAGCCTGCCAATTTTTTATTGAGTTTGTAGTAGTGCACACGCAAGTTCTACCATGTACGGCCGAAGGAAGTATATTCTCGTATGTAATATGCTATAAGATGCGATCTGAGATGCTTTAGCTTGCAAATAGGGTTTATCTTACGCTTCTCCTTTGGCAGACAACTGTTTTACACGCAACGACGCTCTCCAGGTAAGCCTTCTGCTGTGACTCTACGGTAGGTATGCACAAATAAGCAAATCACTCACGATAGGGTTACTACTGCTATTGCTACTATTTATTAAGCAAAATTATAATGTATTTACAACTCTTTCTACACACACACACACTTGATCAATTTGCAGACTAGAGAGATATTTTCGATAAGCAAAATCCGCAGCCATCTCGCTGCACTTCCACTCAAGACGGTGGATTGGAAAGGAATCCCTATCTCTCGCTTGTCTGTTCCATACCTGCAGTCAGTCCTGCAGTTTTCATATTTTACTTTTAAGGTCCAACGGACCAACAACTAATTAACATAATGCAGAATATTCTTCTGCTGACTACCTTCCACAGAGCTCCTGCGTAAACTTGTGTTTGAGCCTGTGTGATATATTCTGCCCTGCACTACAACCAAAGCAGTAAAACATAATATAACTACCATGGGTGGTAACTCACCGAATGGTTTTATAAAGTCTACAGATTGTAGTAACCTAACCTGCTTCTGGTTGACCGGAAATTTGTTTTTCACAAATACTCATAACATTTTCTTATTAAAAATGGAAGGATTTTTATTTTAAATCTTAGATGTCAATGTTGTCAATGTAGGATAACTTTGTAGACGTTATTTAGGCATGCACAATATTATAATGCATTAGATGTTTTTATAAACATACAAAATTTCTACATGCTGAGCAATTATATCTGAATTTCATGAGCCTGATATAATTCTAGGAATTCCATAGGGTTTCCCACTCGTTTCCGTAACCATTGTTCTTTAAATGCGGTTTCAGTATTTGCAATGTTTTCAAGGAATAGGTTTTCATTAATTTTTCTAATAAATAAGTTTGATACGCAAATAAAATCAGCAATAGGTTTTTGGAATGCTGGTTTTTAATAATTAGCACAGTTGTGAGTTTTTCAATGTAGAATTAAACTCGCACACAATAAACCCTAGATTTGTAAATCTAGTCAAGTTGGTGTGATGGAATGCTTGACACTTGTAATTATAGGAACGCAGTAAGGCCTAGATTGATAATCGGCCAGTCTTCATATACACCATTGAATTTAAAATCCTTTGGAAAATATTGAAAAGTTGGGCGTGACCGGCTAATAGAATAATTGAAGGCTTGTGTGCATGAAACAAATTTTAGCAATAAATTTTATCCTGATTCAATTTTCCACAACACGAATTTGAAAATAATCTGCCATTTATACTTTTAGAAAAATATCAGTAATAATCAGTTCGTAATTTTATGAAATTTACTTAGGTAGTTAACTAATTTTATCGATATCAATTATTACCTGAAGTAATGCAATGGAAAATGCAATGCTAGGTAAAATAAATTATAGTTTCTTGATTAAGCAGAGTTCCTGTTTTTAAAATTATCTCAATAACGTTTTAGTTTTAACAATCAGAGTATTAAATAAAAAATATCTCAGTTCTATGTTTTGGGTTCCAACTTACATAATTTTGTCTCGATCCACCGTAGTCACAATAGCTGAAATGAGACTTGGACAGAGAAAAGATATTTGCAAAATTGTAAACCAAATGCCAAAGTAACGTATTCCTGAATATCCTAAGCAAACACATTTATGTGCATCTGTCAAATTAATCTATTAATTTGCTGGTTTTGTCACTTATTGAAAGTAAAAGCGTAGCTATCAAAACGATTGCAATCAATGTAAAATTGCCGACAAGTAATTTATTTAAAAACTTAAGAGCTTTTTGTCGTTATCACTTGACGAATATTGATGATAGAAGTGAATCGACAGCAAAATTTGTAAATAAAAATTGCAGCAACAGGGACTTTAAAAATCATCAAAGATTCCAAGTAATGCTATCAATGTAGAGTAATATTAACAAAACTGAACAATTCAACTATTCCAGGTTTAATTGTTGATACATTTATTGTAAATTGTAATCACACATGTATAGTTGCTTTTCTTTCAAATTTTAACGAGCTATGTGCTTTTAGTTGTGTTCTAAGTTCTACAGATATGCGCATAACACAGCACTCATATTAATATGATTAGATATCGCAGAAATGTGTTTTTAATTCAAAATATATAAACGAATTGACATTTTTGCTCTACCAGTCATATAATAAAAAACGTCAGTAAAACGTATGATCATTTTATCAAGTAAAACAATGTTTTTTGTGACAGTATTTCTTTTGGACACCTAGATTCCCTTTGAATTACCAAGACACCCAAAGCATGTCTTTCATAACATTACAAGCATACTGACCATGATTTCCTCAGCATTTTTCAATAAATGCAAGATACGTTTTTTGCGTTGCATCCTTAAGCTGTCTTACTCAGACATCTCGTAAGAAGCTCTCAAGTTCTTTCAATCCCAGCTCTGCTTCATGACTTCGTTTTATTGTTTTTCTTCCTAGTGCAATTATATGATAAGGCCACGTCCGTATTTGTTTTGGATTTAAGTATTTAAGCAATTCAGGTATTATCATTTGCATGATGTTCCTTTGACTCAACAAAGTAGTCAGGTATTCGACTTTCAATGCCCTTGTAACTTGCTACGACCGGAAAATTTAACAGTATAGATTGAGATAATCACCAAGCGCTTGAACATTCTTTTGTTTTGAGACTGATATCTTATACGTGAAACAAATACAGCTCAACGTTTCATAGGCTTTATACGTGTTGAACGTACAAATTTTTCTAGTGTCTTGTTGTGCTTCACTTGAATTAAGGGTCATACAAAATTCCGGTTACCTTACACACACGTGTTCTTTTCCAAATGGGGATATTCATTTTGTACATATTCCAGTATTACATAAAGGAATAATACAAGAAGCTCTTTCAACGATAATCATCAAATGTGTTGGAAATAGTATTGTAATTAAAAGCTTGAGAAAAGATCCAGTCGGTAGCCAACTTGTTCTTTATGCTTGTTTTACTGAACCATATATGTGTATATTGCTTTTAATGTGTTTGCTTGTGCATTTGTTTAGCATGTGTACAAGGCATGTTAATATTGTCAGGTGCAGGTCAATGCTATCTGCTTGAACATTCCTTCTTCATAAAAAATCAGGCTCTTTTTGGTAACCCAACCTGAAAGAAAGGTTGCCTTTTCTATTATTAGCTGTTGTTTTGAGAATGCTTTGGCCATTTAACAACAATTGAATTGCCAACACAACAAGGGAAATCGTCAAAAACCATTACATTCCCTACCCTTTACTTCATTTATTGTTCCCTTTCATGACGTCCGTGTACACGAAAAGGGTTATACTGCGTAAGCACAGCCAAAGGTTCTTCTCAATTATATTAAAACATGTTTCAGTATGCTAATGTGCAGGATATAAAGGACTCATTTTGTGCTCACTCTTAATATTGCTTGAATTCCTCAAAATCAAAGTATCCGTTATTTATTTTCAGTTTGGTGTTGAATCAGAGTAATGCTTCAACACTCCCCTTCTCCGCCATTTTAGTTAAGCAAAATTGTAAGTCACTTTTATTATTCTGGAAATGCTTGTAGTCATAGTATTAGAGTTTTTTCATTTTAGTAATTTTCCCACACTCCAAGCAACCGTCGTTTAAAAATTTATATAGTGGTTTGCGCACTTTTTAAAATTGTTAGTGTATTAATTGATTTGCTAGTTTATCCGAATCTAATAAACGGTCACCCCGAAGATTGCCAAAACAGGTTAGTGGATTATTTTTTAAATATTCAGGTACGGAACGTAACGTAATTAGGTGTCGTTTGGTGTTCGGTGGCCCGTAATACCTACAAGACTATATTTGACGCACAAAATTGACAATTTCATTTTGTAAACTTATAGTATCAGTACGGCGAGTAAATTCCGAACGGCGATAGTACCAGTTCTATCAAAATGGCGATAAATACTCCCCAGTTCCGCATCATCAAAAATTAGTTGTTCCTCCCAAGTTTCCGTTACTTTGAAGCTCGATTCGAAAATTTCTCTGGACTCCACCAATAAAGGTGACGTAAAAACTGGTGCACTACTTGAATACTTTTGACAGTTTATAAAATTTCATGTTGGAATCGTTTAGCAAATAATTCAACGCACTGTTGGCTTTTCTTTTAGATAATCTGCTCAAATTCTCAAGTTTACCTACCTAAAAAATGGAAACGTCGTTCTTTCTGGATACGTCTGGCGGTTGCTACTTGTGTCCTACTGTCACCATACAGCCCGGGAAGATATTTCATCACAAATCTGTCGAAAACCTGGTAATCTTCAATATAAGAGATACCATAAAAACAAGTATTTGTTTTGCATGTGAGCATATTTGAATTTGGTTATCAGTTTGGTTGGTTTGAAGTAATTCAATGAGTTCGTTCAATGTAGGATAACACTCATACATACAAAACATTTTATACAATTATCATTTCTAGAATGCAGATTAATATACATTATTAAGGTCTTGATGGATTACGTATTTCCTATGGTAGAATATGATAAAATGAGCTGATAAATGATAAACAAAGTGTTACTAAAACTACCTAGGTATATAGGTATATAAAAAACTCAAAATGTCCAACAAGGCTATTCTTCTAGCAAATTACGCATATATCCTTCGGAATCAGCAGTGGTTGATGAAAACTAGTAAAAAATTAAGATCCAATTCTTAAGTCAAAGCCATGGCCACGTAACTAAGGGTAATAATAGATAAAGTTCTTTTACCTGTATAGTAAAATTAAACTTGCTCACAAACAATTTTATCAGTTTTAGTATTTTAGTTGAAGTACAATGATGCGTGAATTTATTGTTATTTGTTAGTAATATTGAATCCTATTACACAAAGGTGTACCGTAAAACTGAGTAACGGCTTGGCAACTGCCTGCAATATAGTAGAAAATTTAAATATTTTTACTGCAAGCTCAAGCTGAATTTTATTGAAGCTTGGATAGTTATAAATATTTACCATTATTTGAGATATTTTAATGTTATTTACAAACCGACCTGAGATCGTGAAGTCTTCTGTTGTTGATTATTACGTTTGAAACAGTTTGAAACCGTTTTGTGTGCGGTTTCATTTGATACCTTTATGCGTATTTGTCAGCAGATGGTTTAGTAATACCATGTCTCGTATATTTCAAATTTACCAACATGGTAAAAACCTTACAAGATGAAAGCAATAGGCAGGCCAGTTGTTACTTTGAAATGAATGCTTCCAATGTAGGTTTGCTATCAGTTTCAATTAACGCTATATTTTGAAACACTAATCATCAGCTGTATAGAAGCATGATTTAGAAAAGGTTATTGATGATTTTACTTCTAAGCATGCTTCTCGTGAACAATCAAATCTCTGCTTTTGTTAAAATTTGCACATAGACAAGTTTTAAATACAACTTTAGCCTAGAAACAAACGCGTTGGTTGCTAATAAAAGACAAAAATATTTCATGCTTCTAAGTCAACCGAAACTGCAGTTAAATAACATCAGCAAGAACAACGAACGCTTTTAATGTAAAATTGCGTTTGGTAAATTTTTAATTGTGTACATAAAAATTCAAGAGTTTACAGGAAATAATACTTGGTAAACTTAGAAAATCCTATACCTTTTTTTTACGATTCGATATTATACTTTAGTAATATGTTTTCACTGGATTGCTGGTTTTATTTCTTATGCATATTACTAACATTTTGCTTAATGCTTTTTTGCACGTCGTTTTAGTGTTATGGTTGGCGTGACACTGACGGTTATATGTTACAAACATAATATTATCATTTTGTATTATGTTGTACAAGACTTATTACATTTGTGCACTATTTTATGATTTCACTCCATTTTCCAAGAAAATTGACTACAGATGTTCATGTTTGGTAAAAAAAAGCCTTTATGGTTAGAACTAATTTTGTAATCTTTTGAGAAGAACCTAAATTACATATACAAATTATCCCACTAGCTACATGTAAATCTTGAAACAGTTTTGAAATGCGCAAAAGTTTTTTTTGTTGAAAGAATGCACGAAGGTAATATTGTATTAAGAATGCCTTTAGATAATATTTCAATTAAGAGTTTAACTACTTTACGACGACTGGAGCAAACATTTTTGCAGAAATATTTAAAGCAAAGTTATATGCAGGGTGCTATCAAGATATGATAACATTCTCGTACGTATTTATTCCGATTTCTTGCATTGCATTTTGTCTGTAGTGTAAGTTGGCAAAAGTCAAAATACCGAAACAATTTCCATAAGTGTTGGAGCAAAAACTTTTTATTTCTATAAATATGGGTTTTTAAACTTGAACTTGTTTAAATAATTCTTATAAAAAATCAAATGTTTTTTTTTCCGAGTTAAAAATACGGGATTTATAGTTTTGCAATTGTAATTAGTATAATAAAGAAAAATATGTAGTCCACTACGAGAAATCATGTATCATGTATTTACTACTACGTTTTACCTATCATTTTGCTTTAGCATTAGCACTCGTTAGCATTACTCGTTTAGCATTAGCATTTGGCCGTTACTGAATATTCACCGTATGCTATAAAATTAATTTTACTTAGCATTTTGCAATCGTACATTATTTAAAAATAAAAAGTATAAATAGATTATAATTTCTGATTTACCTCAGTAAAAACGGTTGTCATTACAATAAAGTCATTTGGTATGACTCATTACGGTTTCACATGAAACCGTTTACAATCAATTCACAGGAGACTTACGTTACCCGTATCGTATTTATAAGCGAGCATCTTTTTATGTTTAATGAATGTTTACGCGTCATGTATCATGATCACTCTTGAGTGGTTTATTACTGCGAATTTCTACAAACAGTACTAAATGCGCTAATTATTTTCATCCATTAAAAATATTTATCAACACATTCTCAAATTTATCCCACCATTCATGAATTTAAAGGATTATACGGAATCTACAAAAAACGAGAAACATTTCAAACCGTAGTAAAAACATTTCTTTTGTAACGATCCATACTTCCAGAACCTGAGGTTTACAAAAATGATAATGATTAATATTTATGATATTTATAAAGTTTACAGAAAGTAGTAAAGTTGAGGTAAATAAAATTATAGTTTAGTTCATACGGAATACTAATCAATTTATTTCACTTACAAATAATTCGTTACACAGAAAAGTATTACAATTAATGAACTGTAAATAGTCTAAACTATAAAAGAAAACACAAATCCTAAACTTATTTTAATGGCATAAAATAAAATACAAATTAAGCAGAAACATTATAAAAGCAAAAAAAATACAATTCCTTACATGTTTTCAATTTTCCAATTAATCTAATCTAAAGTTTATCATGTTAAACGTATTTTGCATTTGTTTAGTTGGATTCCCTAAAAACCGTATTAATTTTTAAAAAATCTATACGAGACAGAAAATGAGATAAACGTCACTAGGTTCCCTGGTTAAGCAGATTTGCACTTACTTAAAAATATATGATTGCATAAACAACTGGTTTGATTAGGTAACAACTAGAAACATCCCTTTGATTTAATAATACGCAAAATACATCACCATTATCTTTTATTGTTGGAACATTTATTTAAAATTCATGCCAGTTTTCTATAGAATGTACAGTGGTCTCCGTCATAACTGTGTATGGTAATGAAACGAAGAAATGGCAAAATATACCACACCACAGAGTGCAAAATGTTTGAATCTTTTTCATAAATCTGGTTCTTTATATCCAATAAATCTGAAGATGTTTCACTTTCTGAAGGTTCTCTGAACAAGGTCAATGCATCAGTAGTTAGCGTTTGCAAATAGGGGAAGAAAACCAAAAAGCTGAATGTCATGTGCCCCAAAAAGCAAAAAAGTTTAATATTTCTAACCGAAGTGACACAAAGGTGACTACACCTATTCCACAATTCTATCACTTGGAATTCAGAAAGCTTAGTGTTGCTAGATCCCAAATAGGGTGTAAGATCTCTCAGTTTGGGAAATTTTTGTAGCAACTTTAGTAACGCTTCTAACCAGTTTTCTGGAGCGTAATCACAAAAGTACAAGTGAAGACATAAAACTTTCAGTGTGTCTGCCTTTATCCCGCGAATGCTCTCTAGCATTTCCACAGATTCACACCTGCTTACTTCTAACTCTGTTAGAACTTTCCAGTTATAATTGTTGTAGTTACAATCCCAGTGATCCACCCCAAACTCTTCTAACTGTGCACTAAACATTTGAGTCAGAACTTTGCAAAATCTTCTTAACCTTTCTGAACCCCGTTGCATTTCATTTAATTCAAGTTTTCGCAATTTTGTTAGTTGCAAATATGGAATTGGTAGTGACATGACAAGCTGTTCGTATCGTAAGTTTTCCGCAGGTCTGGACGCAAAATAACGGGATGAGACAAAACCATTTGCTAAGTATAAGGATTGCAAATCCAAGCAGTATTTGATTTTTTCTAGAAATCTGGTTTTCAAAAGTTGAACCATATCGCTACTTACTTCTAAATGGTAGATGTGTTTTCCAACAGTTTCCAAAATGCGTGAGTTTCTTAGACAAGGTGAGTTCAGTGATCGGTTATTGAACCATTTTTCAGCTGAAATATTGGCGTAATTACAGACTTCAAATTCTTGTTCTGAATAGCAATACATTTTTACAAGTCTTCCTATGAAAGGATTATTGGTATGTTCTAACTGCTCATCCTTAATATTGGAAGTGCTATTAACCATAAACCTTCTCAAACAAGAAAAAACCTTCTGATTCCATAGTGGTGGATTTTCGAGCAGATAGTCAATCCAGTAACGCCAGAGTTTACAAACAAGTCGGTAGGTTAACAGACTTTCAACCCTAATGTGTCCGGCTCGAACCAGAATGGGAATTATCTGTGAAAATGATATCGAAAATATTAACTTTGTGAAATTTGAAAATATATATTTTGTTTGTATTGTGCTAACGTTCTCTGGAAACACCGCATGATCCTCCTTTACATCTTTAACAATTTGGTTGGCCATCTCAGTGTGACTTTCCAACTGTGCTTGTAATTTTTGCCTGTTTTCCATAATTTTCACTCTTTCCAGTTCAAGCCGCTCCGATACTATTCGCAACTGTAAGTTGCCCAGACGAGTTGGTAAACTATTTGTTGATCCCATTTTATTTTATTTTAAATCCCATAAACAATATATTAGTAATCAGTTTTAGAAATAGGAAAAGAGCTCTCCTATCGACAGCTGATGAATGTGAATTTGTTTTGTTTCTGTGTGTGCTTTGATGGAGAGGTAGAAAAAGTTGAAGCAACAGGTTTCGCGGCCATGGGGTAACATGCAGTTTAAGGCAGAGAGTTTTTGTGTTCTCTTGTTCACTTGTGCTTTCAGCCAAAGCCGGCAACTCAGCTGAAGAAAACCATCCGTGCATTAACAATACTATGTTATGCCACCAGCAATGTTTTGATATGGAGTATTTGTACTCTCTCATACTCATCATTGCAAGGCTACACTCAACATGACATTTTAACAGCAAACTCATTCAGATAACGTATTTATCTGTATTTTATGCAATTCGCCATTTTGTTTCTCACGAATAAATATTAAACAAACGCGTGTACCAATATAAGTTAGAAATTTTACTCCGGTACGACATTGTTACAAATTGAGAAAATGCCTTCGTATTCCAAACCAATTCACTCTTGCACGTATTGCAGGAAAACTTTTGATAGATCTGACAGATATAAAGATCACGTCAGCGCACATTTAGAAATCAAGCCATTTACTTGTTTTAATTGCGACAAATCATTTTTACGGAATGGTGAATTGACCGCCCATTTAAGGGTACATACAGGAGAGAAACCTTTCAAGTGTGACATATGCCAAAATTGTTTTAAGCAAAGTATTGCATTAAAAACTCACAAATATAGCCATACTGACGATAGACCTATAAAATGTGAACAGTATGAAAAGTGTTTTAAGAACCGGTATGCCCTAAACAAGCATCAAAATGTTCACGATCTTAATAAGCCTAAACCTTTTATCTGTAATCTTTGTGGTAAAATGTTCGCAAAAAATCAAAATCTACAAACACACTACACTTATCATTCTGGCGTACCAGCGTACAAATGTAACTTGTGCAATAAAAGTTTTCATGAAAACGGTTCACTTAAAAGGCATCAACGCGCACATTTGGGCTTGAGACCGTTTGAGTGTACTACTTGTGGAAAAAATTTCACCGAAAACAAAACCCTGGTACAACATGGTCGTATACATACCGGAGAAAAGCCATTTAGCTGTGACCTTTGCTCCAAGAGGTTTACAATGAGATCCACCCTGACCGAGCATCGCAAACTGCATTTTGGAAGTACTTACCACCAAAGTTGTGAATTTTGTGAAAAAACTTTTGCCAATAGATCCAATTTGCTAAAACATTTGAAATCCCATACAAAAGAGAAACAGGAAAAGTGTAAGATCTGTAACAAGCGATTTGCCTGCCGCGACGGACTACAAGCACATAATATGATTTTTCATATAGGTAGGTCATATAGATTCATGTGATTCTATGCCTTGTAACTATGAGTATCTTTTTTTTTAATTTTTGAAACAACAAGTAACAAATTTCTATATTATTAATTCCAAAATTTCCAGAAAGCTCGCCTACATGTGTCTTTTGCAGTCAGCAGTTTGCAGAGAATAGTGCCCTTGAACTACATATTCGTGGACATATTAAGGAAACCCCATTTCAATGCAAATTTTGCAATGTTCAGCTTGAAATAAAAGGCTCAAAAGACGTGCATGAAAGACAAAACAAGCGCTGTTTGAAAGACAGAGCTGCACAGAACCTTCATACTTCATAAAAAATTTCAAAAATATCAGTTGTTAATGTAGAGTAAATTAAATCATAATACGTTAAGATACGAAAGTTTATAGGATCAGCTTTTAAGAAAAAAGTTATTTTACTTGGTGCAGATATCGGAATTGTTGATATTAATGTGGCATCCAAATGTTGTCTGGCTTGAAATTTGTTATTCATATTTGTCAATATTTATGTAGTCTCATGTCTCAGTAGTGAAAATACATTTCCACGTATTTTTCGGAATAACATTTTATCTTAAATAATTATGATATTGAAGTACTCTCACGTCGTGATTTCTCGGGGCTTCCCTATTTATCAACACCCAGAGAAGTTCTCAAGAATCAATACAGTGCTTACAGGAAAATCCGTTTTTGAAAAATTGCAAAAATCAGTAAAAATGGGTAAATTGGAGCGATTGTGCTTTATTGTTAAAAAATCATCAACAAACAATATTAGCAAAAACTTATAAAAATAGCAGAATTAAAAATATTAACCGGTGCACACGGCCTAAAGTGTTTGGTACATCACGGTTATCATTGTGAAACCAGTCAAAACTAACCTTCTCAATCTGCGTGTACCACTGAACTAAATACATCTGCAATACATACAGATTTTTTCCTTTTGCATTGTTACTGTTGGTGGCATGTGTAAAATGCATTCAGATTATGCCATGTGAATAAACTATTTTTTGCGACATTTGTTTTACAAAAATATATAAACATGGTATTGCTAACCATACACATAAAGCTTTGCTTTTACTGGTTTTGTGAGAGCGATGTTCATGAATATTCTGAATCAGAGATGGCTGAGAAGTAGCTGAAATCAAAATTTCCACTCTTTTGGTCACCTGAAGCCGCCTAAAGTACACTACCTCCATCGGAATGCAAAAAAGTGTCAGTTACGGATGTAAAGGAATTTTTGGAAACATGGAAGTTTTAAAACGGAGGCCAGACGAAAAATTTATTTAACAATTGATTCTAAATACAGATTTGCTGCTCGGTTAGGAAAAACCTTCGGCCTCGATTTTAAAACTTCTTTGTTTCCAGAAATTCCATTACATCCGTAACGGCCATCTACTTCTCAGCCATCTCTGTTCTGAATATCCTGAATAGTGTTCAATAAAGCGGAAACTCGTTTTCAATTTCGCGTTTCATCTTTTCTCCTCTGCTTTAATGCAAACATCTATTCACGCGTATGTTTAGGAGGACCATAATATCATGTACTAACCCCTTGTTCATCCAGCACGCTTGTCTCATACATTTGGAGTTCTAGAAAAAGGTTATCGCTAGTATAGTGAAGACCATGCAGTCACTGTTGTTTCCAATGATTGTTTTAATTTTGACAGGTTTAAAAAAATATATTAGGTAAGTGTGCGAAAAAATACTTGAAATCGAAAAATATAATTTAGCAAGTAAATCCAATTGTTTTTAATGTATGGTAACTGCGTCAATTTTGCTCAAGCGTTTGGAATACGTATTTAAAAAAAATATATTATATTTATGTGGGAGATTTACGGGTTCCAAAATATTTATTTCAAAATTTTTTCAACCCTTTACGTTGTTTTGCTATGTAAACGTGTAACGAGAATTGTTCGTTTCTTTGTATGTAACGTAAGGCAGAAATTTTTCACGCTGCTGCATAAAAGCAAACTATGTCTATGAAAAAATCGTTGTTTTATCCAAATTTGAAAAAATTGAATAATAGACAGTGATTGTTGTAACCCTTGCAATGATTTCTTATTAAAAGTTTAAAAAATTTTATTATTAAAAGTGTAATGACCATTTTAGGAAATATTACCTGAAATAACGTGAAACAAAATTGAGTCCTGTGTAAAAATAAACTGTTGGCCTAAATTTTGTTGTAACGTTAAACAAGAATGCTTAATTCAGTGACTTGCTCTGAACACGTGTTTTTACGCAACATGGCAACACAAATAAGAAGTTGGATAAGTTAACGAAGAAGCTATTATTACATCTGTAATAAAGCATATATTTAATAGGAAATTTCATTTCTAAAAAGTTGTTATTTATTTCTTCATACATCCTTCATAGATTAAGATCCCACAGTGTAGGGTAAAGCAATATTATACACCACCACCTCTTTTCTTTTATTTTTCAAACAAAATGAAACTAATAATATTTGGTTTGCCTTTGTCCGCTCTCATTTTTTTAAACACACAGTTGAAATTCCGATTAGTAAAACTGGCACAAACTCATAAAATTCCATTTAGGAAAGTATTTTCCAGTATTTTCCGTGTCAATATTGTTGTTGTTATAAATCAAAGCAAGCTTTGGTTCAACGTCTCAAATACGTATGCAAAAAAGCAGTAAATTTATTCAGTAGAAGCCGCGTAAATTTTCTTTTTATCAGAAGGTTTACGCATGTGTTTTAAGCCTTCTTGCTTATGTATCACTGGCTTCAAATTCTCCTGAACAAAATACACTTTATTTTTGTTTTTTCCCATATAATTTCATGAAACGTCAAGTCAATATTCCCCTTGCGCTTAAGTATTTTAAATAATCAGGGATTTTAGGTTTTTCATATTATGCATTGCATTCACTTGACTGACACACGTATACAGGTATTCGACTTTCTATGCCCAAGTAAGTTGCTACGCCCAAATTCTCACAGTTATGAATTGATATAATTACCCTGCACTTAAAAATTCCAGTTTTTGCTTTTTTACTGGTATCTGTCAATATCAATTTTCTTCGACATTCATTCCTTACAAAAAATCTGGTTCTGTTTGGTAAACCATTGCACAGGAAAGGTTACCTTTTCTATTTATAGTAGTTTTTCCGAGAATGCATTGTCCTTTCAACAACAATTTCGTTGAGAAGACGAGAAACCTTTGTAGTAATACGTTATATCCTTACTGCTCCACTGAAGTGTAAGCACCTATATATCCTTGCCACGCATAAAATGTCAAAAAGCATTAAATCCCTACCCTTTTCATCTTTTATAGGACCCTTTCATGGTGTCCGTGTACACTAAAAGGGTTATACTACGTAGGCAAAGTCAAACCCACAATTGTCCTTCTTATTATTATTAATACATGCTTGAGTATGCTTATGTGCAGGATTAGAAGCAACACATTTTCCGTTCACTCTTAATAATAATAATTAAATATTACTTGAATTCCTCAGAATCGAAGTATCCGTTATTTATTTATTTTCAGTTTTGTGTTGAACCAGCGCAATGCAATAACACTCCCCTTCTCCGCCATTTTAGTCAAGTGAAATTGTAAGATATTAATTTAAAGGTAAATATTATTTTAGCAATTTTCCCGAAATCTAACCAAAGTTTAAAAAAAAAATTTCAGTGGTTTGCGCTCCTTTGAATCCTTCTAATAAGTTAAATGATTTGCCGGTTGTTCCGAATCCAATAAAGGGTCATCAAGAAGATCACTTAAACAGGTTGGTAGATTATTTTTTTAAATATTAAATTCTTACACAAAACGCCGAAATTGCCATACAAAATGGATAACGTAATGAGGTGTGGTTTACAATTTGGTGGCCCGTAATATCTAGAATATTATATATGAGGTTAAATTTAAGTTTCAATTTTTAAACTTGCAGTACCAGTACCTATCAAAAGAGCGAGTCGTATTCCGCAGTTCCGCATCATAAATTAATCAGTTGTTACACCCAACTTTCCGTGACTCTGAAGCTCGATTCGGAAATTTTTCTGAATTTCACCAATAAAACGTGCTGTGAAAGAAACTAGAGTACGTCTTAAATAAATAAATTTACGATTTATAAAATTTCATTTTGGAGACTTTTAAATAGTAAATAATTAAATCACTCTTTATGCTTTATTTTGGCCAACAGATAATCTTCCCAAACATACAAGTTTGCTTATATAAATTATGGAAGATTCCGCTTGTCTGGATATGTCTGGCGGTTTTTACTTGAGTCCCAAAAGGACCACTGGAGGGCTTTTCACTACAAACCGATCGAGAACTTGGTAATCTTGCAAACAATTCGCACCATAAACAACACCCACTAGTTTTGAAGATGAGGATTTCTAAATTTAAATAGTTTACTAAATTAATGAGGTTGTTCAATGTAGAATCAAGCTTATATTTCTTCTAAAAAATTCGCTCTAAAATGCAGATTGACACGTGTTTTTGGGATGAATTAAGATCTTGGTTGATTATAACATATGCGAACCATAGATGCCGAAGTTATAGATTATCCTTAGCCAATAGCTTTTTGGCCAGGCTTTTAATTTGATATTTCAATATAAATTTAACAACCTAAAAATATTTTTTACAACCTCTTTTCTAGAAATAGTTTGCTTGAGCGTTTTTTGACTAATTACAAAATAGTCTTGTATTGTAGAGTACTGAGTACTGTACGCAAAATATTCTGCGATAAAACAAAAAATTCAGTTTAGGAACACATAGCATGAATCAGTTCTAATATAATATAAACGGTACTGCAGCAGTAAAACAAAATAATTAGCATGCGTTTTAGTACAGTTGGAGTGACGAAAAATGTTAACCTTCCGCATGAAATATATTAGTACCGTGATATTTGTATATAAAAAATTTGTGTAAAAGGTACATGGTCAGCATTTTATACTGACTTATAAAATCAGTAAACTTTTTTTGCAAACCAGGTGGCAAAAACTTAATTCGTGGTTTTTGTAGATTGCACAACACGAAGAAATATTTAGAAAGTTTCAGAAATTGTGCACGTTAAGTCCAAGTTCTTTAAACCAATTATAGGTTCAAAAAAGAGCTAAGTTTCACGGTCTTGGGGTAGGTAGGCAAAACGGAGGTATACAACATACAAGGTAGGCAACGTACTTTATGGCAAACGGTGCAAATGGCAACATCGTTTTCAGCCAAATATACTTGGTAGGCAAAACTTGAAATGTTGCTTTTCAAAGATATTTTAAGCATAGGTTTTAGCGATATTGATCTTCCACAAGCATTTTCAGTACTTTTATCTTAGTTTGGAGTATTTAGACATGCAAATTACTATTTCTAAATGTAAGCTTCATACTCTTACTTCTCTAGTCCATACCATTTTGTTCACCGTTCTTTGCATATTAAAATGTTTCGTTTTCAGAAACTGTTTTTGAGACATGAGATAAATACTACAGCTAGAGTAGTTTGTTAAAAGAATAGCCAGTGACAAAAATGACTATTATGTGTCAAAGTTTACGTTGCTCTATGTTTTTAAAACTATTAAAAATGAAAATAACAAATTTGCCTACCATGTACATTTTATTTTGCCATTTAAGTTGTTGCCTACTTCTCTTTTGCCTACCAAGTCGTTTGCCATAAATTTTTTGCCTACCTACCAGTTCACCAAGTTTCACCAAAGAGTACATCAAGGAATTCAAAAGGACAAAGGATGTATTCCCCAAACAAACTGCGCATGGTTTCTTCTTACTTAGCAGTGGTTTCCGATGACCAGTAAAATTTGACTACATATTTCTTATTTGGTGTGATGGCTACACATTTGAGGCCAATTATAAATTTAATTGGTTTGGAAGGTTAGGTTTTTATAAATAGCGTACATCCGTGAGTACTATTAATGTATTATACTACTCACTTAGAAACAACCTTTTATTTTGAAAGTTGGTAATGAGCGATCGCTACGTGGTTGCGGTAGTGAAAAGATTAGAATGTATAGAAATAAAAACGCAAGTTGCACGAACGTCGAAAGTGCATAACTTTACGTGACGTCTCTTACAGCTTGATTAGTCGTTTCTAAGCAATACCCCAAATAACTTCAAGCAAATTTAAATTCCTTATGGAATCAGGAACTGCTGTTCCCTTACGAGCTTGTTGTAGCATTTGTAATTTGTCCACCTTTTTCGGGCTAACAAGATTATGAAGGTATCCTTGAATGATAGCCAATCTGAATGTATCCGGCGAACTGAGAAAACTCCAGTTTATGTTTAGGAGTCCTAAATTTCAAGATCGAAAGGGAATTCATTGTTGTTTTTGTTGCAGGGGATGCCTTTTAAAATGAGCACATCTGTATAGTGATTGCTCTGTTGGCTACCTCTCTGCTGGGATCACGTGAGGCAGGACACAATAGGTGTTCCTCCGTTACTCCAAAATTCTTGTGTTTGCTATGTCCAGATCCATCATGTCAAACGATATTACTGGCCAACAGAACACAATGAAAATATGGGAAAAATCCATGAAAGTTTTTAATATAGCACAGCATTTATAGGCATTAGAAGTTTTAGAAAATACAATGCTTTTATACAAGCTATTGAGTTTGGGGCTGAAAGCTTTCAATTGTGAACCTGCGAGATCATGCACAAAATGTTTGCTCCCGTAACCCCTTATATGTTTTTGGCAAAACGCGGTTTTTGAACAATTTTAATTCATGGTACAAGAAGTCTTGTAGAAAAATTTTTGGTCGTCACTTGGTGACTTCCTTAGACACTACTCAAAAATATGATAAAAAAAATTAAAAGTGTTTAATGTGAAGTTTCATAAATGTTTACAACCAAACTGCTAAAGAGCTTATGCTATCAATGTAAGATAGTATATCAGGAACATTCTATAAATTTTACTCTGTTATGGTGTTTTTTCTGGTTGCCCATTGCTAATACCACGCTATATTTGTATTAGTATTGTGAAGGAAAAAGGTTTTGTACGAATTTTGTCATTTCTCAACAGATCTCCTGGGATCAGAATTTGTTATAGCAACGATTTTTTCATGTATACTCAAGGTAATAATATTACAAATTTTGAACATTTTTTAAGTGCGTCACTTTTAATGTAAACATAGTGTTTATATCATTCTTTTGTCAGTTAAAACGATTTGTTATGATTTGTTGAGAAAGGCTTTTATTGAATGATTAGCATTTTAGGATTTCAAAACGACATTTTAGTATTTCTCTGGATAGCATAGTTTATATTGTTTTCAGAAAAATGAGCTCAGTTTCCCCAAAAAAGTACATCAAACAATTCAAAATGACAAGAAGGACTATTCCCCTAACAAACTACCTAGGTACGCATGTTGTTTTTGTAATCAGCTTTGGTTTCCGAAGACCAGTGAAATATGGCTACAGATTTTTTAGTTGGTGTGATGGTGACGCACTATTTAATTGCTTTTGAATGTTAGGTTTTATAAATAACGTGAATTCCTAGGTACTATCAATGTAGGGTACAAATCACTCAGAACCTTATAAGCTTTTACAGTATTTATAAAGTTAGTAGTTCGCAATCGCTACAAAGTTGCAGGAAGAAACATTATAATGTGTGCAAATAAAAAGGAAAATGCGAGAGAGTCGGAAAATAATAAATGGGTCGGAGTGAGCATGTCGTAAGTAGTACAGTAATCACTCCAGTAATCGTGGGCTGGAGCCGTTTTCAAAACATTGATCATCTTCTGCTTCTACTTTGTCAACATCATACAGTTGCCTAATTTAGAAATGTACAAATCTAACGAGAACTTGGTAATTTTTAACACAAAGGGTACTATAAACATCAGGCATTTGTTTTGAATGTAAGCATGGCTGAATTTGAATATCTAGGCAAGATAATGAGGTCGTTCAATGTAGGATCAAACTCATACATACAAAACAATTTACACAATTATCATTTCTAGATTGCAAATTGACTCAGAATGATTTTGCGCAGAACCAGTAGCATAACCATTGATTGCAAATTACTCACAAAATTATTTAATTCAAAAAGTACAAAAAATGTGCACGATGAATTCTATAAAGTAATATATATAATGTTAATGCTGTAAGAAAACGTTATAAAACGTAGTTTTGAAAAGTATGTATTATATTTTCTGAGATAAATGTTTATTTAAGTAATTTTGCCATTCGCATAAAAACAGAATCTCACTAGGTCAATCTCAAATATTTTTTGATGGGTTTACTTCAGATTTTTGAATCTGAGTTAACACAAATTGACAACGGTTTGTAGGAAGTCTTACTCTTGCTACCAGAAGTAACAATATAAGCTTTATTATCACAAGCTTAAAACCTTCTTTAGTTATGTAACTTTTAATGTAAAACATAGTGTTTATATCAATCATTTATCAGTTAAAACGACTTGTTGTGACTGCTGTTAATGTAATATAGCATTCCATGTCTTTCGCAATCAGCAGTGGTAGCTTGAAACTAGTAGAAAATAAGGTGGTGTCCTATTGTAAATTCAATGCCATAGCTAAGCAACTAAGACCAATAACATTTTAAGTTGTTTTTGAATGCTTGGTTTAAAAAAATACATAGAGTACTTATTACGTAAGTACCATCAATGTAGCATTAAACTTACTTCTAAACAACATTATATTTATAAAATTATACCAGAAATTAGTGAAATGACTGAGAAATACTTCTTCATCGTTCCAAGTTGTAACGATGAACTGAGGAAAAAGGCGTGGATTGATTATCGGCCATTCCGCGTGAATTCCTGTGAATTTAGAAGGCATTATAAACGTTTATTTTGGTTTCTACTAACAAGTCGTTGTTTGTCTTTTTCTTCGTAATCAAGGTTGGTATCTCGTGGTATATTTTCTTTTGGCAATCAAGCAATTATCACAATTTGAGAAATGCCTGATCTTTTATTGATATTTTGATAGTGTATTCCAAAATAATCCTTTAATCTTTTCGCATTGCAATTAAATACGACTATTTGTGGTTAGAGTGGGGTTAAAATTATTCTTTATGAAAGCCCACGTGGTAATTAAAATTGGGAAACCTAGCAATCAAAGTGGGAATTCCTGTGGAACAGTTATCAGCTGGAATGGGAATTTTTAAAATATGCTTCAGCCATTGACGTGGGAATTGTTTGTAGTAAATGGAATCGAACGTAATATTACGTTTTTTCACAGAAACGTATAGGCAAAGAACAGCTTATTAGTACGTATTACCACACTGCAGAAAAAGCTCAGACAACACAATATTACGTTTTACCATTTTCAAAATATTATTGATTCTACGTACTAGTACGTTTTACCACAGCAACTTGCTGATGAGAGAAACGTAATTTTATGTTTTTCCGAGTTTGGGGATAGTCCCGCAGAACGTATTATTGCGTTTTTCGAAATCAAAGTGTCAAAATGTCTGTAATCTAATAACCTCTTACGAGGAAATTGTGGACAATAAACTATATATTATTATTATTATTAAAGTGTTAATACAAGCCCCAAGCTTTACAAGTGAATTCAAGATATTCATGATAAAGTTTAAATACAAGTTCTAGGAATCTTATATTTGCTTAACATTTTTGAATACAAGTCAAAATTATCAATGTAAGATAATAGTCCTAAAGTATTCTAAAGCCATTATTTTGGCATTTTATAATTGGATTCATTGGTTTCAGCATTTTTTGTCATTTTAAGGATATTGTCCTACAGGTCAAGCATTAACATGTCTAACCAGTTAGTTTGTATAAGAACTTTCACTGAGTTTGCTGTTGTTACATAAGTGTTGAATGTATAATAATCATGTAGTAACACCCAACATGATATAAACGAATTATTTTGTAATGTTAGCAGAATATAAATTCTTGAGTTAGGCTCTGGTTTTTATATCAAAAAGTGACTAAATGCATAATCAAAACCTTCAGGAGAATCATCAATGTAAGATATTATTCTTGACTCCTCTCCACAATTATTATTATTATTTGAATGTTGCTATGGTTGCGTATCTATGTTTATCACAAAATATTCCATTGCAACTGACTAGCAGAGTTTTTTCACGAATTTTTTTATTGAATTTGCAAATCCAATTATTGAAACCAGGTGTTGAATGTAGTCTGTCTGAGTGTAGTCTGTCTAATATTTTTTATTGCATGTTTTCACTGAAATGTTAGATCTGTTTCATGTGCGTAGTGTTTGTAGCGCACCAGATCACAAATTATCTGAATGTGAAGCCTAATGATTTTAAAAATGAATGTAAAAGACATTACAGGCATTACAGATTAGAATTCAAACACTTAATTAACACGACGAAATGTTAATATTTGAATTTAACGGGTTTCCAAAACTGTAGTCACTTCAATATCGTTGCAGAAATATAAAAATAGGTATTCAGGCAATGATTTTGCTGTATTTATTATTGTTAAGCAAGAATTTCATAATGTTAGTATGTATTGTAATCTAGCATGATTATGGTCGATGTACATGTCTCAAAACTTATATTAATTAAAGCTGACCACACATACATATATTCTAATTCATTTCATTTTTGTCATAGAATTCCATTTTTTAAAGAACCTGTCATATTTTATTTTTCTTCATTATGCAGCTAATAAAGAGGACGAATAACAAAAAAATTTAATCAGGGATCATCAGCAAATATGTGTGAAATAAAACAGTAATTATGGGTTAGTCAAAACATCTTGGATCGGTAGCCAACCTTTTCAGTAGGCATGTATCACTGAACAAAATATGTATTTATGTAATGCATTTAATGTTTTACCTGTTAGATTTTTCTTGACATGTGTTCAATGCATGTTCGTATTGTTATGTACATTATAATTTTCTGGGACATTCTTTTTTCATGAAAACCTGGTTTAGTTTGGTGAACCGTAGCGCAGATAGGGTTACCCTTTCTATTTATAGTTTTATTTTGGCGTTTCCTTAACAACTTTCATTAAGGGCAACATTCATTTGTAGTAATCCGTTTCATTTCTAGTGGTCCTCTTACGTGCATGCACTCATACATCTCAGTCACGTATAAAATAAGAGCATTCAAGCACCTGCCCCTTGCTTGGTTCATTGTTCTATTTCATGGCATTCTCCTACAGGAAAAGTTTATACTACACAAGCAAGCCCAAATTACCCTTCTCAATAATATTCATACATGCTTGAGTATGTTAATGCTAAGGTTAATAAGGAACGCATTTTCCTGCAAGCTTGTCAATGTTGCTTAGACTTCACTAGATCAAGGCATCCGTTACTTATTTTCATTTAGATGCTCAACCAGAGCAGAGCTAGACACTCCTTTTTCCGCCATTTTAGTTAAGCAAAATGTTAGGATATAGAAGCAGTCATACTTATTATTTGTGGGTTGCACAGCAATAATAACATTAGAGTATTTTGTAATTGAATTTTTCTGGATACCAAGCAACTATCTTTTTAAAATTAATTCAGTGGTTTGCGCACATTTGAATATTTTCACCATGATAATTGACTTGCCAGTTTTCCCTACTTTAAAGAAGGATTGCCAAGGACATCGCTCGAACAGGTTGGTGGATTATTTTTAAATATTGCGCAGTTGTAACACAAATTGCTGAAATTAATACATTATGGATAAAGTAATTAGATGGTTTTGAATTCGGTGGCTGGTTTTATCTAGTAAACTATATATGAGGCACAAAAATAACAGTTTCATTTTGCACACTTGTAGTACCAATACGAATCAAATGGACGAGTCAGATTCCGCTTCATGAAAAAATCAGTTGCTGCACCCAACATTCCGTAATTTTGAAACTCGACTTGGAAATTGTTTTGGACTTCACCAAAAAACTTGCAGTGAAAGAAACTGGTGAGCGCATGGCGCATTGAATATTTTAAAGAAGTTATAAATTTTATCCTGGAAATGTTTAGTAAACAGATAAAAAATATTGTTTGTTTTGCGTTTAGCTACCGAAGTTTTCTCAGCTGTACAAGTTCACTTCAACGCAATATGGAAGCGTCTCTTTTCTCCGGACAATTTGGCGGCTTCCACCTAAGCTCCGCCAAAACCACGGTGGGATTTGCCGGCACTATCCCAACGCAAACTTGGTAATTCTGCACAAAATATGTGCCATATAAAATATGCATTTGTTTTCAACCTGAGGGAGTTTGTATATACATATGTTAGAAAATCTTGAGTTTGTTCAATGTAGGATCAAATTCAAACTCCAGAAACTTGTTCAAAAGATTTTGCTGTTTGATTACAGACTGATAAACACAAATACGGATAAATTAAGGTTACGATCGATAATGTAATTGTCTTATTTTCCTGGAACATTTAGTCTCGATTGAGTATTCAAACATGCACAGTAATTAATGGGCTAAATCTATGACCATAAACTACATCTGGGGAGTCATAGATTATCCAAAGTCAGCCAGTTTTAGAATTTTAGAACATTTTACTATATACTTGAAAGCAAGTCAGCAAAAAACAGAGAACTGAATATACCAGTTTTCACTACTCATTTTTAGGTTGAATAAATATTACAATATTCTTTGGTGCAGCAAAAATACGGTTAACGAATGTGCAGCCCTAACTTGTTCTAACATAAGAACTACTACATCATTAAAATAAAGTAATTGACTTGGGTTTAGGTCAAGTGTAAAAAAATGTTATCCTTTTGTACGAAATATGCAAAAACCTTAATGATTTTATGTAAAAGATTAGCTTCAAACTTACTTAGTTAGATTTTGTACTCAATTATGAATCACTTAAAAATTTTGTGCAGAAAAGTTAGTAGAAACTTAATTCGTGGTTTTAAATATTTGCAACCTTCTCACAGAATTATTTTATTTAGAACGCACAGAAAATATGCACGTATCCTACAAAACCACTTGCAATATAAGGAGAATAATGTAAGATAATATTACAAAACGTATTTTCAACAAACATGTATTTCAGTTTATAAGTGAACTTATTGAAGTGGATTTTACCTTGCGCACAAATACGGAATCTCGCGAGTACGGGTTCTCACTTTTGCTGTTTGATATAGTTGTGCTGTGAAGAGTACATGAAATTCAAAAGTAAAGAAAATTTTCCCGTAGCGTATATCGTCGACGTCATATTACTTTGTGCTTAGTACACGGATGCCCAAACGTGCAATGTGCCAAGTCGATTGATGCCCAAACGTGCAATGTGTCAAGTCGATTGATGCCCAAACTTGCAATGTGTCAAGGCTCTGGATGCTAGAACGTGCAATGGGACAACGCAAATGTCAAAATTCGTGGCAAATGTGCTAACGCAACTTGAGCAGTTTTAATTTAAACTGACAAAACCAAACAGTACCATTTTGCTAATCCAGTTTTGATTGAAAATAACTTTTAACACAAAGCAGTTAAAATTACGAGGTTTGCGTGATCTTTATCGTCGAGATTTAAATTGTATGTGATGAAAAGCAAGCATTTCTACAGTTATGAACAAGATAGTGCAATTCCTGGATTCCCAGCATGTGGTTTTATGTAGCACATCCTGCAGAATTCTTTTCTCGCGGTTCCCTGTGTTCAACACCATGTACGTGGTACCAAAATGTAGAGAAAAATATGGAGAATCTATTAAAACTAAAAACTCATAATGCCCCGGATTTGCCTTAGCACCTTTTATACCCCCCAGATTTTTATGCGTTGGCTCAGTGCACGTTCTAGCATCCAGAGCCTTGACACATTGCAAGTTTGGGCATCAATCGACTTGACACATTGCACGTTTGGGTATCAATCGACTTGGCACATTGCACGTTTGGGCATCCGTGTACTTAGCACAAAGTAATATGACGTCGACGATATGGTATCTTGCTGTGCTTTTAAGAAGCTTGCAAAGAAAAAAATAGTTACAATAACCTAAATAAATGCAACATTACCTCTAATGTCTGGTTTAGTTATTTTTGATATTATCTTCAAAGTAAAATGGTATCGTAAAAATGCCCAAAATTAACTGGTTTTTAAGAAATTTGCATTATCTGCGTAAAATAAATCATCGTTGGCGCAAGTACTTAGGATAAAGTAGTTAAGATTTAAATTCATTTCAAAAGTATGAGAAGTTCCGTTTTTGAATCCATACTTTTACTAATGGGTAAGTTAATACTAAGCAAATGTTATCATCACCAGATAAAGATTATTAGAAAGAAGGAATGCTTTCAATGTGAGAGCGCATTTACAAAATAACAAAACTTTGAATTAAACATGCAGCTTTTCAGTAGTGTTCCAAGAGTATCCGACTAGACACTTGATTTTGTTAAGAAGCAAGGCCTTGCGTGAAATTTTGCGTTATGCGTTCTCAATCTGCAACTCATCATCTCGTATAAGTGAGGGGTTACGCTGAGTAACTATCCCCTCACAAATTTTGCATGCTTCCTTCGGAATCAGTTGTGGTTTTCGATAACATAACCAGTATTACTTCACAACCAATTTCATGTTTGATGCAATCGCTACGCAATTGAGATCAATTTTAAAATAAATTGGTATTGAATGATAGGTTTTTATAAATAACGTAATTTTGTAAGTACTTTCAATGTAGCATTAAATTTACCCACACCCAGCCTTGTATTTGTAACATAGATAGATATGCAGCTTTTGTGAAATTATCGACAAAAACATAAAACAATCATCTAAAAGAGAATCTATGGATTGATTTTAACCTCTCATAGTGGACCTTTGGGAGCCTAAAAGCCATTAAACACGTTTATTTTGGTTAATGTACAATTATTGTTTTTCGTCAGAATTATCGCTAGGTATATATTTCTAAGGCAACCAAACGCTTGTCAAAATTTAAGAAATATTTTTATTTGATTTTTTGATACCGTGATAAAACATAACTTTTAGTAGAAGTATTAGGTTGTACAACTGAATTCAAGATAATAATGAAAATACGTCGAGTAAACTTTTATAATATTTTTATTTTCCTAATAGTTTACAATACAATTTAATGGAGTTTATATTATCAATGTAGGATAATATGCTGAAAATATTCTGAAAATACTATTTGAAAGCAGATGTACTGCTGTTACACGTTCCTATTTTTACGTTTCATGATTGCATAATTGCCCAGTTGAGTAGGAAAGGCTTGCTTTGCTAGCTTGATACACCCTTCCTATGCTCCGCCAAAGTGCGGTGCAGTGGGTGGGCTGAGTCACCAAATGATTATCTGCTCCAACGAAGTTAGTGCCGTAATCTGAGTACATGTGACAAGGCTTGCCGCTCCTGTCTATAAAACTTTATAAAACTTCGAGTAATGTGATCACTAGGCAAAAGGTATAATAATGCATTTGAATGATTTTTTGGTATAGCAGTTCCGATTTTTTTGTTAATAAATACCACGTGGAAGTGTTAAGTACAGGGCTTTCTTCAGTTAGCAAGAACCTTTGCGTGATTTAGTGAAGAAATTGTGCAACGAATCAAAATTTATGATTAGATTTACGAACCAAGAAAACATCAATGACACTTTTTTTTTACGAAAAAACACCATGTTACTTTTGAAACAGCGGTAATTTAGGAGAAAGCATGAACGTTTTAATACACCACAACATTTATTTGCATTAGGAATATTAGAACAGGCAATGCTTTTGTGCAAGCTACAGAGCTTGGTATTGAAAGCTTTCATTTCTGAACTGACTAGATCTCTTCTGGCACATGGCACAAAACGTTTTCTCCACGAACACGATGAAAGTTCTTGGCAAGAACTTCTGGTAAACAATTTAATTTCATGTTACAAGAACTTTTGTAGAAAAGATGTGGGTCGTGACTTCGTGGCTTCTTTAGACACTGTTCAAAACTTTTATGCTCCTCCTGCACACTGGTACTTTAGATAGTGTGTCAAGTGGTTGACAAATAAGCTTTATTGAAGTTGTGGTGAAATTTTTACTTTAGAATATTAAATATGTATTAGGTTTAAAGCGGTCTATGTGCGCTTTTATATATCAAATTATAACTAACTTTCATTGATGGAAAAGGGCAAGTAAATTTTCAACCCAGGTGTATCAAATTAATTTTAGAAGCTTGCTGGTAACTTGGTTAAAGATTTTATTTTCTCAAATTGTTTATTTTAACACCATATACGAAAAAACTTAAATTGTATTTAAACACTTAATATGGTTTTGTTTAGAAAGCTTGTTTAAAGTATAACAAGTGGAACAATTGATAAATTTGACTTGTCAGTTCATATAGCAACGCCAACACATTAGGTTTCTTGATGTTTTTCCCTTTCACCAGCCTTATATGTTCTACGCAAGAAAATTCTTAGGTTTTATAATTCCATGATAAAATGATTAAATTTGATGCTGTTAATGTAAAATAGCATTATTCGTCCTAATAGAAATACACATTTGTTGTTATAGAACTCTTACAGCTATGTTTTGTTATTAATCTTAATGAACTTCTTAATCTTACTTTTATTCAGTTTTGAATTGTTCATTACACAATTGGTGTTGTCATTGTAAGATGGCACTAACGGAATAGTGGGAGTTTTAGTATGACATTTGTATATTCACGTAATCTTTTGAATTTAGCTGAGTAACGAAACATACTGAAAATTATGTAGCATCATTACTGGTTTCTTATACATGTATGACTAAATGTTTGTGAAGATTTACCAAACTATTTTGGTAGTTTTACCTGCAGTTGAGTAAAATGGGGTTATGTAGGTTATAAAAGTAGTACAACGAATATGTTTAGTATGATGCTCCGTAGTAAAAATGTATTTGCGCAGGGCTAAATACAAATTCATTAAAGTTGTCAACCATTATATTTTAATTTGTATTAGTTAATAAAAACTATACAAATATTCACAATGTAATCTAAAATTCTGAAAACATTTTTTTCATTCATGTTGACATAAAACATCAATAGTAATCAATACTGTAGTTTTCAGTTTCTCTTTTTCTTTCTACGGAAATGCGCATAACACAGTATTCCTATTATTGTGGTAACAATCGCAGAAATGTGTACTTAACACAAAATATGTAAACAGATTGGTATTTTTTGCTCTGGCAATCATATAATAGTCAGTACTTATTTAAGTGAAATTTTGTATTCAAACATATTAAAACAGATTAACATGTCCTACAAAAACAATGAATAAAATTGCAAACTCGTATATACGTTATTTCTGTAAACATTCATTTCAGTTAATTCTTTGACATGAGCATTTTTTTCGAATTAAAATCTATCAAACACGCTCAGTTATTAGCCAACCTTTTCTTGCCTCCATCGCTTAAAACATGAGGAAAGCTTGAATTTTGCATTATTGCATGGCTGTGTAAATATGATCATTTTATCAAGACAATGAAATTTTTGGGTGACATTTTTTTTCTTGCACACCTAGATTCCCTTTGAATTACCAAGACACTCAAAGCATGTCTCTGGTAACATTACAAGCATACTGAGGACAATTTTTCCAGCTCTTTTCAGTAAATGCAAGATACAGTTCCAGCTTTACGTTGCATCCTTAACCTGTCTCACTCAGGCATTTCGTAAGATGCACTCACGTCCGTTCAATCCCAGCTCTGCTGCATCACTTGGTATTGTTCACTTTTCTTCCTGAGGCAATTATATGATAGGGCCACGTCCGTGTTTGCTTTGAACTTAAGTATTTCAAGAATTCAGGTGTTTTCGTTTGTAAGATGTTCCCTTGACTCAAAAAAGTAATTAGGTATTCGGCTTTCAATGCCCATGTAACTGGCTACGACCGGAAAGTGTAACAGTATAGATAATCCCCAAGCTCTTGAAACACCTTTTTCTTTGTTTTAAGACAGATATTTCAAACATGAAACAAATACAGCTCAACTATTCATAGGCTTTATACATGTTGAACGTACAAATTTTCCTAGTGTCTTTTTGTGCTTGACTTGACTTGAGGATCATACAAACTTCCGGTTACCTTACACACATATATTCTTTTCCACATGGGAATATTCATTCTGTACAGTTTCTAGTTACTACATATAGGAAAAAACAGAATGTTTTTTCAACGATAATCATCAAATGTGTTGGAAATAGTATTGTAATTAAAAGCTTGTAAAAGTACCCAAACAATAGCCAAATGGTTCACTGTGCCCGTATTGCTGATCCAAGTATGTGTATGTTACTTTTATTGCTTTTTCTTTTACATTTTTAACATGTGTTCAATACATGTTAAGGTTGTCAGGTGCAGGTCAATACTACTCGCTTGAACATTCCTTCCTGATAAAAATGTAGGCTCTTTTAGGTAAACCAAACTGAAAGAAAGGTTGCCTTTGCTATTATTAGTTTTTTCAAGAATGCTTTGGCCGATCAACAACGATTTTCATTGAGAAGGCGAGAGGCATTTGTTGTAATCCGTGACATCTTTACTGCTCAACCTAAGTGTATGCATCTATATAGTCTTGCCACAGAAAAAGTGTCAAAAAGCAATAAAATCCCTACCCTTTTCTTCATTTAATGCTCCCTTTCTTGGCGTACGTGTACACGAAAAGGGTTATAATGCATAAACAAACCCAAATAGGCGTTCTCATTAATATTAAAACGTGCCTGAGGATGCTAATGTGCAGGATTACAAGGACACATTTTGTGCTCACTCTTAATATTGCTTGAATTCCTCAAAATCATCCGTTATTTATTTTCAGTTTGGTGTTGAACCAAAGCAATGGCTCAACACTCCTCTTCTCCGCCATTTTGGCCAAGCAAATTGTAAGATATTATTTCAGAAATAAATATTAATTTTGAAATTGCTCTGCAGTGAGAATTTTACAGTTTTTTTAATTTAGAAATTGTAATTTTTCAAAAATCTAAGCAACCGTCTTTTAAAAATTATTTCAGTTGTTTGCACACTTTTGAAAATTTAAAATGTGTTGATTGATTTGCCAGTTTATCCGAGTCTAATAAAGAGTCACCAAGAAGATCGCTCAAACAGGTTGGTGGCTTGATTTATAAAATATTCAGCAGTTCCAACACTAAGTGCTGAAATAGCTACACTAAATGTATAACGTTATTTGGCGTGCTTTGAAATTCGGTGGCCGGTAATATCTACAAAACTAAACATGACGCATAAAATTAACAATTTCATTTTTTAAACTTGCAGTACCAATACCTATCAAAAATCAGATTCCACAGTTCCGCATCATAAAAGATCAGTTGTTACACCCAATCTTCCGTGACTCCGAAGTAGAGGATTGCATCGGGCTCATTGTCGAGCCCGAAACCCGAAGCCCGCCCGATGAACATATCTTAAGCCCGATGCCCGAAGGCCCGCCCGAGTGAGCTAGAATTAAAAGCCCGCCCGAAGCCCGAGTCCCAAGTTTTTTCAAAACCCGATATGCCCGAGCCCGAGCCTGATTATTTTAATTTGTAAATATTAGTGAACTTTTTCACTTTTCCCGCAAAAAGTGTAGTTAAAAACAAGATCATTCGTATTGTTTTATAGTACAAATGACGTTTACATGTTAGAAATGCAATTGTTCTTGTTTTAATGACTAAAATTTAATAAAAAAATCTATACTTTTTTCAATAGTCTTTACAAATATCAATAAAACAACAAGTTTATACTACAAAAATTCAATTTTTCGGGTATTTTTCGGGCTTATAAAATTTTGAGCCCGCCCGAAAGCCCGACAAAACTACATAAGCCCGAAAAAAGCCCGCCCGAGGCTAGATATTTTTTTCAAAGCCCGCCGGAAGCCCGATCGGGCCCGGGCTCGGGCTCGGGCTTTGGTCGGGCATCGGGTTACCCGCAATCCTCTACTCCGAAGCTCGATTTGCAATATTCTCTGGACTCCACCAATAAAACTTGCTGTGAAAGAAACTAGGGTACGTCTTGAATAAGTAGGTTTATAAAACTTCATGTTGGAAACTTTTAGTAAATAAGTGAAACTATTGTATTTGATTTGCTTTTAGCCAACAGATAATCCTCCCAATATGAAAGATTCCATCTGCCAGAATATGTTTGACGGTTTTCACTTGAGTCTCATCAGCACCAGTAGAGGAATTTTCACTACGAACCGATCGAGAACTTGGGTATCTTGCACACAATTGGTACCATAAACAACCACCATTTCAGTCTGTGTTCAAAGGACCTATATAGGTCCCTATGTTATATGTCCGTATACAAAATTGTATCAAAGTATTCAAATTTACCATAGCAACTATTCTCCAAGCAAAGTTTGAAGATTTCTTGTGTAATCCGCAAAGCAACAGCAGCAGGGCTTGCTGTGAACCAGTAGAAAATTAGGTTGTATCTTATGGTTAACTCCGTGCCATGACCACGCAACTAACTAAGGCAAATAATAGTTGTTGAAAGTTTGGTTTTATAAACAACGTAAATTACTTAGTGTCATTACGTAAAGTTAGACAAATAATTTGTAGAATGATTGACAAATGCCTTTAAAAGTTAACTAAAAGAGAGGGCATGGATTGATTTTAGCCACTCAAAGTATACTTCTGCAAACTTTAAAGCCATTATATACGTTCATATTGGTTATGCACAATTATTGTTTTCGTCTGAGCCAAGGTAGTTATCGCTAAGTATACATATAAATTGCAATCAAAATTTAATAATTGCTATCTTCCTCATTGGTATTTTGATATTGTGATGTAGCATAACTTTTAGTAGAAGCCTCAAGCTGTAAAGATGAATTCAAGATAATAATGAAAAACTGTCGAAGGAACTTCTATGAAATTTAAATTTTCTTAATAGTTTAACATACAATTTAATGAAGTTTATATTATCAATGTAGGATAATATCTCTAAAATATTTTATATCAGGTGTACTTTTGTTACACATTCCATTTTTTGCGCTCCAACGTAGCTGCATGACGGTAATGTTCTAATCTATGCCCTATCCGAGAATAGAGCGGAGGCTCTAGATTTGGCCTGGCCCCTAGATCTAGCATTTCAAAACGACATTTATGTACTCCTTATGACAGAATAGTTTTGTAATTGTTTTTAAATCATGTGCAGAGTTTCTCCGAAGCTTATATCAAAGATATCAAAATGGCTAAATAGTCTATTTTCCAAAGAAATTATGCATATTTCTTTTGCAATCAGCAGTGGTTGCGTGCAACCAGTAGCAAATATAGTTATATCCTCTTGTTTAATTCCATGCCATGGCTACGCAACTAAGACCAATAATATTTAAAGTTCTTTTTGAATGTTTGGTTTTTAGAAATAATGCAAATTTTAATTGCGTAATTATTATCAATACAGAATTAAACTCACTCATAAACAGTCTTAACTTTATGAAGTTAGACAAAAAATTTGTGAAATCTCTGACAATTTTTTGTAACGATTAACTATAGGAAAATGTTTGAAATGATTGTCGGCCACTCATCGTGAAGTTAAAAGCCATTGTATACGTTTATTTTGGTTTATGCACAGTCATTGCTTTTCTTTAGAATCAGGGTAGCTATATCTAGGTTTGTGTTCTGTTGGCAATTAAGTGATTATCAAAACTTGAGATATACTACATTTTTTTATTGAAATTCTAATATTGTTTTTAACATAAGCTTGTTTTAATACAAGCCTTAAGCTGTATACAAGTGAATTCAATATAATAATGAAAAAGTGTCGAAGGAACTTCTACAAACTTTATATTTTATTATATGCTTACAATACAAAGTGAATGAAGTTTATTTTATCAATGTAGGATAATATTTCTAAAATATTCTGAAAATATTCTTTGACATCAGGTATACCATTGTTACACATTCCTATTTTTACTCTGCCGCTGTATTGCAATTTATATTAGCTGAGGCATGGAATGATTTTTGATACAACGACTGTTCTTTTTTTATCAAATAATGAGTCGAAGTGTTTAGTACGTGGCTTTCTTCTATTAGCAAAAACCTTTGCGTGATTTGTTGGAGAAATTGTGCGACAAATCAAAATTCTTGATTAGATTTACGAACTAAGATAAAGCCGATGTAATATTTTAAAACAAAAAAACACCAACTAACTTTTACAACAGTGGAATTATAGGGAAAGCTCATGAACGGTTTTAGTGTAGCACAGCATTTATTTGCATTAGGAATATTAGACAAAAATAATGCTTTTGTACAAGCTATAAAGTTGGGAAGTGAAAGGCTACATTTGTGAACCGGCTAGATCTTGCCCAAAATGCTTTCTCCAATTACCCTCTGAACGTTTTAGGCCAACGTTAACAATTCAAATTTATGTAACATGAGTTTTGTAGAAACATTTTTGGTCTTGACTTGATGACTTTTTTAGGCAAGGTTCAAAAATATGATACTCCTACTGCACACTGGTACTTCAAATGTGTGCTTTTGGCATGTGGTTGGCAAATAAGCTTGACTATAGTTGTGGGGAAATTTTTAGTATAGAATATTACATACGTAATACATTTAAAGCTGTTAGTGTGTGCCTTGACAAATTAAATTATGACAAACTCTTAATGAGTGAAAAAAGGCAAATCAATTTTCAAATCAGGTTTATCAAAATTTGCAAAGCTTGCTGGTTGCTTGCTTAGCGACTTTTTTAAATTGTTTAATTTAACACAATATACTATAAAATTTTACAGTGTGTTGAAACACTAACTATACTATGGTTTTTTATAAAGCTTGTTGAATGTATAACAAGTAGAAAAATTGATAATTTAGACTTGTTAGCTCAAAACGTAACGCAGATATGTCATGCTTCTTCCAATTTTATAATATATTCTGAACATCTTCCAAATTTGTAATTTGAAAGATATCAAAGATATTACTAAGACATCAAAAGTCGTTAAAATAGCAACGTTGCATAGGTTAGAACAATAATCACTTTCATGTAAAACATGTACTTAACTTGTAGTTTCGAGTAATCGCAAAATGTTCATATAAAAATAATTATTACAAATTGTATCAGAAATTCGCATTGTTAAGAATTACAGGAAATTTTTATATTTGATGCTGTTAATGTTAAATAGCGTTATTCAACAAAATAGAAGTGTCTATTTAATGCTTTGAAGTTATATAGAACCTTTAGAACTATATTTCGTAGGAACATTATAGCCTTAGATTTATTCAATTGGGAGTTGTATTCATCGGACAATTAAATGGTGTCAATTTAGGATAGCTCTAACTGGTAAATGAAAGTTTTAGTATGACATTTGTTCAATTTGGGGTTTCGATGTCTCCAAAAAATTAGTTTGATTAATTGAGCTGTCTGGAAAGACCATAACAATATTTTTAGGTAATTTTATCTGCAGTTGCGTAAGGTATGCATATACATTATTAAGAAAATGTGTTGATTATAATGCTTTGTAGTAAAAATGTATTTGTGCATGGCTAAGAAAACATTCATTTGAGTTGTCCTAAGAATATGTTTTAATACGTATCATATTAATAACGTAATAAAAACACTTTGAATATAATCTAGACTTCTGATTGAATTTTTTCATATATATTTGCATAAGGCATCAATCATAGCTTTGTACTAATCAGTACTATCTTTTTCATTCATAACTGTTTTACAGAAGCATTTATTGTGTATATCCTTGTGCATCTACCTAAGCTGGCTTTTTTGTCTTCCGGCCACAGCAACATTGTTATCAAAGATTTCCTGGAGCGTTTCTGAAACCTGTCAATTGATAATCCATTTCTGTAGAAATGCAGAGTGGCAACAACCATAATATCCTATACATTAAGTAGAAGGTGTGTATGTTGTTGTGCTAAGAAGCAGTATACACATGCGTATTTACAGATTCCAAATCCCTACAGATAAAGCACTATGCATTTGTTTTTTCTTTCAAACTACGTCTATAATGGAATCGGCAGTGCTTGCCTTGCGCGCAATTGCTTTTTCGTGAGAAATGTTATTGAACTGGTCGTGAATACGGATCACGTACCCTCTAATTACATGATTAAGATATTCTGAGACTGTTGCGCATGCAAGTGTCTTAGAGCAAGTGAATTTAACACCTAAGTACTCACCTCTTCTGCTTTTCCTACATCTTTTACACGTTTTCAATTTTCTCCAAGAATGTATGCCATCTCAAATGGTAGCGTAGCATCCAGTATTCATTCACTCACTTCTACCAATGACAGCAAGGATGGAAATCCGGAGCGTAGTAAATGTGAACGGCGGCCTTTTTGGGGGATCCATAGCTTCAAGCTCAAGCAGAGAAACACTTTTTTCTGTGCGATGCTGCTCAGTGGCTTCTGCTGCTCCTGGCTGTTTTGGCAGTATAAGTGGACTAAGGAGAGGTGCTTGTGTTGGGTAGTCGTGCATACTGTATGAACTATGAACTCCCCCGCTTGAGATTGTGAACTTGCAATGAGCGCGAATAGAGCATGTAACACAAGGAAGCTTTTTCTACACGGTCTTCTTCAACTCTGACGGATCTGGTCTAAGGGTGAAGCTGTTTGCTTTACCACAAGACGTCGCCTGGTCGACTCCAACAGAGGCTATATTTTTTGTTAAATATTTTGGGAATTGAGAAGCGATTATAAGGTTGAATGTTTTCTAGGAATGAAAGTGCATGTATGTGGTTGATCGGACTGGATATTTTTAGGAGCTTCCAATTCTTGTGAAGTGAAAACTGACATTGTGACAAGTTGTTTTGAACTTACTGAGTTGCTGGTAATTAATTATGCTGCATGACACATCCTTTACTGACAATTATTGAAATTTAAACTTGGAATTTTAAAAATGGGTCCTAAAGATATATTTGCAGATGTAAAATGACCCAGTTGCTTCTAAATTCCTGAGAGTAACATATTTTTGTGCAAGAGCGGACACGAAATTTGTGAGCTATGTCTGCTTGGCATAATATTTTGTCCCCTGTGTCATGAACCTCACAACGACGGAAAGATTTGTAATAAAACCAAGGAAAAATAAAATGCTTTTTTAAAAATTTACTGTGTTAAGGAAGGTTATCAAGCTAGAATTATATTACATTAATCGATAACCTGAACTTGTAAATTTCGCGGGATAAAAATACTGTCTGAAGTTTTGCTGATACAAATAAGAAACTGAGGAGTAGTCTGCTATATAATTGTCCTTAATAAAAGCTAAATATTTGTGAAACTTAGCTATACGATTTTTATGCATACTGATAATGTTGCATGATTACAGTATTGCAGTTAGCAGTAAAATGTGCAAGAGAGGACAAGTTGCTTAAAAGTTACAGATAACCCTAATTCAAAAATATTCGGCATGCCGTAGTATATTTGTCACGAGAAATAAAAGCAAGAATATTTAAAACTGAGTATTGCATTGTAGAAATGAAACTATTTAGTCTGGCGTATTGGTGTGGCCAATGTAAACGTTCCCACAAACGCCATCAATAAAACTGACTACCCATACATGTTTGGTTTGCGTAAATTTTACCATTCTCATTAGCGCTCAACCTTAAACCTAGCAGTTATGTTTCATTGTTCTATTTATTTCCAATAAAGAAAACAAGGCATAAGAAAGAACACTGAAAATATTGCCTATGACAATCAGTGCATGCAAGTGTAGTGTGTCTGGAGAAATATCATTACTATGAAAATGCGAAAGCACATGCAATATTAAAGCATCCAGCTCAGCTCGTCCTGCATATTATACCACTGAACAAAATATTTAAATAATGAGACGTGTAGTTTTTGAAATGTAGCTATGATTTTAAATCTAATTAATATTTTATCTCTAGATTTATGCATGTAACCTTTTTGTCCAACAACTGCCAGATTTTGTATGGCTTATTGCAAGAAAATGGTTTGCAGCAAAGCATAACATGCAAGTTTTTTTTCTTCCTCAACTTTTCCTATCACAGCAATACGCGTTATTGTCTCACGCTTCGGCCTTAAAGCTGTACCACATGTAGTAAACCAGAAGTACCCCGTTCTTAAATACCTATACAGCTTCATGATATTTTGTTTTCAGAGGAACATCACGACGTTTTTTTTTTCTTTAAATGTTCAGCTTGAGAAAGTTACCCATCTCTTCAGTGTTTTTTCCTTAAATTTTATACGTGACACACACAGCAACCGGAGCAGGGTCTTTCAATATTGTGCTCATGTTTGCATGTATTCAATTGTATATGAACGTGTTTTCGGGTTAAGTCCCTTCACATAGGAACGGGTATGCTTCACTGAAGAAAATTATACCTGCTTATGTTTCACTTGACTTGAGAATCATTTTAGCATTCCAAATACGTAAGTATTTTACCGCAAGTGAATGTTAACACTTGAAGTACCCACCCCTTTTGCTATCCCTACATCTCATTCATGCTTCCTATTTACAATCACAGCATAACACTACTACGATCCCTATTCATCTTTCCTTGGGAGCACCAAAGCTTGCATTTTTGTCCAGATAGCACAGGTGTAAGATATAACATTAAAGTTTTTCTTGTTGTGTTACAATACGGTAAGCATTACGTAATACATGCGCATGTTTTTATCTAGTTTTGCCTCCAGTTTAGTCGAAGAAACGCTTAGAGAGGTTTCTTTTCTTCGACGCCATTTTCCTTGGATTGCTCAAGAAGTAATAGTGATTTTCCTTTTGAGTCGGTATTGATCTGTTTGATTTGGATCTTTCTTAATGGAATGTGTTTACGTTTGGTGTACCTTGCAATAATTATTTGTCGTTATTTGTCATTGCGTTATTTTATAAAGAACAGTTTTATTGAATACTTTGCTTTGAAATTGGTTGATAGTGACATTAAAATTCAATATATATTTAGGAATTATTTTTAAGTGAAATTTTGTGCTGTCAGGTTTTTATTTCTGTTCCGATTCTGTGAACGGTACTGAAATTTAATCAAAGTGCCAAAAAGCCCACAAAGGTGAATCAATTTAGGAATGCTTGCTGTGGAATCAGGTACATAATTCGTCCAAAATTACTAACATTTGTATTTTATGCTGATTTTTGTATTCTTGATTTGATTGATTTGTTGAGAATGAATTGAAGAAATACAACACATATTCTGATTATTACTTTTCCATATAAATTCAGCAGATGTTTCCATCCACAAAACCAACCACCTGTATAAGCGCAATGAAGAATACCCACTATCGTGGAAGCAGTGTCTTACATAAAGAATTTCTATTTGTGTTTTTGAAGGCACTTAGCGTCAGCTGAAAAGAACCGGAAGGAATTGTATTGCCTTTATCACTTGAATGTATGTATGTATGTAAATTGGGAAGGAATCTCCTCTATATAGAGAGGACCCAGCCGCGTATCCAACATTCTGGATTTTGCAGGCTCTCCCATTACGTTTTACACAGTGCTGCTTTTTACGAGGAATATTATGGAAATTGCAAGTATGTAAATCAACAACATGCTCAATCCCAGTAGAACGTTCAGGGCCGAACCACCGAGAGAGCGAAGTCACATCTACTACTACAAGAATAAGCCTCGAATAAGGGAAAAGCAACACAGACTTACTTTACCAGCGAGGATCGAACTCCTGGTGAGGTAGATGCAGAGTGCATGTTTAGCAAACTGCGCCACCCCGCCGCTGTTATCACTTGAATACAAATGGTAAGCTTTTAATAAGGTCATAGTAAATACTAGACTAAAAATCGTTTCAAAACTAAAGCTAAAAAACTGTTTTAAATCGCAGGCTTGTGGAACGACATCAGGCAAAATGAATTTGGGATGGAACACAGTCTGGGTCAAGACTGCACTCTACTACTTCTAATTTGACCCATCAACTTTTTTAGGTTAAGCTGTAAATATTTTAGCCGTATGAAAAAGTCTCAGTGTTCACAAAGTAGGCGCCCTAGGGAAACTGGTAGTTACCTATCCTGTACAAAACGAAAACAGTCTGTTCTAAAAGTCTAGATGTTGCACCTAAGTGTTTTGCAAGCAATGCAAATCAGGAGTATGCTAAAAATTCTTGGCATTTTTGTATGATTTCAAACTTTTTGTGCTGGCGTGACCATTTAGTTAAGTTGTACGAGTATTACCAGAGTAAAATTTTTTATGAGAAGAATTGTGTTTTGATTAGCTTAGCATGATTTGTATTTTTCTTTGTATGAAAACAGTTCAAAAGCAAATATTCCTATCAATTTGAGGTATTTTGATCTGCGGTGAGTTTGCCTCGGACAGAAGTTTCGTCTGTAAACTAGTTTTTGTTCCTTAATCAAAGGGCCATATTCCAAGCCTTATGGAGAGTGGGCCCACGATGCGATGCTGTGTAAGTATTGTTCAAAAAGCCCTAACCTATCGATTTATAGGCATTCCCATCTATATTCTGAGTTTTTCATTTTAGCTCAAAAATTGTACCATGGGATTTGTTTGTAAAACTCTGAATTTCACTTACCCAAAAGTGCCAATGGATCACGTTTTTTGGAGTTGTGCCCAGCAACACTTTTGATAAGCTCCTCAAGTGCTCTCAAATGCTATATGTGAATACACAGAGCATCTTGGGCCCACTCTCCATAAGGCTGGGAATATTGAGAGTTTAAAAGGATATTGTTTTTAGGAAAAAACTTATCAGGATAGTTTAGAAAACGGAAACAAGAAGATACATGAATGCTACCAATGTAGGATTGCATTTATCTAAAAAGCAGTTAACTGGACTATATCTCTGTATAAATTACACAAATTGGGACAAACATTATGGTTTTGTGACAAGGTTTTCGCGAAGACTTTATCTTGAACGCCAAAAGTTTTGTTCTTGCACACTGCACATTTAGGTGTGATTTTGTCGTAGAGTTCTGAGAAAGGCTTTGACTTGGGTTGCTTTGTATTTTTCCTGATACGGATAATTCCATACAAAATAGTTATAAAGCGTTTTGTTTATAATGTGGTTTAATATTTTCTATGCAATCTTGCGAATCAACCTAATTAATCATGCCTAAAATGTCTTACGATGAATGACATATCAAAATCAATTACAGTTAAGGCGTTAAGCCATCAAATAAATGGATTGCTACCAGTGTACGGTTGCAACCAATAACAAACAATTCATTTTAGAACACTAAAATCACTTCGTCAACGCCTGGTATTGAAATAAATATGAAAGAACAAGTATGTGCGCGATGAGTTTTACCAGAAAAAATTTCCGAATTTTCAAGTAGCTGGCTAAAACTCAAATATTGCGACAATATTATTTTCAGGCTAATAGGAAGCAAGAAATGTTTTGAAATATTGGATTAAAATCCAAGCATGTGTGCTGTCAATGCCAAACTTCAATTTTTATCAACACGAATAATACTATTTTTCTGTAAAAGTTATTGAATCCCAGGCTAGATGGTTTGTTCATGAAGAATCCTTGCCAAATTAAGAATAATTTCGTGAAATATAAGTGCTGATGTGACGTCGCGATGTTTAAGTCTGTAAAACACAGTTTCAAAACAAGCTACACGATTCTGGATGCAAACTGCACAAATAACTGGTTTTGTCACCATTCGATGAACAAATCAACGCAGGTCATGTTTTACTGACATTTTCTTTGCTCAACACTATTACAAGCTGGAATTTTGTGTGCGTTTTAACTTACTCAATTTTATTTTTATTTTTTTAAAATGATTGCTTGAATCATGGGTATATTGGCCATTCTGAAGAATATAAAATGAAAACTACTTGGACCAAGTTGCTAGGCAAATATGAATGCAGGCAGTGTAGACCTGCAATCATTGACGATAATAATGTATCCTAGCACAATATTGTCTGTCCATACACCCGTGAAAACAAAAATATTTTGTAAAAATAGGTGATTGATGAACAGAACGGTTTTTTTGAAAATATAACCATTGCAAATGGTATAGTCCGGACTTGTTTGACATAATGCTTAATATTTATAATGCTATTCTGCGCACAATGTCCGTAAATGTGTAGAGCAATTCCATTCTGAGAAATTTTGATAAGCCACACTTGCTTTGCGAGGACCAACTAAGACTAGTATCCAAGTTATTTATTGTATTACAAAATGATGTGGGTTTTGTTGATACGTATGCACTAAAATTACAAAATTGAAATCAAGTTCTTTCGATTCTCTGTTAAGATGATACCCGTAAACTTGAAATGTTATATTTTAGAGCGCCAACCTAAATGCACAAAAATATGAAGTCACATTTACAAATTTGCTTGTTAGTTCCATTCAGATTTTCACGCATATGTGTTTCTTAAGTTTCGATGAAAAACAAGTTTTATTTTTGTTTTCTCACACTAAAGTTTGTCAACGTAAAATGTCAGTCTAAACCAAAATCGCATAATAGCATCGACGTATTTGGTTTATATTATTTATAAAAAGTTCAGTTACATTTGTAGCTTGGTTCAAGAATGAAATTTATTATGTATTCAAATATAAAAGAACAATTTGGTCGGTGAACTTGAAGCTGGCCAAAACCACTTGAATATTATTTTCCCGGACGTGAAAATTTCTTTTCATTGGTCGGCGACGCAATCTCGGGCAACCAGAGTCTAAAAAATACACGAGTTTTCGAAAAAAAATCCCGAGTTTCTAAAAAAAACCTTAATTTCTAAACATCCCGGGTTCAGCCTTACAAATCCCTAGTTTACTCTTTAAAATCCGAGTTTAGCATACCAAATCTTGAGTTTATCATACAAATCCCTAGTTTTGAAAGAAACGTAAACATTTTACCCGTTAAAAATAGTACCTAAAATTTTCAAAATCCTGAGTTTGCAAAAAACTCGGGATTTCGAGGACAAATTCCGGCGACGCCGTTGCCGAGTCGCAAAATAATTTCCATGACAGATTTTTCCATGTTTTTAGATCTCAATATGTTGTATTTGTAGCCATGCAGTCAACTCAAAGACAAAACTTTATTGATTTAATAATTTTTCTGAGTAAAGTATAAAAAACTAATTCATAAGGACCTTATTTTTTAATGTTTTACAATTATTGGGATTCTCGAATATTAGGTAATCTGTGAATTAAGTAAAATAAATGCTGTCAATGTGAGTTTGCATTTATCGATTACATATTTTGTATTTTAAAACTACAGTTCTGTTAGTAAGCATTGGGTGATAAAAAGTATAGATAAATAGAATGGGTACTTAAAGGTTTTATGTGGTTTGTCAACTTGTACTCTAATATTACGGTCCAAATATGTGGAGATTTTATAATGTTTTTGCTTACAGAAAAGCAAAACATAGTTAAATGAGAATCTACGATTCTGTGGTCGACCATTGCTTGAATAAAACTTCACGATCTTATTGCGATCATACCAAAAAACTACCTCTTGTCCATGTTAGATGGCAATATTTTAAAATCAGAAATCAGAAATTTATTTTTAAAAAGCTGAACGATTTTTTGTTATGATTTTTGTTTTTTGTTCTTGTTTCGTATCAAAGGCAATTTATGAGTTTCATGCAAATCTGGTACATATCCGATTTAAAATTACCCACTCAAGAAAGGTGTTTCGTGTTGAAATACAGAATTAAATAAAAGGTTTTAACATTTAAACTAAATTTGTTAAATTAAGTCAGTAATACTGTAAGGGGGTAAGACACAAACACAAATAATTTCATTTGAATTTATGTAACTATTCACGGTTTGCATTTTATTGGTAAATAAACAAGCTGGACAGTAATGTAAGAGAAGCTTGTGGGATCAATGAAAAGGGCTTTCTACAAAGAAAACAAATAAAATTGTGAATATCACCAAGTTAAGCCAAGCTTTTTCACAAAAATTTTGTAATCAGAATTACATTGTAAGTAACATTAGTGTAAGATAATACTTTCGTAATTATATATTCAAAACTTTTGCAGGTATAATCGCAAAATCGAAAATGGTTCTACTTATATTTTAAGCTGCATATTGTTACTGTGTTTTAAAGTTATGTTTATTTGTATTGATTAAATTTTACTGTGCTTTCAAAAGCCTTTTTTTAAATAAATTTTGCGCCGAAACATTGAATGACTTATAGCTTCAAACAGCTATGTAGTTTATATTATTTTATGATTGCAGCTTGTATAAACTAATAAACAATATAAACATGAAACTTAACTATAATAAAGTATGTATTATATTATGAACATGTTTGATGCACAATTATGTCAGCACAACGCTATGTAAATAATGTTAATTCTGCGCGTGCCACTACTTAAAATAAAACCCTTTCAATATTTAACTTTCCAGAAAACAATTAACTTGAAATTCATTTTGTGTATCGTTTTGTCTATACAATTGATTTTATCACATTGGAAGTGTCATTATGATCAGATAACAAACAAGTTTCAATAACTCGACCGATAAATCATTAATACATGTCCATTAATTCACTTTAAGGTGGCCATACCATGAACTCTCAAAAGCATGATTAAACGCGCTGAGTTATTCATCATTTTGAATGTAACAAATCATTGCCAACCAGCAAATTGTCGCAATTAATAGTTTCCAGATTATTGTAGGTGAACGTGAATATGAATTATTAAGTATTATAAGTTTTATGTGAAAAAATGAGATTAAAAGAATGTTACTCGAATCATATTCTTATTGATTACAAACAGTTGATTAATTTTTTATACTTGTACATAACATGTTTTTAAAAAAATTGACACACTTTAAAATCTTAATGCTATGTATCGAATAGGGAAAATTAAAAGGTTTGGAAAGAAAGGAGCAACAGGTTATGCAGTTTTAGGGGGAAAAGCAGCATCAAGCAGAGCGAGTCACTTTTGCTGTGTTCCTTTGTTCCATTTTTTGTTTACAGTAAGAGCCGGCAAGTCAGCTTGCACACACAATACCACCTATGTAATATCCACAACCTAATACGCTGCATGTATTGTTTTGGTTCTGAATATTTTTCTTCCTTTCTCACACAAACTACATTGAAGGACTAGACCATACAGTTGCAGTTTCACAACAAACGCGACCAGAAAACGGGTGAACTTGCACTTCCTGCATTTTTGAGTAGTGTTTTTTTAATTATTTCATTATAACAAAACAAAGCTTCTTGCAAAATATTTGAAGAAATCTAGAAAATGTTCTCATGGTACAAAGTTTAAACAACCTCAAAAATGCCCTCACATTCCAAACTTTTGCATTCCTGTCAATTTCGTGGTAAAGCTTTTGACAGTTCTGCTCCTAACAAGTTCAAGGAACATATTAACGCACATTTAGGAGTCAAGCCTTTTAAATGCTCTTATTGTGAAAAATCTTTTGTTCGGAATGGTGAATTGACTGTCCATTTAAGGGTTCATACTGGAGAGAAACCATACAAGTGTGACATATGCACAAAAAGTTTTAAACAGAGTATTGCATTAAAAACTCACAAAATTAGACATTCTGACGATAGACCAAAAAAGTGCGAATTGTGTGGAAAATGCTTTAAAACTACATCTGCCCTAACCACGCACAGAGTTGTTCACAACATTGATAGACTTAACCTTATAAGCGTACACTTTGTGAAAAAGCATTTTCATGTAACTCAAGCCTACAAAAGCACTACATTTATCACTCCGGCGTCAGAGCTTACAAGTGTGATTTGTGCAAGAAAAGTTTTCATGAAAATAGTACACTTAAAAAGCATCAACAGACTCACTTAGGCCTAAGACCCTTCGAATGTACAGTTTGTGGCAAACGCTTTACCGTAAAAAAGGGTCTGGTACTACATGGGCTCACGCATACCGGAGAGAAGTCTTTTAAATGTGACATTTGCCTCAAGGCATTTAGACACAGACACACGTTATCGGAACATCGCAAATTGCATTCTGGAGAACGCCCTTATGCTTGCGAGTTTTGCAATAAAAGTTTTGCGGACAAAGGCAACTGGATGAAGCACTTGATATCACATACAAATGAGAGACCGGAAAAATGCGACATTTGCCAGAAGCGGTTGGCTAGTAAAACTGGACTACGGATGCACATGAACTTGCATTTAGGTAAGTTGTGTTTTATGCCAAAATCATAGGAATTGTATTGGTAAATTGTTTTAGAAAAAAATAATGAAAATTTGTGTAATTTAAGGATTTCCAGAGGGCTCCCCTACTTGCATTTTCTGCAACAAACAATATGCCAAAAACAGTGAACTTGAGCCACATATTCGTGCACATATTAAGGAAACCCCGTTTGAATGTCACTTTTGTGATGCCCAGTTTGTACTTCGAGCGTCTAGGGATAGGCATGAAAAAGAAAGTAAAGTTTGTTTGAAAACCAGA